>SJXQ01003930.1:139552-206531 GCA_006408695.1 Aepyceros melampus | reverse complement strand
TGCGTGCTTCTAGCTCTGCCCACTCTCTTCATCTGCTTTCTCAGATGCATCACACTCCCCGCAGGGCCCCCTTGCCGCCACAGTGCTGTGCACAGGAGTCTTCAAATACCCCTGGGGTGAGAGGAGGGAGCAGCACACGGACACCGCTGAATTCACAGGATTATGTCCGCCCGTGAAAGGTGCTCACACCACACAAAATGCTGGCGCTGTGATGCGCCATCGCACACTACACACTCTAAGCGTGAGATGGTCAGAAGGAACCAGAACATAACCTCAACTGTGACAACCTGGGCTCGTTCCTTTGGAGGAAAAGTACTAGAAGGGCGTCTGGTGAACGTGCCCAATGACGAGCTTTGTCCACAGATGATCTAGCGACCAAGGAGCATCAGCCTGCGGAGACACACGGAGCTGCTGGATGGCTGGGTCAGCCAAGGCTCTGCATCGGGCATCGCCCCGCGGGCACTCTGCAGTGGGTACAGGACAGTCTCACAGAGACCACCCACTGGATCCGGCTCTGCGGACGAGCTCTCAGCTTTGTAAACTTAGGAAATAGATCTAACTAAACATACCCAGGCTGGCGTTTCCTTTTTCAAATGCAGCAGACTTCCCAATTATTTTTTATCATATATCTGTCTCCAAAGTTAATCATAAGTGAAAATTCTGCCTTGATTTCCGGCCAACACTGAGTACAAGGAGAGAGGCATATTCATAAAGACATGTACACTGTCAACAACCTGTTACAAAAGGGGTCTCAAAAGTTGATGAGGATCTTTACATTATACTGATTTTCATCCAATTTAAGACACTACGGATTTGTAAAGCAATTGTTTTATGTGCCACTTAGAAAGTTAAAATGTTATTAAAGAACTAAACCTAAGACCACATACTATACAACTCAGAAGAAAACATAGGGATAACACTCTTTGACATAAATCGAAGCAGTATCTTTCTGGATCAATCTCCTAAAGTTAATGAAAATAAAAAGAAAAAGAAAAAAAATAAAATAAAAAATAAAAAAGTTTATTGGGACCTAATTAAACTTAAAGGCTTTTGCACAGCTAAGGAAACCATAAGTAAAATGAAAAGACAACCCACAGAGTGGGAGACAATATTTTCAAATGAAAAGACCAACAAGGGATTAATCCCCAAAATGTAGAAATAGTTTACACAGTTCAATATCAAAACAAATAAATAAACAATCCATCCAAAAATGGGCAGAATATCTAAATAGATATTTATCCAAAGAAGGCACATGGATGGCCAAAAAGCATGTGAAAGGATGCCCAGCATCGCTAGTTATTTGAGAAATGCAAATCTAAATTACAAAAAATGAGTTATCACTTTACACCAATCAGAATGGCTATTACTAAAAAAAATCTACAAACAATATATGCTGGAGAAGGTGTGGAGAAAGGGAACCCTCATACACCATTGGTGGGAATGTAAATTGATACAGTTACTATGGAGAACAGTACAGAGGTTCCTTATAAAACTAGAAATACCTGGAGTAGGAACTGGCAACCTGCTCCAGTATTCTTGCCTGGAAAATGCCACGGACAGAGGAGCCTGTGGACAGTCCACAGGGTCACAAAGAGCTGAACACAACTGAGTACACACATGTGAAGAATACAGATTTTTCCAAACAGTGTAAAAGTAGGCCCCAACAAGTTGAATCAACTTTTCAGGGAAAGCAAAAAAGATTGTATATTCAGTTTTGAGTGATGGTTTTCAATTTTAATAGGAAAAGGGCCCAAAGGTAGAATTTGGCCACAGGCAGAAATTTCAAGATAATATGCAGTTCACGTGTTTGTTTCAAGAAATGATCCCTCAAAATTCTGGCCTTTACCTCAAACTCCAGTGGATCCTCTCTCATATGGCCAGAATCTAGTTTATGTTCATTGTGCCCAATCTTTGGCCAATGTTTAACTACAGCTTCAGAAATAAAGGCTTGTTCTCTATACTGATCAAAGTTTTATGATCCTTTTCTAAAGCTGTGGCTTCATTTTGCCAGAATATTTCTACAATTCTTTAAAATATTTGCTTTAGTTTGTCAAGAACCAACAGGAACTGTGTGGTCTTCAGTTGCAAAGTAATACCACTTTAAACTAGCTAACATATACTGAGTACTTATTATGCGACTCTTAATTCACATATCCATTTTGACACTAAATCCAACACTGCATTGGAAGATTACTGTTTTTTATCTGCACTATAGTTTCAAAATCAGTGTGTTCAGATATAACCATAAGAAAGTATATTATTATGTGCCATTGGGTTTGATTCGTTGAAACTTTCAAGAACTCTTCCTTTAAATCTGATCTTTGAAAGTTGCTCAATAAATCTATAGAAGTTTCCACAACCTACAAAAAAAAATAATAATAACTAAAAACAGAATTAACATACGATCCAGCAATCCCACTTCTGGGCATATATCCGAAGAAAACCATAATTCAGAAAGATGCAGGCACCCAGTGTTCACTGCAGCACTATTCACAATAACTAGGACACAGAAGCAACATAAATGTCCATCAGCAGAGGAATGGACAAAGAAGATGTGGAATTTTATAAGATGCCATATAATAATGGAATATTACTCAACCATCAAAAAATGAAATAATGCCACTTACAGCAACATGGGTAGACCTAGAGATGATCACATTACTGAAGTCAGACAGAGAAAAGAGCATTTATCACTTACGTTGGTACAATATAAAAGAACAACAGAAATGAACTCATTTACAAAACAGAAGCAGACTCAAACAGATTTTGAAAACAAAGTTATGGTTACCAAAGGGGAAAAGTTGGTGGGAGGAGGGATAAATTAGGAGACTGGGATTAACATATATATATATACTCCAGTACTTTGGCCACCTCATGCGAAGAGTTGACTCATTGGAAAAGACCCTGATGCTGGGAGGGATTGGGGGCAGGAGGAGAAGGGGATGACCGAGAATGAGATGGCTGCATGGCATCCCTGACTCAATGGACATGAGTCTGAGTGAACTCCGGGAGTTGGTGATGGACAGGGAGGCCTGGTGTGCTGCGATTCATAGGGTTGCAGAGTCAACACGACTGAGCGACTGAACTGAACTGATACTACTATATATAAAATAGATAATCAACAAGGACACCTAGCTTGTAGCATACGGAACTCTACTCACTATTCTGTAATAACCTATATGGGAAAAGAATCTGAAGAATAGATATACATGCATGTATAACTGAATCACTTAGCTGTACACCTAAAACTAACATAACATTATAAATCAACTATACTGTAATATAAAATAAAAATAAAATAGTGAATTCAGTATTTTTGATATCTAAAAATACAGTTCTGGATATTTTCCAGATAAATGTTAGCATCTTTGATATGTCATGGATAGTCACCCAATTATTATTTATTAAATATCAAATCTAGGAATGATGATTTCCAATGTTATGATTCATGAGTATGCTGAAATCTCAAACACACATTATACTGTTATTTATTCCATAATTTTTTAAATGATAAAGCAACACATTCAATTCCAGGCAGCTGGCAATCCTTAAATGTCAAAGAAAGAAAAGATAACACACTTCCTTTTGAAATAAAGCATTCTTGTTTTTGGAAAGCATTTTACCCATGTGTGCAGCTTTTGAAGTAAAATATTCGTACTTGGACAACCTGTCTTCACCAAATGTCGTAGTTCAGACGTCTCTTTGGTTAGACACACAGGAATAAAAGTTTTTCTATTAAGTTGGCATTTAATCTTCTAAGAAATGTAGAGAATGCACTTGATAATTACTAGATAGAATTTATGCTGTCCTTTTGGAAACAAATTGGTTTTAAAAATTTTATATTTTATATTTATCAGTTGTCACAGAGACTTTATTACCTCGAAATCTGCTTTTGGATTCTAGCTTTCTTTTCCAAACTTAGCTATCAGTATTATTCACAAATCCATCTGTTGTTCACAAAGGAAAAGAGGGTTAGCAAATTAATACTTAATTACCAAGATCCCCTGGAGGAGGAAATGGCAACCTGCTATAGTATTCTGCTTGGAAAATTCCATGGACAGAGGAGCCTGGCAGCCTTGCAAAAAATCGACACAACTGAGCATGCACACACTGCAATGTTATTAATATACAACTCAGTGACAATTATTCTATCAACAACATATTAGTCAGAACGTGTATATATATATATACACACACACACATGATTATACTTAGATATGTGTATATATATAATATACATCAGTGAGCAATTTATCTTCACAGTAGTGGAAAGTACATTAGTTGGGAGTCGGGACAAGACTCAGTTCTCCCATTAACTAGAGGTTAAGCTTACAGAGAAATTTAACCTCTCTAAACTTGGGTGTGGTAGTGGTTTAGTCTCTAAGTCGTGTCTGATTCTTGCAATCCCATGGACTATAGCCTTCCAGGATCCTGTCCACGGGATTTCCTAGGTACAAACACAGGGACAGGTTGCCATTTCCTTCTCCGAGCGATCTTTCTGTCCCAAGGATCAAGCCCATATCTCCTGCATTAGCAGGTAAATTCTTTACTGCTAAGTCAACAGGGAAACCCAAATTTGGACTTCAGTTCAGTTGCTCAGTAGTGTCCGACTCTTCGTGACCCCATGAATCGCAGCACGCCAGGCCTCCCTGTCCATTACCAACTCCCAGAGTTCACTCAAACTCGCGTCGGTGATGCCATCCAGCCACCTAATCCTCTGTCGTCCCCTTCTCCTCCTGCCTCCCATCCCTCCCAGCATCAGAGTCTTTTCCAATGAGTCAACTCTTCGCATCAGGTGGCCAAAGTATTGGAGTTTCAGCTTCAGTATCATTCCTTCCAATGAACACCCAGGACTGGTCTCCTTTAGGATGGACTGGTTGGACCTCCTTGCAGTCCAAGGGACTCTCAAGAGTCTTCTCCAACACCACAACTCAAAAGCATCAATTCTTCAGCGCTCAGCTTTCTTCACAGTCCAACTCTTACATCCATACATGACCACAGGAGAAACCATAGCCTTGACTAGATGGACCTCTGTTGGCAAAGTAATGTCTCTGCTTTTGAATATGCTATCTAGGTTGGTCATAATTTTTCTTCCAAGGAGTAAGTGTCTTTAATTTCATGGCTGCAATCACCATCTGCAGTGATTTTGGAGCCCCCCAAAATAACGTCTGACATTGTTTCCATTCAACTGCTAAATAAAGATAATACCTAACTATATCCTTAAAGGACTGTAATGAAGAGCTATGATATCATAGGTTAGTATTTCTTCTGTGTTAAGTCATTTCAGTAGTGTCCAACTCTTTGTGACCCTATGGACTGTAGCCCAGCAGGTTCCTCTGTCCATGGGATTCTCCAGGCAAGAATACTGGAGCGAGTTGCCATTTCTTCCTCCAGGGGGTCTTCCCGATCCAGGGATCGAACCTGTGTCTCTAACATCTCCTGCATTGGTAGGCGAGTTCTTTACATTAGCACCACCTTTCTCACTGCTACACAAATACAAAGAGTATCACTATTATTTGTGATCAGAGGAGTAAATAGAGTAACTATGACAAGTAGAACGTTAAGATCAAACTGAGTTTTTTTTTTTTTTCAGGTGAAGGAGAACATCCTAAAATTCCAGATTTTAAAATTCAGATTGCTGAAATTTTTCTTTCATTAAAAATTTTATGTAAAAAAAGTAATAAAAAAGTTTAAGTGTCCTTATTCTTTATATACATCAGCTATCTTCTGTGTTAAAAAAAAAAAGAAACTAAATCTGTCTTATAAAGTGCTCATCTGATTATAGTCAAAATTACTTTGACAAATGATAAAGTTAATACACACACATACACATATATATACACATATGTGTGTATACACACACACACACACACACACAGGGCTTCCCAGGTGGCACTAGTGGTAAAGAGTACACCTGCCGATGCAGAGACATAAATGTGGGTTCGATCCCTGGGTGGGGAAGATCCCCTGGGAGAGGGCATGACCACCCACTCTGGTATTCTTGCTTGGAGAATCTCATGTACAGAGGAGCCTGGCGGGCTACAGTCCAAAGGGTTACAAAGAGTTGGACACAACTGAAGTGACTTAACACACAACATACTATATATATCAGGACCACCCCACCACCCAGTACCTGGCCCACATCACAAATCTGAACCCAAGTCAGCCTTCACTTAGGGGAAATACCTGTCAAGGAATCCAAACGTACACCATGCACAATCCTCCAATTTAGCTGAACTAGCTTATGACATTACCCTAGAATATAGGACCTGCTGGCTTTATAAGGAAATGACCAGTCTCTTGGCCAATTGAATCCTGTTTCCAGGCTGCCTCTTCTAAGGAGTTCTTCTGTAGAAGAAAAATGCCCAAAATCCCCAGGGAGGAGCACTCCACTGTTTATGAGGCCCTGTACTCCCCCAACCCATGGGCTGTTTTCCCTTGAAAAAAGGGTTACAAACTGATTACTAAATTGTTTTTGTCATTTGACACAAATAATTCCCAAAGAAACACTAACTTACCAAGAGCACACAGAGCTGAATAAATGGTTAAACCACGTAAAATTAAAAAAAAAAAAGAAATCAGAATAGGCAGTTTTGAGAAGGATGAATGTAAAATACAATCAGACTCTGCAGGATACGAATTAGAAAACATGTTTTCTTTTTAAAAAGCAATCAAGAACAACTAATGTCCTTGATCACAGAATGCCAAAGGCTTTGAAAATTCTTTGTTATTAGACAAAATTGAGTACGTTGAGCTAGAAATCATTTCACAGGCTATTTATAGATTTTAAGTCACCAAGATAAACTCTGTAGATGCTTCCTCTATGATAAAAGTTTTTCCTATATGTTAAAAAGAAACCAAAGCTTTGATTAGGATTAGAAACAAAACAAAACAAAAAAGATATAGAGCCAGCTTAAGACCAAAGCCCATTCAAAAATACAACTTCCAGTATTACAACAGGAATCCTTGGGATTAACAAATTAAAATGGCATGTTACAGCAAATTGAGAAGACATGCATAAAATAAGTTTAATGAAATGATATAGTCATCACCTTCTTAATATAAAGTGCAGATTCCTTTCTGGTGTAATCAATAATGCCTAAATAATACAGAGAATTATTTGATTGAAAAGGTTGGGAAGGATGAAAAGGAAAAGTCTAAATTGATGCCTATGTGACTTCAAAATGTATCACATTTTGACCTCTAAATATGTTAAGAGGATCTTAAATGTTCATTTACTATTCCTTAATCCTAGGTTTCAACAAAAATACACTTGTCAAAATGTGGTCTCAGGCTTCCCTGGTGGCTCAGTGGTAAAGAATATGCCTGTCAATGCAGAAGACACAGGTCTGATCCCAGGTTCGAGAAGATCCCACATGCTTTGGAGCAACTAAGCCCACACACCATAACTGCTGACCTGTGCTTCAGAGACTGGAGCCAGAACTCCTGAAGCCCGCACGCCCCAGGGCCTGAGCTCCACAGCAAGCAGAGAGGCCCACGCGCGCCACAACTAGAGAAAAGCCCTCCCAGCAACAAAGACCCGACACCACCAAAGATAAACAGGTCATTAAAAAGGAAAATATGGCCTCTCTTTCTCCTGTCTCATAATCAATGCTGGAAAAAGAAAAACTGCCTGTGTGTGTTTTTATAAGGAGATAATTGCTTTACAATATTGTGCTGGTTTCTGCCACACAGCAATATCAATCAGCCACAGGTCTGCAGACATATGCCCCTTCCCTCTTGAACCTCCCTCCTATCTCCCACACCATTCCACCCCTCTAGGCTGTCACAGAGAACTGGGTTGAAAGCTGCCTGTTTTTAAAGCATAACTCATAAGGAAAGGAATTGAGAAATGTGTCTTCATAGCTCCTGGATAGACACAAAAGATAAAGAGGGGGAAAGTGCACTCTTTTAAAAAAACTTCTGACAAGTTCTGGTTCCAAATTTGCCCTACTGAATTCTGCAACCTTTAAAAAGTTACTTACTATCAAGGCTCACTTTCTTCATCTGTAAAATGAGAGGACTGGACCACACCTGCAAAAAGCCAACCCTTTTCTAACAGTCTTTGCACCAAACAGCCCATTTATGCCACTCCAGAGCTGCCCCGTCTAAAGTGGCCAAGAGCCCTGGGCTGCCCCTCTCCAGTGCCCCAGCCTCCTAGGAAATTTCCAGCTCAGCAGCTCAGATCTGGCCACTTTCTCTAGGCCAAGTTAGCAAGGAATTTGGGCTTCCCCGGTGGCTCAGACAGTAAATAATCTCCCTGCAATGCAGCAAACCTGAGTTTGATCCCTGCGTCAGGACAGGAAGATCCCCTGGAGAAGGGAAAGGTGACCCACTCCAGTATTCTTGCCTAAAGGATTCCATGAACAGAGGGGCCTGGTGGGCTACAGTACGTGGGGTTGCAGAGTCTGACACGACTGAGCGACTAGCACTTTCACTTTCAAGTAAAGTATTTTTCACCCGAGAACAGCAGAGTCAGCCACAGGGACAAGCTGTAGTTTCACAGGTTGATCAGGCAGACTAGGAGCCATTCAGAGCAGGAAGTATGTCAGAAGGCATTTCATGACAGATCTGATACATCAAACAACTCTTAAGACTTTCAACCTTAAAATAAGATTTGAGATATTATTTGTAAGGGCCTCTAGTTAAAGCGTTTTTAAAGTCATATTTAACTAGCACAGTTTGTCTACTGTATCTAAATTCTAACTCTCTAGGTACAGTAGGTAATACAAGCCCCTAACCTCCAACCATTCAAAATCCTTCAGGGGCAAAAATATAATAAAACCCACTAGCAACCATACCACATTTACAGAAAGTGTCAGCTTTGAATAATGAAAAGTCATCTTTAGAATAAGGCACTTCCAAAACAATGGGCCCTACATCTTGAAATGCCAAAAAACACTTTTCCTTACATGCCAAGTATTAATAGTTCACGCTGACAAAGTCCTTTGATTAACAGGGTAAGACTGAAAAGGCTCTTATGCTCCTAAATGCAGACAAGTTAAAGGGCCCTGATGTTGATAGAGGGTGACGGGAAGCAAGCAAGTCACTAGAAGGGTTACATGATTCACTGAACACGGCAGAATGGCAGACATCATTCTGTCCTGAGTGTCACTCTTGCTGATCCTTTGTGAGAAAAAGGTAAATGACAAAAACCAAACCGTGGGGGCTTTTACAAGGAAGCAAGGCCCAGGGCAGACTGGAGTCAGACCCTGGTCAGCCAATCTCCTGTCAGTGTAACAGGCTCAGGGTAAAGGCCTTCAGACAACCCTAATAGAACCTTGAGGCTCAAAAGTATTTTGAGATCCTTGAGTTAATTCAATATTTAAGAATACTAAGATGTAGTAAATTATACAAGCATTATCAAAAAAAAAAAAGAACATAATGTACACTTTAAATCATTTATCAGGAAAAACCACATTATCAGGAAAAGATGCACAGGAAATTTAAAACATTTTAAAAATAAATACTTCTCAACTTGGCATCCTTGTCATGTTTTCTAAGCCTAGTTTCCCTGTTTAATGCCTATTCATTGGATTATTTGACAAAAGGCACATAATCCTTCAGCCCTGTGTCCGGCACACAATAAGTCCTCAATAACTAAGCCACTTCTTTTACTACATGCTATATACTATTTTAGTAATAAGGGTTACTGGAAAAAATTCCATTTTGAACTCCATTGACATTTCTGCACTAATAAGATGGGGGCTGAAGGCAGTGGTGTGAACAAACATGAAAGAAATAAACTCTGTTTTTGTTCTTCTATTTGAGGAAGAGACGCCCCGGTCTTCCTAGAATATGAAAAAATACGAAACTAAAAAAATAGGAAACCACGATTCTCCATAGAACTCTTATGTAATCCCACAGCTCCATGCGGCCCCACCTACTCCTGCAGATTCACCAGGAGGCTCTCACAAACCTCGGCAGTGTTTGGTTCTGAAAATAACAATCCCCGTCCTCTTCATCTCCCCTTATTGTCCCTGCTGCTGCTGCTAAGTTGCTTCAGTCCTGTCCGACTCTGTGCGACCCCAGAGACGGTAGCCCACCAGACTCCCCCGTCCCTGGGATTCTCCAGGCAAGAACACTGGAGTGGGTTGCCATTTCCTTCTCCAATGCAAGAAAGTGAGAAGTGAAAGTGAAGTCGTTCAGTCATGCCTGACTCTTAGCGACCCCATGGACTGCAGCCCACCAGGCTCCTCCGCCCACGGGATTTTCCAGGCAGAGTACTGGAGTGGGGTGCCACTGCCTTCTCCCTTTATTGTCCCTAGAGAACAAAATTAAGCAAACTCACAACATTAATAGCAGCCACATCCACAACTTGCATTCTCCCCAGAGGTTGAGCCCCAGTTACTGAGGTTCTCCAGCTCAAAAAAAATATTTCACAATAGGTACAGGTGAAACAGGCAGGCAAGTCCAGCTCTAGTTAACTGTTCCCTAAACACTTCACTGTCTCACGTGTCCTATCCAGGTACTAAATCTCTGAGCTCTCCCACATTCCCCTTCTGACGGTCAAAACAGGTTATCAAGGAGGGCTCTGCTTGTATGACTGACGACTGATAAAGAGCAAAGTGGGACTCCTCCCTAGAGTATTTCCAAGCCAGTGGGGTACAAATCCTCAAACTTGTGGTTCTCAGTGCTGGCTGCACATCAGAATTACCTGTGGAGCTTTTTAAACTATACCAGAGGCTCTTGAGTCAAAATGTCAGGTAGGTGTTCCCCAGGCAATTTTTAAAAGCTCTATGGGTGAATCTATTTCTGCTTTATTGACTATGCCAAAGCCTTTGTGTGGATCACAATAAACTGTGGAAAATTCTTCAAGAGATGGGAATACCAGACCACCTGACCTGCCTCTTCAGAAATCTGTATGCAGGTCAGGAAGCAACAGTTAGAACTGGACATGGAACAACAGACTGGTTCCAAATAGGAAAAGGAGTACGGCAAGGCTGTATACTGTTATCCTGCTTATTTAACTTCTATGCAGAGTACATCATGAGAAACGCTGGGCTGGAAGAAACACAAGCTGGAATCAAGATTGCCGGGAGAAATATCAATAACCTCAGATATGCACATGACACCACCCTTATGGCAGAAAGTGAAGAGGAACTAAAAAGCCTCTTGATGAAAGTGAAAGAGGAGAGTGAAGAAGTTGGCTTAAAGCTCAACATTCAGAAAACAAAGATCATGGCATCCGATCCCGTCACTCTATGGGAAATAGATGGGAGAAACAGTGGAAACAGCGTCAACTTTACTTTTGGGGGCTCCAAAATCACTGCAGATGGTGACTGCAGCCATGAAATTAAAAGATGCTTACTCCTTGGAAGAAAAGTTATGACCAACCTAGACAGCATATTCAGAAGCAGAGACATTACTTTGCCAGCTAAGGTCCGTCTAGTCAAGGCTATGGTTTTTCCTGTGGTCATGTATGGATGTGAGAGTTGGACTGTGAAGAAGGCTGAGCGCTGAAGAATTGATGCTTTTGAACTGTGGTGTTGGAGAAGAGTCTTGAGAGTTCCTTGGATTGCAAGGAGATCCAACCAGTCCATTCTGAAGGAGATCAACCCTGGGATTTCTTTGGAAGGAATGATGCTGAAGCTGAGGCTCCAGTACTTTGGCCACCTCATGAGACGAGTTGACTCATTGGAAAAGACTTTGATGCTGGGAGGGATTGGGGGCAGGAGGAAAAGGGGATGACCAAGGATGAGATGGCTGGATGGCATCACTGACTCAATGGACTTGAGTTTGAGTGAACTCCGGGAGTTGGTGATGGACAGGGAGGCCTGGCGTGCAGCAATTCATGGGGTCGCAAAGAGTCAGACACGACTGAGTGACTGAACTGAACTGATGGGTGATTCTGATATGCAGGCAGGGTTGAGAACCACTACTTTCAATAAGCAATTTATGCAAAGCTAGTGCAAGCATTTACATTCTCCAGCTCAAAGAAAACCCTTTGGCACCCTTGAATTTATGCTAGCATAGCAGTTGCCAACAACAAAGCCTATTCTTCCTCCAAAGTCTTGCACTCCAAGTTAGCAAGGTGGCCTAACCTCAAGATGGCTACCCAATACTAGGACTGGGAAGACTACATTGCCAGGGACAAGAGTTGACAGGTCACAGACTTGTGCTCAACCCAGCTAAGTCACAAATTCAACTCTGTGAACCCAAGAAGCCAAATAAACAAACAAAAAAAAAAAATGGGAAACACACTCAGTGATAATGAACATTGTCTATAATAACCCACACCAGCCTATGCATGATGAGCGCTCATAAATATTGAATGAATAAATGAACAGGAGCCTAAATCATAATTACTCTTCACTGGGATAGACTTAATTTTTCTCAGAGAATCTGGTGGGAATCAAATTACAGGAGAAGCAAAAGTAACCAAAGAACAATGAAACAAAATTCAACAAGGGGCATTCCCATTAAGACTACTAATTATGGAGATAAAAATTGAAAAGTCTTTATCAAAGAATACTTAAGTAGCTGAATTCTGCAGTGGTAAAGTGGTGACAAAGAGGTAGAGATCAGAAGATGCCTACCATAAAATCTAGTCCCCATTTTCTCTTCAGTAACAGAATGCCAGTTATACTTAGGGTAGCTATGCCCCAGCTGAGAGGAAGAACTAAAGAGCCTCTTGATTAAAGTGAAAGAGGAGAGTGAAAAAATTGGCTTAAAATTCAACATTCAGAAAATGAAGATCACGGCATCTGGTCCCATCACTTCATGGCAAATAGATGGGGAAACAATGGAAACAGTGACAAACTTTTTTGGGCTCCAAAATCACTGCAGATGGTGACCGCAGCCATGAAATTAAAAGATGCTTATTCCTTGAAGAAAAGCTATGACCAACCTAAACAGCATATTAAAAAGCAGAGACATTACTTTGCCAACAAAGGTTCATCTAGTCAAAGCTATGGTTTTTCCAGTAGTCATGTATGGATGTGAGAGTTGGACTTAAAGGAAATCAGTCCTGAATATTCACTGGAAGGACTGATGCTGAAGCTCCAATACTCTGGCCACCTGACACGAAGAACTGACTCATTGGAAAAGACCCTGATGCTGGAAAAAGACTGAAGGCAGGAGAAGGGGACGGCAGAGGATGAGATGGATGGATGGCATCACCAAGTCGATAAGCATGAGTTTGAGCAAGCTCCAGGAGTTGGTGACGTGTAGTGGGAATTCCTAATAATGTACTGTTTTCACAGCCTTGAGAAATTCCACAGAAATAGCACCTGGAAAAACAGCGTATATTAAGAAATTATGTTAATGATTACCTTTCATGTTTTCCTGAGACTAATCTCCTTGTTACAAACCTCAAGGCCAGAACCAGAAAGGAGTATGGCTGGGACCATAAAAGCATGGACCTTGGAACGTCGGGTCGGTGCCAGGCTTGAAGTCTGCTTACACACTTGCTGGTGTTCCCGAGCCTAGCCCAGAAGGGAATGGCCTGAGGTGAACACAAGGGGATCTGGACTATGGCAGTGCAGTACATCACATTTAGGAGTGCGTGATTAGCACAGCGTGTGTCTTGAAATAGGTAAGATCTGTCAATGTATGGCAAAACCACTACAATATTGTAATTAGCATCCATTAAAATAAATTTATATTAAAAAAATAATAAAGTTCATATGAAAAGAAAAAAAAGGTAAGATCTGAGAAAATCTTGTAGTCTGCAATTAGAAATAAATGTGTATTCAGACTGTACTTTGCACCTCAGTCCAGTAAAGACTGCAGGTCCCCTGACCCATTGCACCAGATTTCGTGTTCTGTCTTCATTCTCCTCGCTCGCTCCTGGCCCATTAGGGCAACAGGATGGACAAGGAAGCCTGGCGTGCTGCAGCGCATGAGGTCGCAAAGAGTCAGACACAACTGAGCTGACTGATGCCCCAATTAATGACTACCTTTCCACACCTTCCAGCCACACTGATGACACTTTAGTGGAGGTGACAGAAGTCTCATAGGGTACCTCTGGGAGTCTCCTTAAGGGAAAGGGAAGCATTCTCGAGTCTCCCTGCATCCTACTGCCTCAAGCCATCCTGAGCCATGAGTATGATGCCAACTCACTGGGAATGGCACAGAGAGCCAGGACTTCACACAGAGGCCATGTACCGAGCCTGGGCCTTGCAGCCCTGGACCTCCCAAAACTAAGCCTAACTGACACGAGGATCTTAACTTGCAAGTTTAGGGAAGCTATAAAAACATGCAAGGTGAGCCTCCAAAAACAGAGCCTAATCCAAACACGGGTCCACAGAGAGGCACAGTGACTGCTGTCAGTATGCCACTTACTGAGCACTATGTGTCAGACTACAATACACGTCCATGATCTAGGCTAACCCTCACATTCTCACCAAATAGACATTCTCTTCGTGTCACAGGTGACACACCAGAGGTTCACAGAATTTAAGAGTTTGCATAAAGTCAAAAAGCTGGTATAACAGTTGGAGCTGGAAATCTAACCCAAGTTGATAAGACTCCATAATCCATGCTCTTTCCACTAATCATGTTGAATATGTAAGAAAAATCCAAAAACTGTCTTGAACAGATATCTAGGTTCTAAAGTTAGTAGCACACAGCCAATAGGATGGTCTCACAAACAAGGCTGGCCTTTCTTGCTTTCAGCAATGTTTCTCAGACCCCAGAGTTAAAAGCACTTAGTAGACAATAAATATGAATTCTAACTCCGCTTTTAACTTTACATAGAGATTTTAAATGATGTAACTATTTCATTTAACTGCTAAATTATTTTTGTTTAAAGTTACATGGAAAAGAATAATCCTATTTTCAGTCATATAAACAGAAAATATATATGAGGCCTTGAAGATATTTTCCTTACCTTGAAAATATGTCTTTGAGTTCATCTAGTATATAACTACCTGGCATTTTATCTAACTTGAAGAATTTTTAATTAAATCCCAAGAAGAGACACTTTCAGGTAAGAGGATCAATACCCCAGGGCTTTCCCGGTTTTAGCACTGAAAGTCCTGTTTCCTGGGAACTCCATCAGTCCTGGGATAATCTGAAGACTGATCACTCTGTGGCCTCAGGGTACCATTTACATGCATAGTTATATCTTCAACAAAATGTATTTGAACGTGGACAGTTTATATGAAACTGGAGATGAGCATTATTAAAAAGGGTAATTCCCTGGTGGCTCAGCAGTAAAGAGTATGCCTGCAGTGCAGGAGACGTGGGCTCGATCCCTCTGTCAGGAAGATCCTCTGGAGAAGGAAATGGCAACCCACTCCAGTATTTCTTGCCTGGGGAATCCCACGCACAGAGGGCCTTGGAGAGCTACACTCTACAGGGTCACAAAGAGTCAGACACAACTGATGACTAAATCACCACCATTTTAAAGTTCGATTGTAAGATATTTGGTCAGCTAAGCAAAAAAGAAATTACAAAACTCAATATAATTATGCTTAACCAAGAAAATGTTGCTGAGAACATCACAAGTGTATGTCGAATTCTTCACTGTGGTGATATTCAACAAGTTCACCAGGATTACCATTCACCCAGTCCAAAAATGGGCTCTGACAGGCACACACGTTTACATAAACAGACATTTCATATATATATAAAAAACTGAGACACTATACAAGGAAAGAATGAAAAAGGAATCAAAATTCAAACAACAGTTTTAAAGTACAAATAGTTCCCTACTTGTGTGTGCGTGTATGCCATGTGCTCAGTCACGTCCAACTCTTTGCGACCGCAGGGACTGCAGCCCACCAGGCTCCTCTGTCCACGGATTTCCCAGGCAAGAATACTGGAGTGGGTTGCCATGCCCTCATCGAGGGGATCTTTCCAACCCAGAGATCAAACCCACATCGCCCGTTTCTCCTGCATTACAGGTGGATTCTTTACCCAGTGAGCCATCAGGGAAGCCTAACCTACAATGATCCAACTTATGATTTTATGATGCATTTAGTAGAAGTCCTACTTCAAATGGTGAATTTTAATCTTTTCCTGGGCTAGTAACACGTGGACCAAAAGATCCTCTTGCCTTGATGGGCAGCAAGCCACAGTTCCCAAAGGATAATTGGGGTCGCTGGCTAGCAATCACCATGGTAAATGACCCATATCCTTATAACCATTCTATTTTTCACTTTCACTAGTATTCAGTAAATTATATAAGATATACAACACTTTATTATAGAATAAGCTTTGCAGCAGATGACTTTGTCTAACTGTGGGCTTAATGTAAGTGCTCGAAAGTCATTAAGTCATGTCCAACTCTGTGACCCGATAGAATGTAGCCCATCAGGCTCCTCTGTCATGGAATTCTTCATGCAAGGATATTGGAGTGGGTTGACATTCCCTTCTCCAGAGGATCTTCCTGACCCAGGGATCAACCCACATTTCCTGCACTGCAGGCAAATTCATTACCATCAGGGAATTAGCCACCAGGGAAGCCCAATGTTAAGTGTTCAGAGCACGTTTAAAGACAGCTAAGCTTAGCTATCATGTTTGACAGGCATAGTAAATGCATTTTCAAATGATGATATTTTCAACTTATGTTTATGAGAATGTAACCCCATCATGGACAGAGGAGCCTGATGGGCTACAGTCCATGGAGTCACAAGAGTCAGACACAAGTTAGGGACTACACCAACAGCAACCACCCCATCACAAGTCAGGGAGGGCTGTACCTCATCTCTGTGAAATGGTGGAAAAGTTTAATTTTGATGTTTCAGTTCCACGATATCATAAGAGGCTTAAAACTTTCTGGGGTAGAAACAGGAAATCTGTAAGTTAAAAGAGGTTGGACCCAGCCATATACTTAGGTCCTTTGTAACCTGAACACTCCATTACCCAAGTCATCCCTTTGTGACTTCTTTTATAGGAGAAACAAGTTAGGCGAGAGAGTTACATGGCACCCCAAGGGTCCAGGTTTATAAAAGTGGCTGGACTCAGCCATATACTTAGGTCCTTTGTAACCTGAACATTCCATGACCCAAGTCATTCCTTTGTGACCTCTTTCTTTTACAGGAGAAACAAGTTAGGCCAGAGAGTTACATGGCACTCCAAGGGTCCAGGGTTGGCTGGTGAAAAGAGGCTGGACAGCTGATTAGTCATATTCTCACCAGAATTATGCTCAGAAACACTTAGAACCAACATAGCTTGTAGTCAGCATGAGGAGATAAGTAACACATTTCACTTCACCTCATGGGGGATATTTCACATAGTTTAACTCATAAACAGATAAACTTGCCTCAAGTTTTAAATAGAACTCTGAGCTCAGAAACTCTTTGTTATTAGTTACTTCAGCCATACAATAACACAATAGACACAGCAGTACTTTTCATGAACTCTCTAAACAAGCCTAAAGAATGAACAAAGTAATTTGAAAACAAACACCTTTGTAATCTGAAGGTCTTCAAAATACAGAAAACAATTTTCAAAACTAATTACCGCTGTTGTCTAGTATTTCCAGCATCAGGGTCTTTTGTAAGCAAAACAAGCATCTGCCCATTATAAGCGGTGCCGGAATAATGAGAAAGCTTGGTGTGTATTCTGACAATTTCATTCTTATAGCTGAGAGAGATTACAAACGAGCACAGAACTCTACAGGCATATACTGTTCAAACAGAATGTCACTGTCTCTTAATCTGCTAAGGCCCCCAAATTAAATAAATAGGAAAATCTGCTGCCTCAGAGGGGAAAGATGAATTGTTCCAGGTAGCAGGCTTGTACTGAGTTGATTTTCACTCCCTCTTGAATTTATGCTGATCCATCCAGATGCCTGTCCTGTGCCCCAATAGCCAACGGCACTACCACCTTAAGGGTACAACTCACGGCTGTGATGCCGATCCAAACCACTCTTACCTTGGCTTCAACGGGTGCCCCTTTCTAATAAGCAGCAGCACTGTATACAAATACTGAGCCTAAGGCCAGGGCTACTGGGCTAAGGGACCTCGGGTAAATCACTAAAACCTCCCAGGCTCTCGGTTTCCTGTTCTCCTCATCTGTGGAAGGGCATTAATAACCTCATGTATTGTAAGTCTCTAAAACCAAACTAAATGTAAATATATTACAAAAATATACTTGAAAGAGTTTTTGTAAATTATGAAGTTATAATACTGAAGAGGAAAAGTTAAAATTTTAGGTAACCTCCTGCTCCTTCTGCCTCTGTAACACAGCTTGCTCCTTGCAAAGTCTGGATCACATAGGTCACGCAGTCTCAGAAAGTGGGGACTTGCAATACTAGGAACTGGAGCTTAACTCACTCACCCCTGTCCTGCTCTTTGCAGTTGCCCCTGCAAACCTGTTTATTCATGCCTGTCAGTGTATAGGTCAGCCATCCCCTCTCCATCTTGACTGCTGTTCCCACGCGAGCGCAAAACCCTAGTTTAAACCAGCCTGTTAGCAGCTAGTGCTACCCACTATAGCCTATAAAACTCTGTAACCCCTTTGTTCCGGGCTCAGAGCTTGTAATGTTAACTCCTCTGGGTAATAAACTTGAGTTCTCCAACTCTTTAAGTGTGGTGCTTGGTTCCTTGATTACTGGTTTCTGCAACATTTCTGGAGGCCCCAGCAAGATTCCAACCATGCCGACCCCTTGAGCCGCCAGACTGGTGGCTTGGCTGGACTGGAGCGAAGGAACCCCAAGATGAACGAGGCATGCCACCTGATGGTATTCCGGGTTCTCTTTCGGACTGGTGTCCCGACTCTCCAGATGGCCAAGCCCCAAATGGACTCATTGGAGGGACGGACCAACTCACCAGGAATGGCCACAGGATCAGGTAAGGTCCTAGGGCCAGTCCCTAGTCAGTTCCTACCCCAGTGGCTAGAAGAGGAGATTGATCACCTCCTTGGAGCTCCCAGGAAGGAAACATCAGATAGGGAGAAATGGAGATTCGGGAGAATGGAGGCACTGTGACTGATAATCTCCTTGGAGCTCCCAGGAAGGAAGCAACAGTTAAGGAAACCTGGGGACTCAGGAGAAGGGAGGCATTGTGATTGATAACCTTCTTGGAGCTCCTAGGAAGGAAGCAACAGTTAAAGAACCCTGGGGACTTGGGAGAAGGGAAGTATTGTGATAGCCTCTTAATGATTGTGAGTGCCTCTGAATGATTTTGAGTGCGTGATTGCTGATCAAATGGAGTGAAAGAAATTTTTCTTTTTGGAAACTGCAAAACCAATTCTTTTTGCATTTGAAATTAAAAACAACTAGCTTGTTAAAAGCCTTCCCTAGGGAAAAGCTTGAAGTTAACCCTTTCCATGTCCTTGAAATACACAGCCAACTTTGCCTGAGACCTCAGCCTTTGGCAAATTGGAACTTCAAGCAAGGAAAAAGGGGGTCAGAGATATTTTAAATCTCAAACAGAAAGCTATAAGATCTCTTACTGTCTGTCTGGATTTATGTATGTCTCAGTGTATGTCTTTTGTTTTTTTTTTGATAATATTGTTGAAGTTGTAATGAGTTCTAATTTAATTGGCCTAAAGAAAAGTAAGCGCTTACAAATCAAAGTCTAAATACAAGAAAAAATAATCTAAATAAATTTCAGAGTCACATAAACTGGGTAATATTCAACATTAAATATCTAGTATTAATGTTTGTTTGCTAATCTAATAAGAAGTAGGATGTATGTTTTTAATAAGATATAAAAAAATTACATTTTATAAAGGGAAAAGAAAGTAGGTCTGACTTATAGGTGGCTGTTACAGAAAGTGGTTAAAAGGTATGTGAAAGGTGGACCCTGAAAAAATGTTTTGTGCATGAGTAGGAATGACTAAGTTTAAAATAAATTTAATTAAGTTTACCTAAATGAGTTTAAAGCAAGCTGGTGCAAAAACTTAAATTCGGCCTTTCTCTCTGTTAAGAGGACATACTTTCTTCAGATGTTGAACTGCTTTTAATTATAGATTTAAGTTTACCTCTTAATTGATCCGTTCTATATTTACCTTTGAAATCTTTTGTTAACTTTGGCTAAGTAAATAACTATTATTTCACAGTAACTTATATGATCCTACCTGAGTGTTATAAATCCTTTTGACATTTATTAACAAAACTTCCTAAATAACTTTGACTTTTAGCTAACTTTGGGATGCTTCGGAGAGCCCCTGAGACTTTCCAAAGAGCTATTAAGCCACCTTGGTTCACTGGACATGTTAAATCACATGGGAAGTACTGTTAAAGGGATGATAAATATTTTCAAGTTATACTGTATGGTTGATGTTACTAATATAGATATCCTAAAATTATGTGAAATTCATATAGCTCTGATATGTCCTGATAATATATGGTCAATTATAATTCTAGTTACCATATTAAAGTGTTATGACCAGGTTTCTTTGTCAATTGCAATAGAATCAGATTTTAAACATCCCTTCTATGGTTTTGCTCTCATGCCTTTAGAGAAATACTGCTAGTTCTTCAAGATTTATGGAAAAGACTTTCTAAAATTAAGCAGATAAACAAATTTTGTTATTAACAGTAGCTGGTAGCAGACTGGAATTTGGTCTTCTGTTTAGAGAACAAAGTTTTTTTAGAATGCAGCTTTTGATAACAGATTGTTAATTTCTTTGCCTTTAAGTGGTTTATATTTGTTTTTAAAATCTTTCTGTTACTTTGGTAAAGTAAATAAACATTAGTTAAGGTTATGGTACATGTAGACAAAGCTCATTCTGCTTTAACAAGAAAATATAAGCCCTCACAGTTAGATTTTTGCTATCCTGATGTCCTTAAAACATGGCAACAGTCTGCTCCTAAATCAGGAAATTAAAAATGGATAAACAACAGCTGAAAATCAAAGAGCCAGGGCTATGGGAAATCTTGGCTTTTCCCGGCTCCCTGACATTTTTATCTGATGGGTTAAAGCCTTCCTGGCTACAGTGTTAACATCCTCACCATGAGATCTCCAAAAAAGAAAAAATTATGTTTCATTGAATATTCTAATTTTGTTAATTAAGGTCTGTGCTTACTAAGACTCACTTCTGAGATAGTTCCTTGTTATATTGCTAAAAGGTTTAATTACATTATTAAAAAGGACACTCTAAGATTGTTTCTAAAGCTTATCTCAGTAACCAGTCTTTGGATAAAGGTCAGATGCTCCATGATGTACAACCAGGAGATTAACACTTAGCTATAATCATTTAACTGAGTCAGATGACCTGGGGTATATCAGGGTATACCCAATGAAAGTTCTTGACTTAAATTCTTGCTTGTAATCTTACTAATAACTGCTAGCTATATTATTTTCTATGTAGCTTGCTTCAGAAGATTATTTCTTATGTTACTAAATGTGTGACTGAGCCTGTGATAAAATGCTGGTATGCAGTTCCATATGAGATCAATAATTGTAATAATGTAACTCTAGATATGGGAAGAAGCAACAAGAGGAAATATTTTCCTGGACCAAGAGGCTAGTAAGACAGGTATGGTCCAGAGACTTTTGCTACTTACCAGGCCTAGTCTAGTGACAATAACATTGAGTGGCCGGTCAACGGAATCTTTGCTAGATCTGGGAATGAGACTTCCCAGCACCATGGGACACAATGACCACGAAATGCCCCAAAACATGGTCAAATATGTGGCTATGAAAGGGCACTGCTGACTGGAAGCTGGCCTTTGCCAGCTGCCTCTACAAAGATTAAATCATGACCACTATAAGATGCTAACCTTCAACACCCCCTTAAAAGGAGTTCAGGGTGGAGACAAAAAATAAGGCACTCTGTGCCCCAGGAAAACCCCAGAAAAACAGGCTTTCAGATAGTCAGATGTTTTCAGGTACAGATTTTTATGAGTCCAAATTCTTGCATCTTCTCATACCTAGACAGACACTAATATTACAAACCAATGTCTGGACCTGGTTCTCCTGGCTAGCCCCCCAGCAGCTTTCCTACTTCTATTAATCTTTTGCCCATATATCTTTAACTTTCTTGTTAGGTTTGTTTTTCCAAGTAGTAGTACAAGAATATCCTCTGGCCAACATCCAGACAATGCTAGAACAAGCTGCCTTATCATTCTGTGGACTCTCATCTCCCTCTGTAAATGCACCCCGAGGTCCTATTCTCCCTTTGAGATCTTATACGGGAGACCATCCCCAGTGACAGAAAAGCTCAAGGGAGACCACCAACAACTAGCTGACCTGGAGATGTCCCAACACCTCCAGGCCCTGGGAAAAGTCTTCCACCAAATTGCCCCAGAAACCTTAGAAAGGACACCCATTCCTTTGGGCAACTGGGTTCATCCCTATCAACAGGAGATGAGGTATGAGTTAAAGACTGGATAAAGGAACCACTTCAGCCAGTTTGGACAGGCCCTCACACGGTTGTCCTGGCAACCCCTACTGCTGTTAAAGTTATAAGTGTCATTCCTCGGATCCACCACACCAGAGTCACAAAGGCAGCGACTTCCTGTGATGAAGACACCTGGAAAGCAGTTCAGGACCACCCAAAATCTCAAGGTACGTTCCAAAGACAACAGCCCTTACCTGTGAAGGGCGCTGAGCCCTGCTCTAGTCACTCCAGAAGCTGACTAGTCAACACACGGCAGAAGCTTGAGGATTCTTCAGTCTTGCTCCAGTCATACTCCAGCAGCTGGCTGGTCAACACACAGCCGAAGCTTTAGGATCCAGCTATCAAAATATCGATGGATTTTTCACTGTCAAACCTGGCTTCTAACCCTAATTGGTATTATTGCTGTTCTCTTCATTACAGGACCAACTAGGAGGAGGTTTTACAAAGTAGGAGAGAGCTAGGCTTTGCCAGCTGCCTCTAGGGAGGACTCTTGCCTCTTCTTGAATGAATAAACACTGCTAAAAGCATCATGTAACCAATCAGAAACAGAGACATGGCCCAACAGCTAAGGGAATGAACCATAGAAAGGAGAAACCAGCTAATTCCTGGGGTAACTGAAATATCTGGAAGCTGGGGGTCGTGGCTTCTCCCTGTAACAGGTCCTCTCTTCACGCTCTTTGCAGTGCTCTTGTTTGGCCCTTGTATCCTCAATACAATTACCAGGATCATAACCTCTCGGATTGAATCCATAAATTTACATATGATAATAGCTCCATATAGCCCCCTAAACAATGGAGAGCTCTGAATGTCCTACCAAAACATGAGATGATGCTTTCTACAATGAATGATAGAAGCATCAAGAGGGGAGAATGAAGAGGAAAAGTTAAAATTTTACATAATCTCTTGTTCCTTCTGCCTCTGTAACTCAGCTTGCTCCTTGCAAAATCTGGATCATGTAGGTCACACAGTCTCAGAAAGTGGGGAATACTAGGAACTGGAGCTTATCTCACTCACCCTTGTCCTGCTCTTTGCAACTGCACAGCCCCTGGAATCTACTTCATCACACCTGCCCGTGTAAAGGTCAGGCATCCCCCTCTCCATCTTGACTGCTGTTCCTGCATGCGCAAAACCCCTTAGTTTAAACTAGCCTGTTAGCAGCTAGTCTTGCCCACTATGGCCTGTCTGTAAAAACTCGTAACCCCTTTGTTCAGGGCTCAGAGCTTGGAGTGTTAACTTCTCTGAGCCCGCCAGCATAATAAACCTGAGTTCTCCAACTCTCCGAGTATGGTGCTTGGTTTCTCGATTTCTGGTTTCTGCAACAATACATTATTCAAACAACTGACCTGGCAAAGACTGTATCTCTGACGTAACAATACTGCCCCTGAGATGTATAAGTTCATGCATAATCCGCCACAAAGTATGTTAATTAAAATATTTAAATACACAATCAATGGTTATTAAATTCAAAAGACAAGTCAAAGAAAGCACTATAAATATAGAAAGATAGAAGTCTTCAGTATTCTAGCATCTAGAATAGTACACTATTTGACTTAGACTGGAAATCACATGGGTGATTCTTTAGATACCAGTTTTACCCATGCCCTCAGGCCTTCAGGCTAAATTGTGTGCGCATTAATTATGGGCACAGTTCATTTCCCCAGTAATACTTCAATGAAAACATTTCTTACCTGTATGCATTTCAATCTAAAATGCCCAGATCAACACAAACCACCTACAAGCATATTCTAATTTATAAAGAAAAAAAGAATAGAAAGGAAAAACTCACTATAATTACAGCTGTCTACCACTACAAAGAAAAAGCAGAATGAAACAACAAATTAAAGACAAGCGATACTTTTTCAAACACAGACAAAAATGTTCTTAAAAATCGCCTCAATCTCCCAAGTTCACTAATACTCAAAATTAACATAACACCCTTTTCATACAAGATGAGTCTATCATAGAAAGTATAACTAAAACTCAAACCCTATGATGGAATGCTTATATTAAAAGGTCTTTCATATAGTTATAACTGAATTAATTTAATAATTTTTGAAATAAATTATTGCAAATAATAAATTTTGCAATATGAAATTTGAGAGGCTGAATGAAAATATGAGTATGAGAAATACACTAAGTACTACCATCTTTTTGAGACTAAAAAATTCTTGCAGCAGGAAGACCTGCAGAATGTAATTAAATAAAATCTGAAAATTTGACTATATTTTCACCTAAAACATTTTGAAGTCAGTATCACTTTTAAATTTTAAACAAGACCTAAATTTCTTCTCTAACAGACTGCAATTTTCTTCCAACAAAATCAGACTACTGTGGGAAACTGGTAATCTTTTCTTTTTAAACATTACATAACTTATTCCTAAACAATATGGATGTCTGAGACTAAATCAAAACCAATGAAACCGAAAATAGAAATGGAACTGCTAGATATTCATTCTTAACAAAGATGGAAGATTTCTTAATTTTCAGAGAGCTGTATTTCAGGAATCACTTTCTCAATACATTAACCAGAATTATCAGCTAGCAAACACTTGATGTAAAACAGCCAAAGTAAAACAGGTGAGTCATATTATAACATATACAGAACAACTGCAGTAAGGGAAACACTTGATGTAAAACAGCCAAAGTAAAACAGGTGAGTCATATTATAACATATACAGAACAACTGCAGTAAGGGAAAAACCAAAAATCAAGTGACGTTTTAAAGGTTAACTTTTCTCATACTAGAATTTTCCAGGTACAACAGAGATATGATGCATCAGACTCAGAAGCCTGTAGAAACGTATTGAAACTACGTTGTAGAAATTACCAAGATTATAGCGAGTTCTAGTCAAAGGAGGAGGGAAAAACTATCTGAATACCTGTTTTGAAAAGCCTGCAGTAACACTCAACTTGAGAAACCACCGAACAGAAAACAAGAAAGCACGGTCAAAAAAAACAAAAAACAAACAAAAAAGGCACCGTCTTCTACCACCTCGCCGCACCTTGCTCCAAACTTTAGCTCTTCGTTTCCTTTCCGTGGTTAACTTTCAAAATAAACGGGGAGAAACCTGTCGGAACGAATTTTTAGAAATAAGTACTATAGGTGAAGCCGAAATAAGTTGTTCTAAGGAAGTCGTCTAACCACTCATNCCAATCTGTTCTGAAGGAGATCAACCCTGGGATTTCTTTGGAAGGAATGATGCTAAAGCTGAAGCTCCAGTACTTTGGCCACCTCATGCGAAGAGTTGACTCATTGGAAAAGACCCTGATGCTGGGAGGGATTGGGGGCAGGAGGAGAAGGGGATGACCAAGAATGAGATGGCTGGATGTCATCGCGGACTCAATGGACGTGAGTGTGAGTGAACTCCGGGAGTTGGTGATGGACAGGGAAGCCTGGCGTCCTGTGATTCACGGGGTCACAAAGAGTCGGACACATCTGAGCGACTGAACGGAACCGAACTTCTACTTCACTTATCCTATCTTCTGCCTCCGTTATTCTACTGTTGGTTCCCTCCAGAGTGTTTTTGATCTCATTTATTGCATTATTCATTATATATTGACTCTTTTTTATTCCTTCTAGGTCCCTGTTAAACCTTTCTTACATCTTCTCAACCCTTGTCTCCAGGCTATTTATCTGTAACTCCATTTTATTTTCAAGATTTTGGATCATTTTCACTATCATTATTTGGAATTCTTTTCAGGTAGATTCCATATCTTTTCCTCATTTGTTTCGTTTGGTGGGCATTTATCCTGTTCCTTTACCTGCTGGATATTTCTCTGCCTCTTGATCTCATTTATACTGCTGTGTTTGGAGTGGCCTTTCCGTATTCTGGCAGTTTGTGGAGTTCTCTTTATTGTGGAGTTTCCTTGCTGTGGATGGGGTTGGACAGGTGGCTTGTCAAGGTTTCTTGGTTAGGGAAGCTTGTGTTGGTCTTCTGGTGGATGGAGCTGGATTTCTTCTCTCTGGAGTGCAATGAAGTGCCAGTAATGAGTTATGAGATGTCAGTGGGTTTGGAGTTACTTTGAGCATCCTGTATATTGAAGCTCAGGGCTATATTCTTGTGTTGCTGGAGAATTTGCATGATATGTCTTGCTCTGGAGTTTGTTGGCCCTTGGGTGGTGCTTGGTTTCAGTGTAGGCATGGAGACGTTTGATGAGCTCCTATTGATTAATGTTCCCTGGACTCAGGAGTTCTCTGGTGTTCTCAGTACTTGAACTTAAGCCTCTTGCCTCTGGTTTTCAGTCTTATTCTTACAGTAGCCTCAAGACATCCCATCTGTCACTTCCAAGGTGGTTCCCTCTGTTTTGGCTTTTTTTGTTTGCTGGTCTCCAGTGTCAACTGGCCAGGGTGCCCAAACCAGTAAGGAATAAGAGACTTTATTGACCTCTCTCCCCTTCCCTCTCTTTCCTCTCCTTAACCCTTCCTACCTTTCCCTGTTTTTCTAGTCCCCTGTCCTGGACACAGGAATCTGGTCGAAGGGCCCTCAGCCTGAGCTGAGGATTGGAGACTGATCATCTCCTCTTGGCAGAGAACTTGAATTCTGGTTCTGGTCTGGTCTGATTTCTGGTAGGGCTGAGTTCTAGTCCTCTCTTCTCTGGAGGCCCAGGGAAAAGTCCCATAATGCCTGGGTATCTGTAGGTGGCAGGAGATGTCTGTAAGGCCACCCCTTTTGCCCCTCCACTCTCGCCTCCTCCCCCTTCTTTCAACCTGGCTTCCTTTCCTCCCTTGAAATCTTTGATGTTAGTACTTGGATCTGAAGTTCTGTGTCTCTATAGGAGGTTTCCTGAGAGACTGTATTCTTGTATTTAAGGGCTTCCTTGGTGGTGCAGAGGTTAAAGCATCTGCCTGCAATATGGGAGACCTGGGTTTGATCCCTGGGTTGGGAAGATACACTGGAGAAGGAAATGGCAATCTACTCCAGTATTCTTGCCTAGAGAATCCCATGGCGGAGGAGCTTGGTAGGCTACAGTCCACGGGTCGCAAAGAGTCGGACACGACTGAGTGACTTCACTTTCACTTTCAGTGTCTAATTTCTGCCCTGACACAAGGGGGCAGTAGTGGACACTATCTTAGGCTCACTTGTCCAGTCATGCTGTGGGGTGGGAGGAACGCTGCAAATGTATTACATTGGCATGTGTTCGCAGTGTCTTGGCCACACTGGATTTGCCCCCACTCACAGCACGTGTGCTTTCCCAGTCTATACTGCTTAGGCTCTAGGTTGTTCTGCCAGAAACTGTCAGAGGCTGGCCCTGGGTTGCATGCACTTCCCAGGTCTAAGCTGCTCAGGTTCAGGACTCAGGTACTCCACAAAGGTGCAGACTTGGTTGGGCCTGCGTTTTGTGCCCTTCCCAGGTCCGAGCAGCTCAGGTGATCAGGTGCTTGGGGAGCACCATAGCTGCGACTTATCGCCTCCCCCATCCCTGCCACTCAGTTTTCTGGGTATGCAACCAGCGCATCTTCTCAGGCAGATGTTGCTGGTCCAGAATCCCAAGAAGTCTTGGTTAGCAAAGAAGCCTGCTTGCAGTTTGGTAGAAGATGCCTCTCTGGGGCCGCGATTGCCCCCTTCTGGCTCTGGCTGCCTGTCTCTGGTGAGGGATGGGCCAGTCTGCAGCTGGCTAGCTCTAGTCAGTCCTTTGTTCTGTGAGTGGGCCTGGCAGTATCTTATGTTAGGGCTTTTCTGGGGTAGCTATCCCACAGTCTGGTTTGCTATCTCAAGTTAGTCCCCTCAGATTGCCCTTGGGGCATTCAGGCCCAGTCCTTACTCTAAGCAATGCAGCCCGCGCCTTCCTTCCCAGCCCCCACTTGCTAGTGGCGGATGCTGGCATCTGTACTGCTTCTTCGCTGGGAGTTACCATTGGACATGTAATCTGTGGGGTTTTATTATTTATTTATTTTTCCTCCCGGTTATGTTGCCCTCTTAGGCTCCAAGGCTCACCACAGAGTCGCCAGTAAGAGTGTTTCCTGGTGTTTGGAAACTTCTCTCTTTTTTAAGACTCCCTTCCCAGGACTGATCTCCATCTCTCCCTCTTTTGTCTCTCTTTTCATCTTTTCTATTTTTTCCTACCTCCTTTAGAAGACAATGGGCTGCTTTTCTGGGTGCCTGATGTCTTCTGCCAGCATTCAGAAGTTGTTTTGTGGAATTTACTCAGCATTCAAATTTTTTCTGATGAATTTGTGGGGGAGAAAGTGGTCTCCCTGCCCTATTCCTCTGCCCTCTTAGGATCACCCCCTAACTGTTGCTTCTTGACCTTAATGTTATTATTGGTGTTCAGTCGCTCAGATGTATCCTTTACCATCTCCTAGAGCTTGTTAAACTCATATCCATTGAGTTGATGATGTCACCCAATCATCTTGTCCTCTGTCATCCCCCTCTCCTCCTGCCTTCCATCTTTCCCAGCCTCAGGTTCTTTTCCAGTTAGTCAGCTGTTTGCATGAGGTGGCCAAAGTACTGGAGTTTCAGCTTCAGCTTACAGGTCAGCATATGTCAACACAAATACTTGCACATGAATGTTCACAGTAGCATTACTCATAATACAAAAACAAAAACAAAATACCCATTAGTTGACAAATTAACAAATAAATATAACATAACCCCATAATGGAATATTATTCCTCCATAATTTTGATATATGATACAACAGGGATGAACCTTGAAAACAATGTGAGAAGTGAAATAAATTGGACACAAAACACTTCCATTTATATGAAATATTCAAAGTAGGCAAATCTACAAAGGAAAAAAGTAGATTGGTTGCTGCTGGAGGCTGAAGGAGGGGGAAATAGGGAATAAATTCTAATGAGTATTGGATTTCTTTTGGGGATGATGAAAGTGTGCTGAAATTAGACAATATTACAATATGCAATTTTGCAGATATCCTAAAAACCATTGAATAGTATGCTTTAAAAAAGTGAATATTATGTGTGTGAATTATACCTCAATAATGTTATTTTTTAAAAGAAATGATACAGAAGGGGACCACAAGCACAGGCTTTGTGATATATGAAGTATCAATACTGATGACTTTGAATGATTTTCTCTCCAACTATACTATCTGCTCTTTGTCATTAGATGGTGTTGTGATGCTATTCTTTGATGGCACTTTGAGAAATGTTTTTCAACTCCTACTAAGTTTACCTGGACTATTTAACCAACATTTGGGTAAACCTGATTTTGTAGCCTGCATGACAGACTTAGGACTCTTCCTTATGTAATAAACTAGATTAGAAATATTTGGCTAACTTAGCACCTGCTAGGGATAAGCCTAATTCCAATAAGTGTCCAGTGTTAAAGGGAGTCTCCAGCTTCAGTATGTTTTCTTGTTACCATCCCTTGTGGCCAACCCATTTATCTCATATCTTAAAAAGTATGACCCTTTATATCAGCAAGTTAGACCTCTATGGTGTATAGTTTCCATCCAAGCTCATTGCCATCTGGTGTTCTCCATAAGAAGCAGATGTGTCTTTGGGGTGTCTGCTTCATAATCAACCATTTATAGACTTAAAAGCACCCTTGTGACATTGTCATCAGTTAGAGCTTCCCTGGTAGCTCAGCTGGTAAAGAATCTGCCTGCAATGCAGGAGACTCCTTTTTTGATTTCTCAGTTGGGAAGATCCACTGGAGAAGGGATAGACTACCCACTCCAGTAATCTGGCATGAATAATTCCATGGACTGTATAGTCCATGGGGTAGTAAAGAGTTGGACATGACTGAGCGACTTTCACTTTCATCAGTTAGATGCTCAGTTGCCTTGGTCTTTTCTGACTCTGTGATAAAACAAACAAAATCTAGTTATGGGCTGATATGCCCATATTGATCTTAGTTAGAGACACACTGAATCTGCATTTAATACTTGCATGAGACTTTGAGAAGATCAATTTCCTGATTCTGTAAATCATTTGCATTCTGCATCTTATTTTTAACTTTTACCTTAATTACTTGAGGCTGTATTTGCCCTGTCCATCCTCTACCCAACACTCCACTACAGGGAAGAGAAAATCAGCAAAAACCTATGTGCAGGAAATGTACTCTGTAAACTGTTACCCTTGCTTTCTAACCACTAACAGGTAGAATGACAAGATCAATTATTCCAAAAGTAAAGCCATTGATTTTGATATTTTTCACCTTTTAACTGGTCTGTCACTAAAATGCATAAGCAAAAAGCCCGTATCAGGGATTGGTTCCAGGCTTAGTAGTTTAACATTTTTGGAAATGATTTAATAAATTGATGGAACAAATACTTTGCCACCAGTTTATCTTGGATAATTTACCTTAAAGTATGTTGTTTTAAAAGTTAGAGGTGCTTTGCTGTCTGAGACCTGCATTTATCAACACTCCCTTAGAGACATTCATGAGCAAAATGGTGTGGCCATGATCACCTACCCACCCAAATACTGGCTCTGACTCCAAGTTGCTTCAGTACAAGCCTTGTCCTCACTTGTGGGCATGCCATGTGGAGAAGTATTGGTTTTCTTCTTAGTTGAGGTTCCAGCAGTGTTTTTCCATGATCATGACAGAATATCAACTCTTGTTCGTGTGTTCATGCTCAGTCGTGTTGGGCTCTTTGTGACCCCCATAGACAGTAGACTGCCAGGCTCCTCTGTCCATAGGATTTCCCAGACCATAATACTGGATGGGTTTCCATTTCCTCCTCCAGGGGACCTTCCCAACCCAGGGATCGAACCTGTGACTCCTGCATTACCAGGCAGATTCTTTACCACTAGCACCACCTGGGAAGGTAAAAGTATGGAGCCTGCATTTAACTGCTCACATGGAATATTTGCAGGCCAGTCATTTGTCACCCACTCCACTGTTCTTTCCTGGAGAATTCCAGGGACAGGGGAGCCTGGTGGGCTGCCATCTAAGGGGTCGCACAGAGTCAGACACGACTGAAGTGACTTAGCAGCAGCAGCAGCAGCAGCATTTGTCAGGGAGGATACTCATGAGCCCATAACTGCTCAATACTTACTAGAAGCTCACTGGAGTCATGAGTAGAACTATACTTACCAAATTCTTCATTGCCATTTCTGCAGTCATTCTACTTTGTGAAACACTAGAAGCTAAATGGTAAAACGTATTACTATAAGAATATTAATGAACACGTGATCAGGACCAAGAGGAGAAAATTTTAATCTCTGAAGAAGTATTGATAATTGTGTGCCTTTCCTAAGCAACCAGTTTATTTCTACCTTAAAAACACTAAACCATGCAATTTATCCCATTTCCTTCTTTGTGTTGACCATGAGGACACTCTGAGACATACTCTAACAAGTACCCAACATGTATGCTGCATGAACTCATATGGTGACCTCTTATTTTCTACCATTATTTTACCTTGCCCCTGTTTTCTCGCTGACTAATGTTTTTATCTTTGTGTGTATTTTATAAGCTGATTCAAATACATCCAGCAAAGAGGACAGATATAAATAAATACATTCCTGTAATAGTGCTGTGTGAAAGATAGTTCTACAAAGCAGTAGGATAAAAATCTTATCAGAAAAAGGAACTTTTGTAAAATCTCTGTGGGTAGAAATTCCATTCTCACATAATTAAAAAGTCATAATAGGAGTATGTTACAGCCCACCTGACCAAGAAACCAAGATAGAAATGTTAATTGAGATTGTGGAAGCTGTGAAATTAGGCCAGGTAGTAATAATGGGAGACTTTAATTACTCAATCATAGATTGGCAAAATGCCTCACTGGGACAAGGGTTAGAAGGGAGATTTTTAGATAAGAGAAATTACTGCTTCCCAGCAAAGGTAGAGAAGGAGGCTGTGTGTATAGCAGGGAAATATACGAGACTGGACTCTGACAGTGAATGAAACTTGGTCTGTGAGCTGGTGCAGAGTCATTAGCAGTGACCACCATGCAATTTAATTCCACAGCCTTGTGGGCAAATGAAAATCCACTACATGTCCTTTTAATATTAGAAAGTGTCCTATGACAGAAATGAAAGTCAGCTTTTGAAAAATCAATAACAAACAAGAGGGAAACAAACAGAATATTTTCTTAAAGCAACTTATAGCAATCTGGGAAAACATATGAGAGGTGATAATCCTTAGTGGTTAGTTGACAGAGTCAGAAATGTAACTGTTGGGAGAAGAAGAGGGGAGATGTTTCATAAAGCAGAAAAAGAGCCAGAAAAGAAAACCTAGACACTCACAAAATATGGAAGGTTTTGGATAACTTCAAATGAGATAAACCAAAGAAACAATATATGCAATGCATCTTATAGCGGTTTCTAATAGGCGTGGGAAGATATTCCTTAAATTTATCAAAGCAAGAAAGACAGCTTGAGAAACAAGGGAAAATCTTTAAAATAATGACACCAAAGTTGAACAAAAAGAAGACCAGATAGCAAAAGCCTGGAGAAAGTCTTTGTCTCAACTTCCAGGAAGACCTCCTTTCTAAAATATCCCTTGAGTCCAGATAAGAATTAAGACTGCAAATAGTGATTGTGAAGCAGAATGATAAGCTAATGTATCAAAACAAATTAGATAATTTGGAGAATCTGGCAGTAAAATACTCAAAGAAGGAATAGAACAATTTTTAGTTAGGATGTGTACCTGGAGTGTAATTATGGATGACCCCAGTCCTAGGAATATTGAGACGAATTTCTCTTCTGACAAGGCAGGAGGACTAGAATTAAACAGAGGCTAACTGTACTATATATATATATATATATATATATATATAAAAGAAAACCCATTAGGAGAAAAGAGAATATGGCTTATGAATGGGTGAATAAATTAATATACCACTGGGACTTCCCTCTGGAGAAGAAAATGGGTACCCTTTCCAGTATTCTTACCTGGAGAATTTCATGGACAGAGGAGCCTGGCAGGCTATAGTCAATGGGGTCACAAAGAGTCAGACACAACTGAGCGACTAACACTTTTAGGGCTTCCCAGGTGGTGCTAGTAGTAAAAAAAAAAAAAAAAAAAAAAAAAGAAAGAAAGAAAGAAAAAGAAATCTCCCTGTCAATATGGTGGTGGTGGTTTAGTTACTAAGTCATATCCAACTCTTGCGACCCCATGGACTGTAGCCTGCCAGGTTCCTCTGTCCATGGGATTCTCCAGGCAAGAATACTGAAGTGGGTTGCCATTTTCTTCTTTAGGGGATCTTCCCAACCCAGGAATTGAACCTCAGTCTCCTGCATTGCAGGTAGATTCTTTGTAGGGGTGCAGATTTGATCACTTGTGGGGAACTAAGATCCTGCATACTGAGGAGTAAGTGAGCCCACGCGCCACAACTACTGAGTCAGCATGCTCTAGAACTGGAGAAATTAACACAACATTGTATATCAACTATACTTCAATAAAATAAATTTTTAAAAAATCATTTTCTCTTGTTCAGGGTTCAGAACAAAACCATTTTAGAACTAAGATGTTTAATAGTTTCTTCATAGTTGGAACAAAAAAAAGGTGACCCAGAATATGAAAGTTTTGCCATACATATGCTGTAGGTACTTCAGCCTGAGAGAAGAGAGCTGATTCCTTCCCAATTAGTCCAACTTCTTTAGCCATGGCTCTACAATTGGTCCCAGGTAGCAGCATAAATATCCGCTGGATCATGGAAAAAGCAAGAGAGTTCCAGAAAAACATCTATTTCTGCTTTATTGACTATGCCAAAGCCTTTGACTGTGTGGATCACAATAAACTGTGGAAAATTCTGAAACAGATGGGAATACCAGACCACCTGACCTGCCTCTGAGAAATCTGTATGCAGGTCAGGAAGCAACAGTTAGAACTGGACATGGAAAAACAAACTGATTCCACATAGGAAAAGGAGTACGTCAAGGCTGTATATTGTCACCCTGCTTATTTAACTTCTATGCAGAGTACATCATGAGAAACGCTGGACTGGAAGAAACACAAGTTGGAATCAAGATTGCCGGGAGAAATATCATAACCTCAGATATGCAGATGACACCACCCGTATGGCAGAAAGTGAAGAGGAACTAAAAAGCCTTGGTGAAAGTGAAAGCTGAGAGTTGAAAGTGAAAGATGAAAGTTTATGAAAGTGAAAGAGGAGAGTGAAAAATTTGGCTTAAAGCTCAACATTCAGAATATGAAGATCATGGCATCTGGTCCCATCACTTCATGGGAAATAGATGGAGAAACCGTGGAAACAATGTCAGACTTTATTTTGGGGGGCTCCAAAATCACTGCAGATGGTGATTGTAGCCATGAAATTAAAAGACACTTACTCCTTGGAAGGAAAGTTATGACCAATCTAGATAGTATATTCAAAAGCAGAGACATTACTTTGCCAACAAAGGTCCATCTAGTTAAGGCTATGGTTTTTCCAGTGGTCATGTATGGATGTGAGAGTTGGACTGTGAAGAAAGCTGAGCGCCAAAGAATTGATGTTTTTGAACTGTGGTGTTGGAGAAGACTCTTGAGAATCCCTTGGACTGCAAGGAGATCCAAACAGTCCATTCTGAAGGGATCAACCCTGGGATTTCTTTGGAAGGAATGATGCTAAAGCTGAAGCTCCAGTACTTTGGCCACCTCATATGAAGAGTTGACTCATTGGAAAAGACCCTGATGCTGGGAGGGACTGGGGGCAGGAGGAGAAGGGGACAACCGAGGATGAGATGGCTGGATGGCATCACCGACTTGATGGACATGAGTTTGCATGAACTCTGGCAGTTGGTGATGGACAGGGAGGCCTGGCATGCTGCAATTCATGGGGTCACAAAGAGTCAGACATGACTGAGCAACTGAACTGAACTGAACTGAGCAGCATAAACAGACCACCTGCAATATCACTTCACTTATAAAACTTCTCCTGAAAAGATGTGTTAATTTCTGCTATACAGCAGTGTGACTCAGTTACACATATATATTCTTTTTCATATTCTTTTCCATTATGAATATAGTGGGCTTTCCTGGTGGCTGAGCAGTAAAGAATTTGCCTGCAATGCAGGAGATGTGGGTTCAATCCCTGGACGGGAAGATCTCCCGGAGGAGGACACAGCAACTCACTTCAGTATTCTTGCCTGGAAAATCCCACAGTCAGAGGAGCCTGGTGGGCTGCTGTCCAGTGTTGAAAAAAGTTGGACACAACTGAAATGATTGAGTATGCATGCACACACACTGAATATACTTCCCTGTGCTATACAGTAAGAACTTATCGTTTATGCATTCTATCCAAACATTCTATAATAGTTTGGATTGGCTAACCCCAAACTGCCAATCCATCCCTTTCCCATCCCCTCTCCTGCTTGGCAACCACGTCTGTTCTCTATGTCTCTTAGTCTGTTTCTGTTTCATAGATAAGTTCATTTGGGTCCTATTTTAGATTCCACATATAAGTGATATCATATGGTATTGAGACAAAGATTGTTTAAAAGGGAGCTTTCAAGAGGAAGTGAAGGAAGTGAATGAGCACTTCATACTGTAAAATTATGATACACTGAAATAATTACACATTTGTATGCTAACTTATCTACAAAATATAGCTAAGGTAAAGGTTTCTCTATTGAGCTGAGTAAGGAAAGTAATTAATTAAATAATAAAAAAAATAATAGGTGTGGCTTAGTGAGACATGTGCTTAATGTCTATGGAAGAGGGATCTAATCTCAAGAGCTTCTGAAAGGACCAACACTGTTGTAATCTGATCTAAACTCCTCTCAGGGTAGTATGGTAAACTGAGAATAGGAACTCTGGACTCAGGTGACCTAGGTTTCAAGTCTCAGTCTGACACTAGCTGTGTGAACTTGGGAAAGATAATCCTAAAGATAATTTTANCCTTGGGCATGGGGTATCTCTTCACGGCTGCTCCAGCAAAGTGCAGCCACTGCTCCTTACCTTGGATGAGGGGTATCTCCATACCACTGCCCTTCCTGACCTTCAGTGTGGGATAGCTCTTCTAGGCCCTCCTGAGTCAGCTCAGCCACAGCTCCTTGGACATTGGGTGGCTCCTCCCAGCCGCCACCCCTGGCCTCGGACGTGGGTGGCTCCCCTTGTCCACTGCCCCTGATTAAAAATACTTTATTGTTTAAAAATTGTAGGCCTCATCTGTGTCTTCAATAAGTCATATAATCTTTTTGCAATAGTAACATCAAACATTACTGATCACTGATTACAATAACAAGTATAATGGTAGTGGAAAAGTTTAAAATATTGTAAGAATTACCAAAAAATGACACAGAGACACAAAGTGAGCCACTGCTACTGGAAAAAATGGTGCCAATAGTCTTGCTCCATGAAAGGTTGCCATAAACCTTCAATTTGTAAAATACACAGTATTTATAAAGAGCAGTAAAGTGAAGTGCAATAAAAGAGGTATGCCATATAACACAGGGAGCCCAGCCTGGCTCTCTGTGACAATCTGGATGGGTGGGATGGGAGAGAGAAGGGAGGTTCGAGATGAAGGGGATATGTATACAACTGTGACTGATTCTCACTGTTGTACAGCAGAAACCAACACAAAGTTGTACAGTGATTATCTTCCAACTGAAAAAAAAGAGGTATGCCTGTACATGTAAATTATATACATGTATGTGTACATATACATATGTATACACTCGAGTACACATACATACGTAAATACAATCTTTTTCACACTGTGCACTCAGTTTCACACCTTACCTTTTTTTTTAACAATAAATCAGAGCACACACCTTGTCCGTTTTTTACATAAGTATCTTAGAGATCTTCCTTCAGTACATAAGAAAGTGATGTCATCCTTTTCTAAGCTGAGCAGTATTCCCATTATATGAATGTATTCTATTTATTGAACTAGTTTCTTTTAAATGAACATTAGGTCAGAAGTCAGTGTCCACAACTTTATATTTTCATATATTTAATATAATTTATGTCCTGAGTAATTTTGGATAGCTATTGCTGAGATGCTTTCCATAAGTGTTTATCAATTTACACCTCCACCAACAGGTGTAAGCATGCCTGTTCCCCATCCCCCACCCCCAGCCTCCGCAATAATGTAGTGTCGATCGCCTATTAGATTGTTGATCTTTTATTGATGATTTCTAGGAATTCTTGATATTTGGGGGAGATCAAGTGATAAGAAGTGTGTATATTTTTCCTGTTTTTTTTTTTTTTCTTTTTTTGCTTAAAGGGTTGCTTTTGTTGTTGTTAATTCTTTTGCCTTGCAGGATTCTTTTTTTTTTTTTTTCTTTTCTAGGTGCTCAGTCACTCAGTCATGTCTGATTCTTTGGAGCCATGGAATGTAGCCTGCCAGACTCCTCTGTCTGTAAAATTTTCCTTTCAAGAATACTGGAGTGGGCTGCTATTCCCTACTTCAGGGTATCTTCCTGACCCAGAGATGGAACCAGCATCTCCTGTATTGGCAGGTGGATTCTTTATCACTATTGCACCCGAGAAGCCCTTTCTTTCTATATGATCTAATTAGTTTATCAACTTTTCTTTCATGGCTTCTAGATCTTAACATAATTACAAAGATCTTCCTTACTCTAAGATCACAAATAAGCTTCTATGCTTTCTTCTATTACTTACAGTTTCAGTTTTACATTTAAACTTTCTATCCATTTTGGAGTTTATACTGATATATGACATGAAATGTGGATTCCACTTAATTTTTTTCCAGATGGTTACTCATATATCCCAATATAATTTAATGAAAAATTTTTCTTTTGTCTTTGAGAGGCAACTTAGAATTTTTAATCTATTCCATTGGCCCGTCTGTCTGTTCGTGTGCCAGTACCATGTTTTAATGATTAAGGTTTTGATAATATATTATCTGGGAGGTATGCTGCTGCTGGTAAGTCACTTCAGTCATGTCTGACTCTGTGAGACCCCATAGATGGCAGCCCCCAGGCTCCTCTGTCCCTGGGATTCTCCAGGCAAGAACACTGGAGTGGGTTGCCATTTCCTTCTCCAATCCCCCTTATTTCTGTTTTCTTTTAAAATTTTCCAGGTTCTTCTTTTTTTGTTTTATTTTCATTTAAACATTAGGATCACCTTTCAAATTAAAAAAAAATCTACTGGCATAATTTTGGAAACATATTAAATATATGCATTAAGTCAGTATGTGTTGATCTGTTTGTGTTTATTGAAGTTTTTCTGTCTAAGAACATGGCCTGCCTTTGCATTTATTTATGTCTTTTTTTGCACTTTTCAGAAGTATTTCAGTTTTCTTCATAGGTTTTTCATATTGACTTTTGTATTTATTCTTAAGGATTTTGTTCCTGTCTGTTGCTATAGCAAATGGGGTCTTCTGTAGTAAATTCAAATTAAAAAAAAATCTACTGGCATAATTTTGGAAACATATTAAATATATGCATTAAGTCAGTATGTGTTGATCTGTTTGTGTTTATTGAAGTTTTTCTGTCTAAGAACATGGCCTGCCTTTGCATTTATTTATGTCTTTTTTTGCACTTTTCAGAAGTATTTCAGTTTTCTTCATAGGTTTTTCATATTGACTTTTGTATTTATTCTTAAGGATTTTGTTCCTGTCTGTTGCTATAGCAAATGGGGTCTTCTGTAGTAACTTCTAAATAGTTTTCATCAACTATTTTATGCCAGATACCGTGATAGGCACTAGAGTACAACACAGAACAAAAAAATCAAGATTCCTGCCCTCATCAATCCTAGAGGAGTGATAAAGCCATACAGTAAATAATCACACCAACAACCATAGCATTTCATAGTGATAAAGCCCATGAGGGAAAGGTACTGTGATTGACTATAAATAGGGACATAATCTATACTGATCCAGAGAAGAAAATGACAACCCACTCCGTATTCTTGCCTGGAAAATTCCTTGGCCAGAGGAGCCTGGTGGGCTACAGTCCATGGGGTCACAGAGGATGGATACGACTAAGCGTGCATGCACACAATCCAGACTGGAAGGTCAGATAAGATTTCCCGAAAGACACATTAAGGGGAAAGGTTCAACCTGGACAATTAGCCGATCCTGAATAACATTTGGGATCCACTGATGCTCAGCATAGACACAATTTGCTGTGTGCTTTATATATTTCAGCCTGGGTGCTTAATACTGAGACAATCAGAGAAGAAAAACCCTGCATTGTCAGTATTCTTCAATTTGCCAGTTTCCAGAAATAATAGTCTCAAAGGGAAGTGCCTCAATCCCTATTAGAGTTGCCAGATAAAATACATATTTATACAAAAATAAGTAGTACCTATTAATTATCACCCTATGCTGGTGAGATAATCATAAAGAAAATTTCAATAATAGCTCATAAGTTAAAAAGGAGATCTCTAAGATTTCGTTTTCTTTTGTGAAACTATCAAGACTGGGGAGAAATATTCCATGATGAAAATGAGAATAAATTTCAAAATAAGCAAATAAAAACACGCTAAAGTGATAAAAAATTGCTTCAGGTAGGTTCTTCTGTATTGAAACCTCACGAATTGTATCCAGGCTCATTAACAACACTTGCTGGAGACCAACACTGAGGGAAAGGCAGGAGAATTAGATGTTTTGGGCTACTCCTGCTAAGGGCATGGTTACTTTCTAACTCATTTAGCGAAGTGCCACTGTAGGAATCCTGAGAAATGGAGTGGAGGCTCCCCTGCTTGAAAGAAGTTAATGTTTCATTTGTAAAAGAGATGATATGGAAGAGGAGAGGCAGAGATGCTGATAAGGACAGAAGATGAAGAAGGAGACAGAAGGGGACTAGATACTACCCAGCTTAGAAAGGGGATTAGGGATCAGGCCTGTCAACACAGAGAGCCTCAAGGATTATCTACAGCAAGTGGGAAGTATTTTCTGCTAAGCCTGGAATGAGCCCTTTAAAGTTCTTCCAGGAAAAACAAATTCAGATCACCTGGGCAAAGGCTGGCATTAGTTACGGAAAAATCTGAATTAAAGCACATTTTTAATAAAATGCAATTTTTATGTTCTCAAGGATATGCAGTAACATGGGTTTCACTGTGTAAAACAATATGTTCTCTTATGCACAATAATCTTATTTGCCCTCTTAATTTACCTATAGTTTTTCATAGATAGGAGAGCAATGAGCTGTAGTCCCTGCCTGGTCTAAATGATGAAAGGCATTTCATGAGTGAAATGCCATGAATGAGCTTTCTCTGCTGTGTGGCTCCTGCTTCCATTCCAAAAAGCAGCTCTAGTCTGTTTTGCTACCTCTCAGCAAATGATCCCCTTCTATAAACTCAGGTCATTATGGCAAGGGCATCCCAGGGCAGAGTTATATGCAGAGTCCTTCAAGAATGGAGAGAAGCGACACTTAGTTAAACAAGATTCTGTGCTAGTGTTACTGAATGGTGCGTGAGGGGTCTGGTTGCTCACCACTCTGAAGCCAATAAACAGGCCAGGTTGCTGGAAAGAAAAGTTTGCTTTATTTCAGATGCAGGCAACTGCAGAGGGTAGGGTGCCAGACAACTGTCCAAAGTGCAACTCCCCACCACTGGCAACCAATGGGGCAAGAGCTTTTATAGACAGAAGGAGGGGGCTACAAGCAGAAACAGCACAGTCAGCAGCTTAACAGTCATGTTCAAACTGGTCATTGGTGGTCTGATTAGCACCATCTTGGTTGTTTTAGATAGTTAACCTTCAGTTCTAGGGTCCATTTGTTCCCATTCCTTTGAGGCCAATTCTCAGAATTGTGGCAGCTTATGTCATTGGTCTGGTTATCATGTAGTTAAATTCTCGCACCTGAGGTTACAATATCTGTAAGACAGCTCACAGGATATGACTCAGAATATCATCTATAGGCCTTGAAAAGGAACTAAGGTCCTTGACTATGCTTAATGGCTACATTATTATTATTTGGTCTCCTTTTATTGTTTTCCTTTGTTTTTGCATGTTCTCATTTCTCTGGTTAAACCTATTCTTTGACTAAAGTTTTCTACAGGCAAAAGGCAGGCAGAGAACATGAGGCAGGGTTGGGGTGGGGGCAAGGACCAAAGGGTCCTGCACTGTTTCAATAGTAACATCTACTGGGTTCTCATGCTGGTTATCTCCTCTTGGTTACTTAGAGTTGAAATTCCCTCTGGCTGGAAATGACTTCCCAGATGTTATTCTTACAAAATCCCTAAAGCCAGGTGCTGTTTTGATTCAGGAGGATCAGGAAATAAATATTTTTGAAGTATCTTCCAGCCGGAGTTCACCTCGTTCCATCCATCAGAACTAGAGTAAAGCAAGTCTGCTAGGGCGGATGAGAATTCCTGGAGCCAAAAACTGGCAAAGAAGAGTCCTTTCATGCACCAGCTCTGATCGATAGCGACTTCTCGGCATGTCACTAAGAAAGATTCCAAACAGCATGCAAAATCTGTGGGTAGGTGTACTACAATGGATTAGTCATGTCTGCCATGGACAGTGAGGGCAAGTGGCAGAATATGGGCTGGTTCTGAGCAGTTACAAGTCACAGCTGCCCCACAGATTACCTTCTGAAGAATACTTAACGACCATCTAAGACTCTTCTGGTTGTAAAAATAAACAGAAGAATCTACAGTTCACACAGAAAATAGTAAGGAGCTACATCCTATTGAGACGGTATCTGCCCAGCCTGAACAGGGCCCTATTTCTAAGGGAAGAAACACTGTGACTTGAGAGGAATATTCGATTAAAAGAGGAGGGGGAAAAAATCCTTGTTTACAGATTCCTGGTGAAAAGAGGAAGAAAAGAAAACTAAGGAAGGGTGATTTTTTTTTTTTTTTAGTTGCTAAAATTAAGGAAGCTTGCAGCAAGCCAAAGCATTTAAATCCTGCAGCAGTTTATGCTAATTATGTGTAAAAATCCACAATGGAAAACAGAATTCCCCAGGGGCCTGTGTGTCTCCCTCCCTTGCCACCACTGGAAGAAGAGTACAAATGTTTAGTTGTTGGTTTTTCACCTCTGTGGTATTTCCATTCCACTTGGTGCTGCTCCTTTTCATATAACTCATATGACTTGATAAAAGAATGAATAAAATATTGAGAAAAATTTAAGACTGGCAAACCTTAACAAAGGCAGATATTTCATCTCTGAAGGCAGTGAGTTTTTTAATGAAGAATGGGGCCTCGGGTTTAGGAAGGATTTTACTTAACTTCTGTGCTGCAATTTCAACACAAACTGGCTGCACAGGGCCAGCTGGTGTGATTTGTATTCCAACAATAATGCCAAGCACCAGACCCTTCCCAGGTGGCTCAGTGGTAAAGAATCCACCTGCCAATGCAGGAGACTGGGATTTGGTCCCTGGGTCAGGAAGATCCCCTGGAGAAGGAAATGTCAACCCACTGCAGTATTCTTTCCTGGAGAATCCCATGGACGAGGAGGCTGGTGGACAATGGTCCTTGGGGTTGCAAAGAGTCGGACCTCACTGAGCGCGCACCAGATGCTTGGCCCGAAAATTCTCACCACAGGGCATTGTGGCGTGAGGCATTTCTCTTGGCCAGTCAGGATGACTGACAAATTACTGCATCTTTTTTCCACCACACGGTGCCAAATGGTACACTCAGTGACTCAGAATTCATGTCTGTTTCCACACACTCTCTTACAAAAGGAAAATAAAGTCTATTAAGTGCCTCTTTTCATTTTAAGTCCTCATTTGTTCTTTTGCATCCTTTTAGCATTTCAACATGTTTTGGACTATGTGGCAGGAGACGGAAGCAAGAGGAAGGGGCAGAAACTTCCCCTAGACACTGGAATCCATTATTGCTGAGTCAGCTACATGATGCCAAAAGTGGGTTACACCAATCACAGTATGTTCCCTAGAGCCAGGACTCAGCTTGAAGCCTTGGACAGTGATCACTGCAAGACCCACTGCAGAGCAAGAAGGCTTTTCTGAGATCCACCCAGTAGGCTTAAGAGAGATGAGTGGAAACATGACAAGGTGCAGCAAAGGATACACAGGAAATATAGTCACCAATCCCGAACCATGTGTTTGTTTCACTGGATTGCTCCAAGTGTGTTGAGTGATTCTGGATGTTTGGGTTTTGCTGGTTACTTCTAAGGTTTCACCATTACCCAGCAATAATTTTCCAAGCCTAAAAAAGCATAATTTTCCAAGCCTATACGCCCCAGCGCAGCGGGAGGGGCCACGGGGGCCGGCGCCCGAGTTCCTCCGCCCCCGGCCCCGCCGCGCCGGCTCCGCCAAGGGCGCCAGCAGCTGCAGGCAGCGCCTCAGCGCTCGCCGCCTCACCATCCCAGGGCCGAGCAGGCGCCGCAAGCCCACCCGGCGGCCCAAGGCCGCGCGGGGCCCTGGCCGAGCTAGGTTCCACTCCACGTCGCCCGATCACTCACTCATTGTGACCTTCGAATCTGGCAGCCCCGCCAGCGAACCTGGCAGCCCCGGGCTGGCCGCTGCTCTGGCCTTTACCAAGATGGCCGGACCCCGGCGGCGAGGCCGTGTTGGTAAAGGAGGTGCCGCGGCGCGCTACGCCCCTCCCGGCCCGGCCCTTGTCCTTGCCCAACTCGCCCTCCGCACAAGCCCTTCTGACACCATGCTGGCTATCCTGTCCTAGACCAGACGCTAACTTGCAGACAGCTCGAACAGCTCCCGGATCAGCCGCCCTAATTGCTAAAATTAAATGGAATCGTGGTGGCGGTTCTCAGCCTGAGCTATCCTAGTAAGCCAGTGAAAGTGAAAGTGAAGTCGCTCAGTCGCGTTCGACTCTGCGACCCCATGGACTGTAGCCTATCAGGCTCCTCCGTCCATGGGATTTCCCAGGCAAGAGTGCTGGAGTGGGTTGCCATTTCCTTCTCCAGGGGATCTTCCAGACCCAGGAATCGAACCCGGGTCTCTCTAATTGCAGGCAGACGCTTTGTCTGAGCCACCAGGGAAGCTTAGGTAGAAAGATACTTAGGGTGATGACCAAATACCACCAGATTACGATTCTTAGCTTTTTCCCAGGTTTTCATTTTTGAGTTGCAGGATGCAATTCATTGGTTTTTAAAGCGTTTTAAAGTATCAGTTCAGTTCAGTCGCTCAGTCGTGTCCGACTCTTTGCGACCCCATGAATCGCAGCACGCCAGGCCTCCCTGTCCATCACCAACTCCTTCAACAATGAGTGGTTGGGTGTTAACGGGCCAGAAAGAAATGCCTTCTGCCTGGGCCTCCGAATGCAGATACAACTGCGGGAAAATGCAAAACAAATTACTTTGCAATTTGAAGGTGAATGTGCCAAGTGTAATAGCGTAGGAATGTAAAGCAGATTATATCAGGTGTGGACTTTTAAATTCATTGGTTTTTAAAGCGTTTTAAAGTATCAGTTCAGTTCAGTCGCTCAGTCGTGTCGACTCTTTGCGACCCCATGAATCGCAGCACGCCAGGCCTCCCTGTCCATCACCAACTCCTTCAACAATGAGTGGTTGGGTGTTAACGGGCCAGAAAGAAATGCCTTCTGCCTGGGCCTCCGAATGCAGATACAACTGCGGGAAAATGCAAAACAAATTACTTTGCAATTTGAAGGTGAATGTGCCAAGTGTAATAGCGTAGGAATGTAAAGCAGATTATATCAGGTGTGGACTTTTACCCCCTCGGGAAGCTTGCTGCTGAATCTTATTGACTTAAGGGTGATTAAGAGCTGCTTCTTCCTGGGTCACAGTGTTCCTCGCTGCAGCAGGGAAAAAAAAACAGCCCTACAAAACCAAACTATAAATCGAAGATACTAATAGCTCAGGCGGTCTTCACAGTGCCCTTAGCTAAGAAACTTTTGAAAAATGCCCTCTGCTCCCCTCACCCCAATTCTTTATGACGATTTTCAAATATACAGAAAATAGAGATGCCTTTTTGTTATACTGTCTGAATAAATTGCAGGTATCAAATCAATCACCCCTAAATACTTCAGCCTGTGTCTTCTAATGGTCACCCCTAAATACTTCAGCCTGTGTCTTCTAATGGTGACTGCAGCCATGAAATTAAAAGACGCTTACTCCTTGGAAGAAAAGTTATGACCAACCTAGATAGTATATTCAAAAGCAGAGACATTACTTTGCTGACTAAGGTCCGTCTAGTCAAGGCTATAGTTTTTCCAGTGGTCATGTATGGACGTGAGAGTTGGACTGTGAAGAAGGCTGAGCGCCAAAGAATTGATGCTTTTGAACTGTGGTGTTGGAGAAGACTCTTGAGAGTCCCTTGGACTGCAAGGAGATCAGCCCTGAGATTTCTTTGGAAGGAATGATGCTGAAGCTGAAGCTCCAGTACTTTGGCCACCTCATGCGAAGAGTTGACTCATTGGAAAAGACCCTGATGTTGGGAGGGATTGGGGGCAGGAGGAGAAGGGGACGACCGAGGATGAGATGGCTGGATGGCATCACGACTCAATGGACGTGAGTCTGAGTGAACTCTGGGAGTTGGTGATGGACAGGGAGGCCTGCCGTGCTGCGATTCATGGGGTCGCAAAGAGTCGGACACGACTGAGCGACTGAACTGAACTGTGTCTTCTAAAAAAATAAGAACATTCGCCTCAAAATCACAATACCAGTACCACATCTAAGACAATTCCCTCATGGTATTTAACATCCATTCCATTTTCAAGTTATGTGATTGTGTCAAGAATGTCTTTTAAGCCTTTTTTTCCCCTAAACTAAGATATTGCCTAGGCTCATGCACTGCATTAATGTTTATGCTTTCTAAACTCTAGAATATCACATAAACTTTATGTATTGTGTTGCCATTTCTACCCTACTTCTGTTGTAGAAAGGGCACCCCCCCACCCAGGGCCCCAAGAGCGGGCTCTTGTCTAACACTCAGAAAAGAATTGTCGGAGGAGACATGTGCTGACAAAGCAAGAAACTTTATTGGAAGAAGGCAACAGAGAGAGAGCAAAAGGTAAGAGAACCCAGGAGAACTGCTCTGCTTTCGGGTTTTATGGTGATGGGATTAATTTCCGGGTTGTCTTTAGCCAATCATTCTGACTCAGAGTCCTTCCTGGTGGTACATGCCTTGTTCAGCCAACATGGATGCCAGACAGAAGGATTCTGGGAGGTGGTCAGACATATGGTGTCTCCTTTTGACCTCTCGCGAACCCTTCTGGTTGGTGGTGGCTTATTAGTTCCCTGTTCCTTACCAGGACCTCCTGTTGTAAAACAACTCATGCAAATAGTTACTATGGTGCCTGGCCAGGGTGGGTGGTTTCAGTCAGGGTGCTTCCCCTAACACTTCCAAAGCTTAATTTTTCTTGACAATGAAAGCTGTTTAGTATACCAATTTTTATCATTCCAGGCAAAACCTACCTTGTCCTGCTTCACAGTACAGAGCAGAATGAACGCTGTGCCTCTTGCATTTCACTCATGGTTTAATTTTAGATCCTGGCCTGCTGAATTGGGTTTTATATGTCTTCGCTCTTTGCTGACCCCTAGAAAGTCAGGCATTTGGCATATAATGGTTTGTCTTTTAAGTTGTCACTGTTAAAAATAAGACAACAGTCCTAAAATGGAGTCACTTAATGCTTAGCTCCACATCACCAAACGGAGACTAATAATGTCAGCCTCTCCCTGAAATGGAATCTTAAACCAATCAAGGAATCATCTGGTCAGCACTAGTGAGATAATCAGCCTGATATATCTATGTCATGACACACCCAAACCCACATCATCCCCTAAAGGAAAGTGACCTTGTCACAATCAATTCACTTTCTGCTAGTATGAATTCCAGGTCCCACTCCCTTCTGCCTGTAAAGTTCTTTAATTTTGTACAGTGCCTTGGAGCTTCTTTCTATCTATGAGATGGGATGCTGCCAAATTCATGAATCATTGAATAAAGCCTATAAGATCTTTAAAATTTACTGTTCAATTTTTTAAAAACATTACTTCTTTTTTAAATGTTAATTAATGCTATAAAGAGGAGCAAATTTACACAGCTCCCTTAAATGGTTACATGGGCCAAGGTAATGTTTCTGGAGACTAGTATTAAATGAGCTTATTTTAAATACTTCACAAAATCTTAGGCTCTACTTAAAATAACTTCTGTAAAACCACATATAAACCAATTTTAGCACAATAGCTCATCTGTAAAGTGAGTTCTGCAATCAGTATTGTCCTTTCTTTTCCCAACTCCAAGCCTAAAGGCACAGAGGACTAGAGCACCACGTGACTACTCACTGCTGCTGCTGCTGCTGCTAAGTCACTTCAGTTGTGTCCGACTCTGTGCGACCCCATAGACGGCAGCCCACCAGGCTCCCCCGTCCCTGGGATTCTCCAGGCAAGAACACTGCAGTGGGTTGCCATTTTCTTCTCCAATGCATGAAAGTGAAAAGTGAAAGTGAAGTCACTCAGTCGTGTTCGACTTAGTGACCCCACGGACTGCAGCCCACCAGGCTCGTCCGTCCACTGGATTTTCCAGGCAAGAGTACTGGAGTCGGTGCCATTGCCTTCTCCGTGACTACTTACTGGGGGAGTTTAATTCAATGTATATTTATAGCAGCACCTGTGGAATTAACTACTGCATTCACCTCCAGTTAAATCAAAAATTGTTTGCATGAACATTAAGAATCTATCAGTTCAGTTTAGTCACTCAGTCGTGTCTGACTCTTTGCGACCCTATGAATTGCAGCACGCCAGGCCTCCCTGTCCATCACCAACTCCCGGAGTTCACTCAGACTCACATCCATCAAGTCGGTGATGCCATCCAGCCATCTCATCTTCTGTCGTCTCCTTCTCCCCCTGCCCCCAATCCCTCCCAGCATCAGAATCTTTTCCAGTGAGTCAACTCTTCACATGAGGTGGCCAAAGTACCGGAGTTTCAGCTTTAGCATCATTCCTTCCAAAGAAATCTCAGGACTGATCTCCTTTAGAATGGACTGGTTGGACCTCCTTGCAGTCCAAGGGACTCTCAAGAGTCTTCTCCAACACCACAGTTCAAAAGCATCAATTCTTTGGCGCTCAGCTTTCTTCCCACTCCAATTCTCACATCCATACATGACTACTGGAAAACCCATAGCCTTGATTAAATGGACCTTCGTTATAGATAACTCCAAATAGCAATGAGGCAGCTAACATCTAAATCTACCATTAACTACCTCTTTGACCCTGGAAAATACCCATTTCACATCACCAGGCCCCCACTGCTACACTCCAAAATGACCAAGTTTCTATGGCCACTTACAGTTGTAACATTCAATGACTCTAATAAAAAAGATTGTGGGGAGTGGGTTAAATATGTGAAGGTTAAATATGCTGATTACAGGGTTTAAGTTGGATTACATTAGGCCAATGATCAACCAAAGTTGACCTGAAGACCAGGTCTAACCTGCCCCTTAGTTTGTTTTGGTTCTGATTCAAACTAGTTCTCAGAATATAAAATCCTCAAATTTTACATTATAGTAATACTTTTTCATTTCTTGTATTGTGGTAAAAAACACATAACTAAAATGGTTAAGGTGGAAATTTTAAAGGTACAGTTCAGTAGCGTTAAGTATGTTCACATTGATGGCCAACAGATCTCTAGGATGTTTTCATTGTGCAAATCTAAAATTCTATACTCATTAAACAACACTGTCTTTCCCTCCCAACTCCCAGGACTTGGTAACCACCATTCTATTTTCTGTTTAGGTGGATTTGACTATTCAAAAACCTCATCCAAATGGAATCATCCGTGCTCCCTTCAGCAACACATAAACAAATGGAATTATCCAATATTTTTCTCTTTATGACTGCCTTCTTTTTTTTTAAAGTCTTTATTGAATTTGTTACAATATTACTTGTTTTATGTTTTGGTTTTTTGGCCATGAGGCACATGGGATATTGATTCCCCAACCCCTGCACTAGAAGGCTAAGTCTCAACACTGGACCTCAAGGGAAGTCCCATGCCTTACTTCTCTTAGTGTGGTTTTCTCAAGGTTCATCCATGTTATAGCATGTGACAAGATTTTCTTCCTTTTTTAGGCTGAATAGTATTCCATTGTATGTATTTGCCATATTTTATTTATCCATTCATCCATCAGTGGACATTTGGGCTGCTCCTACAGATAAGACTGTCAGATATTTCTTCAGAGAAGATGGGTTTATTTGGGGTCAGCAGAGAATTGCAAGCCAAGGTCTGCAACCATGGTGAGCCATGTGCAAGTCCCAAGAGAGCAATGGAAGGGGCATCCTTTCATGGAGGCAGAAAGGGAGCTGGGAGGGCTCAGGAAACAAAGAGTTCATGACTTTCCATTGGCTGAATCCTTGCCAGGAAAGAAGAGTCTTTCTCCTTTCCACTGGGCTGTGCTATCATCATACAGTGTAACAGCTTCCCCTTCTGGTCTCCCAACTCTATTTAATTGAGGTTTATTAATTTTTTTATACTTTCCACCGTAACTACATCATTTTACAGTTCCACCAATAGTGCACAAGTGTTTCAATATCTCCATATCTTCATCACTTGTCATTTCTGTTTTATTGATAGAAGCCATGTTTTATTGATATAGGGTGTTGGTGAAGTCACTCAGTCATGTCGGACTCTTTGTGACCCCACGGAGTCAAAAGACTCTTCTTTCCTGGCAAGGATTCAGCCAATGGAAAATCATGAACTCTTTGTTTCCTGAGCCCTCCCAACTCCCTTTCTGCCTCCATGAAAGGATGCCCCTTCCATTGCTCTCTTGGGACTTGCACATGGCTCACCATGGTTGCAGACCTTGGCTTGCAATTCTCTGCTGACCCCAAATAAACCCATCTTCTCTGGAGAAATATCTGACAGTCTTATCTGTAGGAGCAGCCCAAATGTCCACTGATAGGGTATGAGGTGATATTTTGTTGTGATTTTGATCTGCATTTCTCTGGTGATTAGGGATGTTGAACATTTTTTGTATATTTGTTGGCCATTTATTAATATATACCATCTTGGAGAAATTTCTGTTGAACTCCTTTGCCCATTTTTAAATTGAGTGATTTCTGTTGCTGAGATGTAGAATTCTTTATATATTCTGGATATTAACCACTTATCGGAAATATGATTTGCAAATATTTTCTGCTATTCCATAGGTTCTTTTCACTTTATTGTGTCCTTGATGCACAAAAGTTTAAGTTTGGTATGGTCCCATTTGTCTACTCTCACTTTTATTACCTGTGCTTTTAACATCATATTTAAGAAATCACTACCAGTCCAATGTCATCCTTTTCTTCAGTTTTCTTCAGTTTTATAGTTTTTATATGGCCTGTGACCTAAGAATGATTTCTTTTTTACAGTTTTACATGCATGATTGAGAGGAAATTAAAAAAAATATTTTGTGATACCTGAAAATTCTGTAAAAATCAAATTTCAGCGTCCATAAAAGTTTTATTTATATAAAGTCATATTAATTCATTTACATATCATCTGACTACTTTTGCAATACAAGGGCAGAAGTGGGTAGTTGCAACCGAGACATGACTCACAAAGCCTAAAATATCTAACCTTTTACCAAAAAAGTTTGCTGACTTCTGTGTTAGGCTATTTTTTAATCATGAACTTTAGAGATATATATATATAAAAAACCATCAACGGTGAAAGAGGAAACTTAAAGTCACCAATACATATGTATTTTGTGATTAAAAAAAATTATTAGACTTCAAGGGTTTTTTTTAGACTTTTCTATTTGATTTTATTTTTCATTTAACTTTTAAAACATAAGTTTTAACTTAAAACACTGCTCATGTTGACTATACACTTCAATATTTAATCCTTATGTTATTAGCTTGTCAGGTTGAATCCACCAACAAAATAACCAGAAGAATATGGGAAGACCCACTTTGATTTTCTCCAATGAGAAAGGACTCCTCCTACACCTAAGTGGTTGAAAGAATATGATCTGAGGGAAGTCTTCATCTGGGCACACTGCCTGTGAAAAAATCAGCCTTCTTTGTTCTCATGCTTTTCTGCTAACATTATTTTGGGTTTCCATGCAGCTGAATTACACAGTTAAAACCAAAGATTGGAATTTAGAATAGAGAATCAGACACTTTTCAAACTGTAAACAGCAAAAACTAACTGCTAATGTTGAAGAAATTAAATCTTATTTATCCTCTTCACTCTAGCTAACTAAACATTTTATCTTATGACGGTTGGACCTTAAAATAGACACTTCCCTACTGACTTGTTGGATTAATATAACTTCTTTTTACATTCAGTTCGCTGCCCAAAGAAACAATACAATGTTAATTCAACTTGCTGCTGCTGCTGCTAAGTCACTTCAGTCGTGTCCGACTCTGTGAGACCCCATAGACGGCAGCCCACCGGGCTCCCTCGTCCCTGGGATTCTCCAGGCAAGAACACTGGAGTAGGTTGCCATTTCCCTCTCCAATGCATGAAAGTGAAAAGTGAAAGTGAGGTCACTCAGTCGTGTCTGACCCTTAGCATGGACTGCAGCCTACCAGGCTCCTCCATCTTGGATGACATTTATTATGGCAGAGAGAGAAAAGATTTCTTGCCTTCTTCCCAACAAACACCTCAGGTTATCTGATTTTTCAGAGATTGAGGACTAGTGAGGGTTATTGTCTCAGTCCTCCTCCCTAAATTCCCAAGTCCCCAGCCAAAAACAGCTGTGTGTCAACTGCTTCCAATTCAAGAACAAAGAACACGGCTCCCTGTGTTACACTAAAGAATCCTCTCTTCCCCTGAAAATATTCACCCCCTAAAAGCCCCAGAGCCTGTGAATATTACCTTATGTGGCAAAAGAGATTTACACATGTGATTAAGGATCTTAAGACGGGGAGATGAGCCTGGATTATCCATGTGGACCCTACATGTAATCATAAGGGACCTTAGAAGGAGGCGGCAAGCAGGTCAAAGAGAAGCAGGCCCTGTGGTGCCAGCAGCGGGGACCCGTGTATGCAGCCACAGCCAAGGAAGGTGGGCAGCCTCTGGAAGAAACCAGCCTTGCTGACACCATGACTTTAGCCCAGTGAAAACGACTATGGCTTTTGGCTTCAGAACTTTAAGAAAATACATAAACATGTATAAACCACCAAATTTATGGTACTTTGTTACAGTAGCAATGGGAAACCAATATATTCTCCTTCAAACAGTCTTTGAAATGTGATAACAATGTATATAAAATATTTGTCAATTACCATAGTTAATAAATGGACACACATGTCTAAACTCTATACTTTCACTTCCAAGTTGAGCTCTGAGAGACCCAATTTCCAGGCTTCGTAGGACCAGTATTCCAGGTTGATGCCAGGAGTCATGGTTGTAGGATTCAGAGAAAGGAGCAGACCTTGTGTGGGAGAGATTGGTAAGGAAGCAGAATTGACCAACCTAAAATGCAAGGCTCGGGAAGTTTTTCTTATCAATGCTCACTTTACCTGCCTAAAAGAATTTAGACAGAGGGCCTATTCTAGAAAAAAGAACTATCACCAGAGTTATCTATAGCAGGCACCCCCAACCTCTGAGCTAAGAACCAGTACCTCCTTTGAAATGAGTGGCAGCCCTAAAGTGCACAATAAATACAATGCGCTTGAATCATCCCCAAACCACCCCACCCTTTGCCAGTCTGAGGAAAAGTTGTCTTCACAAAACGGATCCCTGATGCCAAAAAGTTTGGGGACTGCTGATTTACAGTATGATATGAACTAGGTGTGGTAGACGGGAAGGAACCTAGAAAAGCCTGTTAAAATTCTCCTCTGTGTCCCATTGTTTGTCCCAGCAAATATGTATTTACTAAACATCTGCTCTCTTCATTCTTCTTATGAACTTACTTCTTTATTTTTCAAGTCCCGGACTTCTACTCTCGTCTCCTTGGTGCAGGCTGACCTCATTTTACTCTCTGGAATCTCCTGTATTTATTTGGATTCCCTGTACATCATGGGCTTCTCTGTGATTCAGACGGTAAAGAATCCACCTGCAATGCGGGAGCCCTAGGTTCAATTCCTGGGTTGGGAAGATCCCTGGAGAAAGAAATGGCAACCCACTCCAGTACACTTGCCTGGAGAATCCCCGTGGACAGAGGAGCCTGGCTATAGTCCATGGGGTTGCAAAGAGTCAGACACGACTGAGCAGCTAAGCACAGTACATTCATAATTAAATTTTTTTCATCTGTTTATCTGTCTTAGGTCATTTTAATTATTTAACCAGCCAAAAGAATTAAGAGGGGAAGGGGAAAATATTTTCTCCTCCCAGAAGATTGCTTCTGGTCCTACCGTGTACAAGTCATTAAGTACCCTGAGCCTCTATGAGGTTAATTTACATAATCCCTAAGATCCCTTCCAATTCCAAAATTCAGAGCTGAAGCAAAACATGGTTTAACTTTGAATTTCACATTCACAGTTTCCGGTTGTTAGAGCCACTCTTCAGCCAACCTTTCCAGCCTCCCCGTCCACCCACAGCCTGCATGTCAACCACACACTTATCTGCATTTGCGTACACACTGCTTCTTCTACTTAGAATGGTCTTCCCTGGCTTCACCCTTAAGCACTCAGGCTCATCTTGCAACACTCAAATCAAGAGTCACCATCTTTGAGGAGTTCTCCCACATCTCAAAGCAGAATGTCCAACTCTACCTTCATGCCATCAGTTCAGTTCAGTCGCTCAGTCTGTCAGATTCTTTGCGACCCCATGGACAGCACCAACTCCCAGAGCTTACTCAAACTCATATCCATCGAGTCAGTGATGCCATCCAACCATTCATCCTCTGTTATCCCCTTCTCCTCCTGACTTCAATCTTTCCCAGCCTCAGGGTCTTTTCCAATGAGTCAGTTCTTCGCATCAGGTGGCCAAAGTACTGGAGCTTCAGGCTCCTTCCAATCAAGTCTTCCATCAGGACTTCCATCAAGTCCTTCCAATGAATATTCAGAACTGATCTCCTTTAGGATGGACTGGTTGGATCTCCTTGCAGTCCAAGGGACTCTCAAGAGTCTTCTCCAACACCACAGTTCAAAAGCATCAATTCTTCGGTGCTCAGCTTTCTCTCATATCCATACATGACTACTGGAAAAACCATAGCTTTGACTAGATGGACTTTTGTTGGCAAAGTAATGTTTCTGCTTTTAATATGCTGTCTAGGTTGGTCATAGCTTTTCTTCCAAGGAGCAAGCATCTTTTAATTTCATGGCTGCAGTCACCATCTGAAGTCCCCCCAAAATAAAGTCTGTCACTGTTTCTATTGTTTCCCCATTTATTTGCCATGAAGTTATGGAACCAGATGCCATGATCTTTGTTTTTTGAGTGCTGAGTTTTAAGCCAGCTTTTTCACTCTCTTTCACTTCCATCAAGAAGCTTTTTAGTTCTTCTTTGCTTTCTGACATAAGGGTGATGTCATCTGCATACCTGAGGTTATTGATATTTCTCTTGGCAATCTTGATTCCAGTTTGTGTTTCATCTAGCCTGGCATTTCACATGATGTACTGTGCATTTAGTTAAATATGCAGGGCGACAATATACAGCCTTGACATACTCCTTCATGCTGTCAGAGAACTATTAAAGCAGGGAGCAAATTATAGTGTGACAGTTTGTTTCCATTTCTGTTTCCCCAAACCAGGATGTGGGCTACTCATATGCAGATACTCTACTTAATTCATAAGTCTAGCACCTACTACTGTGCTTGGCACACAGCAGACCTTCTACTGTGTCTGTGGCCTGAATAAATAGATTATGACTTACTGAATTCTGAAGAATCTTCTTGGGGCTGGGCAGGGGTGGGAATTGGAGGAGATGGAAGGGATGTACAAGAGGACAGGAAATTTATGTTTCTGCAAGACTTCCAGAGCCCTGGAGAAAAAAACGAGGCGGATGTGTGTGATGATTTAATTCACTGTCCTCAGATACTCATTGTACATGCAGTCTAACACTTCTCTTGACTTTGCTTCAAAGTCAGTTTTTAAGTGGAGTTAGCAGTATGAGCTGCCTCACGCAGCAATCTGCTGACTGGTCTCTTAACTGAGGTGGATGGCAGGCAGCCATGCGTGATTTGTCAGCTTTGCATCCTTGTGCGCTGCTAGGCAGAGGCCGCAACTTTAGAATTTTATGGTAGCTTAGTTAACAACTCTGTCCTTACAGACCATTCTGAGTAACACTCATAAAACTGTCTACATTCAGGGTTCTTTCTCAGGCATAAGAAATACCCTCCCCCTGCTCCTTGAGTGATCTGGATATGCCTTCCATTTTCTTGAAACAAAGTAAAAAGGACAAATCTACTCAGAAAACCTCCTTAAAGTGGAAATGAAGTTATCATTTCCATACTTTAGAAAACCTATGTCGTATTTTCACAATATATAGACTGATGGTAATTTACAGTTTGTCTCTGATCATGCATTTCTCTTTATGATGAAGTCATCTCTGTATGTTCCTTTGCAGTATTATTCCGGTTTCGAGTTTTAACATTTGAGATTCAGCTTATTATTTTTTGGCACCACTTATTGTACATTTTCCACATACCAGACACTATGCAAGTTCAGTTCAGTTCAGTCGCTCAGTCGTGTTCGACTCTTTGCGACCCATGAATCGCAGCATGCCAGGCCTCCCTGTCCATCACCATCTCCTGGAGTTCACTCAGACTCGCGTCCATCTAGTCAGTGATGCCATCCAGCCATCTCATCCTCTGACGTCCCCTACTCTTCCTGCCCCCAATGCCTCCTAGCATAGAGTCTTTTCCAACGAGTCAGCTCTTAAGGGCTTTACAAATCTTTTAGTCCTCATAACAAACTCAGGCACTAAGCATTATTTTACTCTTTATTTTTTAGAAGAGGGAGCTGAGATTTTTAGAGGATAATTAACGTTTCTGAAGGCACAAGGCTAATAAGACGTGGAAGCAAGACCCATGAGAGCTGGAGAGTTGTGTCTGTTGGAGAGTTCTTCTCTCCATTTCAATTCTTACGGGGGAAAAAAAATACAGTTAATTTATAACAGTATATTAGTTTCAGGTGTACAGCATAGTGATTCAGTATTTTTTACAGATTATACTCCATTAAAAGTTATTACCAAATAATGGCTATAATTTCCTGTGTTGTAAGATATGTCCTTGTTATATCTGCTTGATACATAGTGGTTTGTATCAGTCCTGTACCCCTAGCTTGCCCCTCCCCTCTCCCCACTGGTAACTCCTAGTTAATTTTCTATACCTGTGAGCCTGTTTCTCTTTTGCTATATACATTCATATATTTAAAGAGGTAATGAGAGAGACAGGGCTGGGGGAAGGGATTAGACAGAAGTGACTGGAAAGGTATTTTTGAAAAGATGAAATTTAAGCTGAGACTTAAATGATGAGGAGTTACTCTTGTCCAAAATCTCTGTTTAAAAAAAAAAAAAGTCTCTGTAAGCGTATTACCACACATTCCAGCGAAGTCTAGCAAAGGCTTGAGTACTGGAATGAGGTTAGTGTTCAGGAACAGCAGAAAGAAGGCCAATGTAGTTGGACTACTGGGAGAAAGGGGAAGAGACACAGAAGATGAAATCAGAAAGGCAGATAGAGGCCAGATCATTTAGGAGCCACTTAGGAGTTTTAAATATGGACTGTGTGTTGGAGGTAGGGAGCGTGATCTGGTTTAAACAAAGAGCAGAACATGGTAACTTATAGTGCCTGGAGATGCCTTACTCAAAGTGTTTGGGCCTGGAGGGCACTTAACGTATTGAGTTGCTCAGTCCACTCATCCAGAAATTTCTGTCCTCCACCTTTCTGTCACTGAGAACCTTATAAGCATGTTTTTCAATGTTTCATCCAGGCTATGATATGAACATAGCTTCATAGAGAGAGGCTGAAGGCCCCGGTCATCAGTGATAACAGAAATCCCAAAGGTCCAGATCACAGTGCAGGGAGGTCAGCTGGAAGGGCAGGGGGATCAATCAACTTTCCTCCCCCTGTTCTCCCTCCACCCTTTTAAAAGAGGAATATCCTATTTGGAACTAAAAGATGAAAAAATACATCTTGAACTGAAAAAGAAAAAAAAAAGCAGCCCTGCTGTCAATCAGCCGGGGAGGAAGAACAGAGAGCCAGCTGCAGAGTTAACAGAAACCATTGTTCTCCCCAGTCTGTAAAATGCCACAACCCTCCTCTTTGAATGACTACTTCTTTCCTTTCAAGGACGCCTCAACCCATCTTATTATCCTCATCTCTTACTGGGGATTCCTAGTTGCTAAGCCACCCTCCATTCCTGGCAGTACCCCCTTCTCTTAAGCCCACAGTAGAAACACCATTCAGTACAAGAACTGTGCCTGCTTCCCTTATGCCCTTCTCGGAATCCTTCAGAAGGAACCAAAGCTTTACACAATGCTTTCCTCCTCCCTCTCTTTAATGCTCTCCCTCACTGCAGGGGTCAGTAAGTCTGGTTTTGTGGGACCACAGGTTTGTGCCTGAGGATCTTACCACCTGGCTCATTCTTACCCCTCCTTGCTTGCTTTCCTCTAATGACTCTAAAATATGGTCATGGTGAGGTCGTGATTCAATTTTTAAACTGAGATACTGGAATCTGCAATTGTAAAAGACAAAGATGCAGCCAGCTCTCATTTATGTGCTGTTTGATTAGTGGAGAAGGCAGTGATAGGTGGAGAAGGCAGTGATACTGCTAGTTTTGCTACAGAAGGGTGGGTAGGGGACTGGGACTCAAAGTTCTTTCAGAAACCCATGACCTCAAACTCTCCCACCAGAATTCCTGTTCCTATTGACAATTTCCTTCAACTTGCAGTGTCTATCTTTTAAAAACTTCTCTAGTTTTGTATAAAAAGGGTTCCAATGGCTATCAGCTAATCTTTATTTTCAGGGTTTCCAGAATTGGCAAAATGGCCAGAAAAAATTCTCAAGCTACTACCAGGAATGTTTACGTTTTCTGAAAGTAAGGACAGAGTTCACTTATTAAAATATGGAAATACAAATATATGTTATTGAGACTACCAGCTCCATGCTTGACTTGACTTTCCCACGAATAGAAATTTTACTGTTTTAACATAAATCATAGGTTGCATGTATGATGTTACCCCCAAGGACAGAAAAACTGGAGTCACCCGTACTCAGATACAGTGAGGGGTAAATGTGTTCCTGGAGTAGAAAGATCCTGTATTAGAAGTCACATGCATTTTGGATCGCTTTTTTGTAACTCTGTGACCTTGGGCTATTATTCATCCTCTAAGCCCCAGTTTCCTCATTTATCAATTAGAGGTAATTACACCTTCCTCACAGGGGTGTTTTGAGTGAAAGTGTATGCAAAGTCCTGGCACAGTGACTGACACACAGTAGGTGCTCATCGAGCAGTTGCTATTTTTATTAATATCAGGTTCCACCTAGTCCCCTGACCACTTAATTCCTGCCTCTCCCATACTGTGATACCATGCACACCCACTCCAGCCTCTACTCCACGAAGGGTGGCCCAGCTCTGGGCCAGTGTGCAGGCTAATCCTGACTGCAATGTCCACCCATCTCCACTGCCGACTTTCTTGCCCTCCTGCTTCTGCTTTGAGATCTGGCCCCCTGCCGTATTCCCACGGGCCTGCGTCTTGGTGCTCCATCCCTTATCAAGTCTCCCTCTTTGGGACCCTCCTGTCAAACTTCCCAACTCTCATAATCCTTCCTCCACCAGGAGGATCAAGGACAAGAGTCCTGCTTATGAGGCCAGTCCAGTGACATGGGTCTACCACGAGCTAACAAGCCTCCCTGATCCCACCGCTTGGAGTTCTAAGTGTTACCTGTTCTGTCCTTCCAGGCCTTGCCTCTCATCAGTGGGGGATTCCAGTTTCTAGGAGCTAAATCCCTCCTCATCTGGCTTGGGCAGTGTGTCCCGCTTTTGTCTCCTGCCTATTCGTACTGGAGGACGGATCAGGGTAGTAGAACCATCATACTGAGGGGCACACTGAGGTGCATAAAATCTGGTTAAGTCCTTGACCTTTTGACCTTGCAAACGGTCTTGGAGACTGCAAATATCAGGATTAAAGTACTCTGGGGATGCAGGCAAGTCACTGCATCTGTGGAGCTTTAATCTGATGTTCATATATTAAAGAACTGGAGAGTGCAGCTGCTCCTAGTATTAATATTTACTGGGACTGAGCTTCAGTGCAGATAGTAGGTTAGTGTTGTAATATCACCAATTCTTATACAACACAGCTGTCGGTGGTTGACTTATTTGGGAGCTTAAAAGTATTAAGAAGCAAGCATAGCTGGTACTATTTTGCCAACACTGTTTCCTAGGTGTGCCCAAGTTGGACCAGCAGGTCACTGGGCTCAATCACCTTTATTCCTGATGAGGCACCTGGACAAATTTCAAGCAACAGTGTGTTGTTCTGAAGAACTGTTTCTCTAACGCTTCTATCTGCCTGTTGGTATTAATCTAAGTTATAAAGAAGACAAAAAGAGCATTTTAGATAACAAAACAATGCATACTCGCTTTAGAAACTAAGAAAATACAGTGAAATACAAAGAAGCAGATTAAAAAAAAATCACCATTCACCTCAGCATCTAGAGATAAATATTGCTAACATTTTTATGCTATCATATTTGCCAGTTTAAAAATAACTCCGTTTGACTCACAGACTTACAGGATGAACTTATGGTTGCCATGGGGGAAGAACAGGGGAAAGGGATCGTGAGGGAGTTTGGGATAAACTTGGACACATAGCTATATTTAAAATGGATGACCAACAAGGACCTACTGCATAGCACATGGAACTCTGCTCAGTGTTATGCGCCAGCTTGGATGGGAGGGGAAATTGAGGGAGAATGAATACACATATACGTATGGCCGAGTCCTTCGCTCTTATTCACCTGAAACTATCACAACATTGTTTGTTAATCAGCTATACTTCAATACAAAATGAACAGTTAAAAAAGAACATAAAATCCCACACCAAGAGCCTATTTACCACAATTACTAAAGTTAATATTATTGATTTTGAAAATCATCAAAAAAATAAAGCATATCATTATGTTAAAAAATAGCTCTGCATATAATAATATGTGTTTTTAGGAAATAACACTTGGGAGAAAAATAATGACAGTAATGACCACTTACTGAGAGCACTTAGGTACCGGCTTCTGTTCTAAGTGGTTTAACCTATTTAATTCTCCCAACGGCGCTGTAAGGGAAGCTGGTGAAGTAAGCACAAGTGGATTCAAATGAGGCAGCCTGTCTGGAGTGTGTGTTCTTACCCAACACACCACACAAAGAAAACAGAAGCTACTCATAATCCCAGTGGACTCAGGACCGCTTTTCACATGTTACATTTCAAGAAACAAATTTCAGATGTCACCAGATGTATTTTGTGATTTAAGAAGCAAGAGCGATATTAAACAATGCATCAGTAACATTTAATAGTTCTTTTATATGACACTGCAGAGTCGGACACGACTGAAGTGACTTAGCAGCAGCAGCAGCACCAAACTTGGACATTTTCTCTCACAAGCAAAATGATGCTATAGAAACTAACCTTTTGTCAATTCATTTATTTTTTAATGCATTTGATCAATTAAACTGAGCATCGGTGACTAAAGGGAAAAAGTCTGGATAAAGAGGAAAATAAAGAAAAACAGCAGTGTCTAAACAAGCTGGGATGGAAGACAGCTCAGATATAACTTCCTGAACCAACAGTTTAAAATTAGCCTCTTCTGGACTAGATGACTCTTCCATGGACTATTGTGAGTTATTTTGCTGGTCTACCAGCACCCTCTCTGGCATGCTTTGATCCATTTTCCACAGACAGTAGCTAGAGTTTCCCTGTAAAACACAGATTTTGGCCTTCTACCTCTTAGAATGAAGACAAGCTCCTTACCTTCTCACCGGACTCTGCAAACCTCACTCTTAAAAGTATCACAGGTTTCCACAGGTGCTAAGACTCCTACGCCTCTACCTCCCAGCAGTTCCCGCTGCGCCCTCTGCCTGCATCACCATCCACAACGCATCTTCTCCTCCCTCAGCTTTTAGGACTTTCCTCACAGGAGTCTCTCCTGACTTCCCCGAAAGGACAGGTTCCCATCCACTGAGTACGTACATGGCACTGTCCACCTCTGCGTAGCATGTCACAATCCCAGTTTCGCATTGGTGCATTTGACCATTTATTCGATATCTGTCTCACTGACTAGAGTGTGAACTCCGTGAGAACAGGCTCCGTGTCAGCAACAGATCCCCAGAGCCTAGCATGGTGCCCAGAGCGGAGTAGGCACCCAAAAAGTTAGTCAATTAATGACTAAATAAATATTTACTGAGAAATTTACTATTTTTATAATAAGTTGCTATATGAATTACTGTGTAATTGAGATGATAAGTTAATATATGTAATATTAAGAAAAAACAGACTGATACAGAGTGAACACTAAGTTGAATTTAATGTCCCAATTTGTTTTTCAGTTGCTAACTCGTGTCCAACTCTTTGTGGCCTCATGGACTGCAGCACACCAGGCTTCCCTGTCTTTCACTATCTCCTGGAGTTTGCTCAAATTCATGTCCATAGAATTGGTGATGTTATATAACCATCTCATCCTCTGTCATCCTCTCCTCTTTTTGCCTTCAATCTTTCCCAGCATCAGGTTCTTTTTGACTGAGTTGGCTCTTCACATCAGGTGGCCAAAGTACTGGAGCATCAGCTTCAGCATCAGTCCTTCCAATGAATATTCAGGGTTGATTTCCTTTAGGATTGACTGGTTTGATCTCCTTGCAATCCAAGGGGTTCTTAAGAATCTCCTCCAGAACCACAATTCAAAAGCATCAATTCTTTGGCACTTAGCCTTTTTTATGGTCCAACTCTTACATCTGTACATGATTACTGGGAAAATCATAGCTTTGACTTACATGGACCTTGTCAGCAAAGTGATGTCTTTGCTTCTTAATACCATGGACTACAGCCCACTGGGCTCCTCTGCCAATGAAAATTTTCAGGCAAGAATACTGAAGTGGGGTGCCATTTCCTACTCCAAGGGATCCTCCAGATCCAGGGATCAAACCCACGTCTCTTGAGTCTCCTGCATTGGCAGGCTAATTCTTTACCACTGGCGCCACATGGGAACAAACAACTGATGCAACAGAGAAAGGATTCATCTCTGTGAGATGGAGCCTTGAGGAATGGACTTGACACAGGGTTTTAAAGCCAAATCCACGATGGCTATGATCTAATGGACGTGCTGATTGGTTGAATTCATGAAGTCCACTTGAATTCAGACAGTACAGTTAGGTCACAGACAGAAAACTATTTGACCATTAGGATACTTTGCTGCTGGTTCCAACCAGTATTCTAAGAAAATCTATTCCAGTTCTTTCCTCTGAAGTTCTGACTGCTTGCTGTCTTACAATTTCCCCTGACTTTCAAAGCTCGGTTCTGTAGATTCTCACTTTGAGGACTCACCCAGAAAGATCATCTTTTCTTTTACCTGGTCGGTACATTGGTTTGCATTCATCTCTCCAACAAAGCCAGTGATAACTTTCTCCAAGGATTCTTGTGGAGATTATTAAAACAACTCAAGGGTGGAAGGTAGTAAGTGTTTAATCTACTAGTTAATAAAGATTGTTAGAATTTATTGAAAATGGTATTAGTGATTCAAATGATAAAATTGTTTTGCATGAGGACCGGTATGCCAGGCCCCACTAAATTTTGCTATGCTAGTAAAGACTATCTCCATTTTTCCATAGATCTTCTAAAGAAGAACAGGAAGGATATCTTATGGCAAATCTCCCTGAACAAGTTTTTCTTCATTATATTGTTGACCAAAAAATTAATAGTCAATCTAACAAAGAAACAGAAAATTTTATTCAAGTCGATCTGAAGATTATAACCCATAGTCTTCTAGAAAGCTCTGAGGACTGTTTCAAAGACGTAAGGATGGGAAATGCAGGAAACTGGGTTCTTAAAATTTCCTCCTGAAAATATTTAACTACTTGAGGGCCAATCTGCCAGTTTTCCCAGAGTCCAAAATGCTTCATCCTGATCTTTGCCCTGAATTCCTTTTAAGGCATATTGTAGGTCAGCAACTATAGCAGCTAATGACTTGATCTTTGTAGAACTGAATGGTGGGCTATGTTCTTTATTTTACAGAGCCCTCTTTTTAGTCTTATTTTTGCGAGACTTCAGCGTCATTTCATGATCAATGTGTCCCATGGTGCTAGAAACACTCATTCTCAGATCAGGCAAGGATTTCATTGACAGGCTACTCAATGTGCTATTACTGGACTAGGCCTTGTTAACAGCAGCCAAAAGCCCACCTGTCTTACTAGTCTGTCATGGTCCAGGAAATGGTTCCTTCTTGTTGCTTCTTCCCATATCTAGAGCTGCACTATTACAATTATTGATTGTATAAAATTATATATTTGGTTAATTGTTTCAAATCACATAGTCATTATTTATAATAAGAGAGTCAGTCATACATTTGGTAATGCAAGAAACAATAATATTGTAAAATAGGCAGAATACAAATAATATAGCTAGTAACATTAATAAGGTTATAAGTAAGTAATACTGTCTTCTAAGGAGTTACATGACTGGCACCAGAAGAAAAATTGAACTTCATGTTGAGCTGGTATTTCTGCCCTTGGGGAGGTGTCGTTAATGCATAATGCAGATGTACAAGGCACATCCAGAGGGGTGGGAAGAGGTCCAAATGGGCAGAGAAAAATTTTATGTTTAAATTTTTGTCTTACCTTAAAATATGAATTTTATTTCATCAATATTAAATGAACTCATGTCTTCAGTACCATAAAATTCAAGGCTGAGGTTGTTCTGAGAAATTTCTGAGACATCTCGTAGAAGTAAAGCCTTAGAATAATAGAAGCCATGCTAGCATTTGGTCAGAGTTCTAGGTTGTTTTTAGCATCTCTCTTCTATTTCTTCAAAGCTGTGTCATCTTAGCTTCTAGATCCCCAGTTTCCTCATCCATAAGGTAATCATATCAGCTGACCACCTGGTTGTTTTGAGGACTTAAGAGAAACTTGTCATGGGAAACTTAACTCCCATATAAACTGAGTAACTATTAGTTGTGTATACAATAATATCACTTATATACAATAATAATAACTGGCAGGACAAGAAAGGGAATAAAGTTTTAGATAGAGAAGTTAATCATAAACTCAGCATGGGAACTTGATTTTAGGAGGACTCACTTTCCTATATATCTATATACATGTGCATATATATGCTATATATTTTCCCAAAGAAACTTCCATTTACATGCTGTAAATAAATGAATCATTTTGTTTGTCATTCCCCTCATCATTTTATTTTTAAGGTGGAAAAATGACTTCATGAATCATTCATACCTGAAAAGGTCTGCTATCTTAGAAGCACCCTGATTTGAGACAAAGTGACAGATTACATTTTGTGTGTCTTCCAAAGTTCTTGGTGACTAACTTCTAGAAGCAAAAACTGTGTATAGATATTGCAGCCTGATCCTCCCTGAAGGAAAATCCTGAATCATTCCTTTCAAAAGCCTGAGCTTTGCTAATGAGGAGCATTGCAATCTGCAGCCATTATGTTTTACTTTAAGCCAGATTTCCTTAACAATTCAAAAGTACAAAGAATCAATCTCAATGCCCTGAAGACTCTCCAGGCTATTGCTCAGCTATTAATCTGGGGAAAAAACCCTATTTTCAACTTAATTGGCTGGAGAACAACCTATACATATTAAAAAAAAGTGCAATTCACAGCCCACTAATGAGGAGCTATTCAAGAAATGCTCACACTGTGTGAGCACTATGTACCTTATAAGAAATATATAAAGCAGCATACTGCTTAATTCACATAAAATTTTTCTGGTCTTATTTGCTTGCTTTATTTTTTCAGTTCCTATCTGCTGCTTCAGTGAGTGAAAAGAACTTCTGCTAGGCAGAGGTCTTTGAAATACTCTTTGAATTCTGTGCTTATTTTTTATTAAACATTCTGGCTGAATGACAAATGCTGATGCTGGCAAAGCAGTCACAGTAGGACAAGGGGGCAGGGGTTTAGGTGCTTCATTTTCTCACCACTACTTTGTTACTATTGTTATAAATCTTTGGGCAATCAGTTATGGTTTAACTGCCTATTTAGCCAGATTTTGTTATATCTCAAAAATGAGTTGGGAAACTCTCTATCAAGGCTTAGAATGGTAGAATCTCAGATTCAGAAGAGACCTTAAATCAGGGAAGGTCCTGGCAGAAAACAGGATTCTATGTAAAGGGTTTAAGTGAAGATAATTTAGTGACAAGATGATTTACAGGGACATGGGCAGGGTTAAGGGATCCAAAAAGGGATGAAGAACTGAGGCAGGAGATAGATGGGCCCAGGGCTGAGCAGCTGGAGCTTGTCCCCTGTGGAGAGATACTCCAAGTGAAGACGAGGAGGAGCTGAGCCCTGCCCAGGTAAGAGACCACAAGTTTCTCATTCTCAAGGTCAAGGAGACCTTTCCGACCTCACATGTGCAGAAATGCTCCTTGGAGTTAAAAGGGAGGTGGTGACCCCTCATAGTAAATGATGTCAACCTACCCATAGGCCTCTTCACCAGAATACATCTCGACTAAGAGATGTGTGCAGACACAGGGGAGGACCCCGAGTTAAAGCAAATATGGACTCAGAACCAGGCAAAGCAAGGAAACTGGCCACAGGAAGCCTGGAAGAAATGCCCTATATGAGTGATTCAAACGACCACAGGGATGTGGCTCTCTCTCAGCCTGCCCGTGTGTGCCTATTCACACATACTCTTTTCTCTCCTAATAAACACTTCACTTGTCTTACTCTTTTCTGTCTTTGAGGGAATTCATTTCTACAAAGGCTAAGGGCAAGAGGCCTTGTCACTGGCCACTGGTCCCTGGTAGTCTTAGAGGTTAGGATTCAGCATTCTAACAGCTGCACCCTGACTTCCATCTCTGGCTGGGAACTGAAATCTTGCTTCAAGCCTCTGCAGGCCACCAGAGATCACAACCACCCGGACTGACAGTGGGCTTGGTACAACTTTGGGCGTGAAGGGCAAGGGCAGAAGACAGTGTTGTGAGTGCTGGAGCTGTGAAGGGAGGGAACTGTAGTCCTACGCAGAGGAAGACAGAACCACTGCTGGAACTGAACTCAGAGGCAGGGAAGCGTCAGGAAGAAGAACTTCCATCTCCCACTCCCCATCCCTTGGCAGTGCCTCCTATTGGATGAACCCTAGGGGAAGCCAGAGGTGGGGAGCCTGGATGGTGATGTAGCTCAGCTCCCACCTGGGTACAGAGATCAGGGCAGAGAGGGACAGATGGATGAGGGAGAAGGGTAGAGAATAACCCAACAGACCCTTAGGGGCCCTCAGGTCCAGTGATTCCCAGACCTGGACAGGCAGCAGAGCATGTGGAGATTGGCTTATTCCTTCCATAATAACTTCAGTCCAGCCAACTTTAACTACACACCTAACACATGCCAAGCCCTGCTAAAAGCAGGTAAATTTGGAGATGCATAAAGCGTCATTTCCTGCCTCAGAGGAACTTACAGCCTAAGTCAAGATAGACCATAGGGAGACAATTTCAATACAAGATGTGTATATGTGGTCATCTACTGCAGCACTGTTTTGTAATAGCGAGAGATGAGAAAGTTATGAGAGTCAGACATGACTTAGCGACTGAACTCATAAATCCATCACTGGGGATTAGTTAAATAATGACACATCAATTCAGTAGAATCCTATGTAATTGTATATTTATAATTTAAAATTGTATATTTAAAACTGTATATTAAAAGATATTTAAAAATTTAAGATCTTGATGCAGTATTATACAACGATCTCTGAGATATATTGTTTTAAAAAAGCAGGAGTTGAGTATTGTATATAATATGCTGCCATAGGTATTTTAAACAGGAAGGGAGAAAGGAGAAAAAAAGAATATAGAGTGTATCAGTTCACTTCAGTCGCTCAGTCGTGTCTGACTCTTTGTGACCCCATGAATTGCAGCACGCCAGGCCTCCCTGTCCATCACCAACTCCCAGAGTTCACTCAGACTCACATCCATTGAGTCCATGATGCCATCCAGCCATCTCATCCTCGGT
>SJXQ01003930.1:24179-138831 GCA_006408695.1 Aepyceros melampus | reverse complement strand
CATTTTGGACTCTTTTGTTGACTATGATGGCAACTCCATTTCTTCTGAGGGATTCCTGCCCACAGTAGTAGATATAATGGTCATCTGAGTTAAATTCACCCATTCCAGTCCATTTTAGTTTGCTGATTCCTAGAATGTCGACATTCACTCTTGCCATCTCTTGTTTGACCACTTCCAATTTGCCTTGATTCATGGACCTGTCATTCCAGGTTCCTATGCAATACTGCTCTTTACAGCATTGGACCATGCTTCTATCACCAGTCACATCCACAGCTGGGTTTTGTTTTTGCTTTGGCTCCATCCCTTCATTCTTTCTGGAGTTATTTCTCCACTGATCTCCAGTAGCATATTCGGCACCTACTGACCTGGGGAGTTCCTCTTTCGGTATCCTACCATAGAGTGTGTGTATATATATATATATATATATATATTCCCCAATGTTCATAGCAGCACTATTCATAATAGCCTAAACAAGGATGCTACCTAAATCTTGACTAATAAATGGATGGATAGAAATGATGTCTTCTGCATACAGTGGAATACTACTCAGCCATAAAAAGGAACAAAATAAAGTCATCTGCAGCAACACGGATGGACCTGGAGATTATCATAAGTGAAGTCAGAAAGAGATATATAGAATCTAAAATATGGCACTAATGAACCCATCTACAAGACAGAAAGAGACTCAGATGTAGAGATCAGACTTGTGGTTGCCAAGGGAAAAGAGGGAGAGGCAGAGGGATAGACTGGGAGTATAGGGTGCTGCTGCTGCTAAGCCGCCTTCAGTCGTGTCCGACTCTGTGCGACCCTATAGATGGCAGCCCACCAGGCTCCCCTGTCCCTGGGATTCTCCAGGCAAGAACACGGGAGTGGGTTGCCATTTCCTTCTCCAATGCATGAAAAGTGAAAAGTGAAAGTGAAGTTGTTCAGTCGTGCCCGACTCTTAGCGACACCATGGACTGCAGCCCACCAGGCTCCTCTGTCCATGGGATTTTCTAGGCAAGAGTACTGGAGTGGGGTGCCATTGCCTTCTCCGAGGAGTATGGGGTAGGTAGATGCTATTATATTTAGACTGGATAAACAACAAACTCTTACTGTATGGCACAAGCAACTACATCCAGTTTCCTGGTATGAACTATAATGGAAAAGACTATAAAAAAGAATATGAATGTGTGTGTAACTGACTCACTTTGCTGTACAGCAGAGGTTGGCACAACACTGTAAATCAACTATAATTCAATTTAAAAAAACACTCTGGGGTTAAGCATGGCTTTGAGGGAAATGAAACTGGAGATACAGAGGCTGCGCTACCGTTCCAGTCCTTGAAACACAGGTACATTTAATAAACACCGGTACATTTAATTTCATCAGGTGACCTTGGAACAACTGGGCCAGCAGCAAATTCAAAATCAAAATCATCTCTACTTACAAAGAAGGTGTAATAATATAGTATTACTCAGTCATAAAAAAGAATGAAAGAATTGCCATTTGTGCAATATGGATGGATCTGGAGAATATCATACTAAGCAAAGTCAGAGAAAGACAAATATAAGATATCACCTATATATGGAATCTAAAAGTAATACAAATGAATACAAAACAGAAACAGACATACAGACATAGAAAACAAATTTATGGTTCCCAAAGAGAAAGGGGACAGGATAATTAGAATGGGACTGACAGATACACACCACTATATATAAAATAGATAAAACAACAAGGATTTACTATATAGGACAGCGAACTATATTCAATATCTTGTCATAACCTAGAATGGAAAAGGATTTGAAATTATATACATATATATATGTATGTGTATATATATATATATATAAACTGAATCACTTTGCTGTATGCCTGAAACTAGCACAATATTGTAAATCAATTGTACTTTAATTTTAAAAATCATCTCTGATCAATTTCCCTTTTTCATCATGATGAGATCAATGTTTAACATATTATAGATGTTCAGTACATTATTATAGATTGACTGGCAGTTCATAAGACTAAGAGGATTTTAAGATTTATATCCAGTTTTAACATTAACTCAAAGTTCACATATTTAAAGCTTTACTTATATTTGGTCCAAGATAATTTAATTAATAAGCTAGTAGGTTGAGAGAGAAAGAAACCCTTGGAGGAGGAAAGCATGGATTTTAGAGTCAGAAAGCCTGAGATTAGATTCAAAGTTCAGACTTTTTGTACTTTGGCAAGTGGCCTAATCTCCTTGAACCTCAGTTTTCTCACCTCTCTAATGTGAATAAAGAACCACCACCACCTGCCATTCTATTTTCTACCCCTCCACCCTCCTCCTCCTGAGCAAAGAATGTAAATTAGTGAAGTTTAGTTTTCTAAGTGCTTCCACTTAGAAACACATAAAGGAGCCACATACAACTTCCAGGTCAGAGTCCAAGGTACCGTGTATGCATTTTATCCATTACCAGCTACACTCATCTTGAAGACAGACACCAAAATCACAAATTCATTCATCTGTTCAACAACTTCTGAGCTCCCCCACAGGACTAGACATGGTGCAACTTGGGGTAAAGCAGAGGTGGGTAAAACAGGCATGGTCCTCACTCACAGAGGCCAGGGCTAAAGGGAAACAGGTGCAACGAATTCATCCACAAACAAACATAAAATTGATATTTGTGAAAAGTGCAGTGCAGGAAAAGAAGGTGGACATGAGACAAAAATGAGGAATGTCATTTCTACTGTGGGCATCTTCAGGCAAGTGCTCTAGAAGTAGAGCCTGAAGTGGGGATGCCTGTGTGAATGATTCATTGAGAGAGCACTCCCAGGAGTCCAGAAGGGAGTAACAGCAGCAGAATGGGGGGAGAGGGAGAATCTGGGCAAAGATGAGGTTTTGGGGGGACTTTAGCTACAGCCTGATCTCACTAGGAGCTCTGAAGCTTCAGTTCAGAACCAAATCCGTCCTGCTCAGAGGCAAGAGGCCTGAGCTGCTTTACTTCTGCTTCAATTGACAGTTGGTTAAGGCCACCTTCTTGGGGGAGAATAACCTCCCAATCATCTTCCAGCCAGGCAGTTCTTATCAGTCAAAGGCAGTGCTCTAGAGAAAGGTGCAGGTGTGAGCAGTTAGCAGCAGCCGCACCTGCAGTGGCTAAGGGATGTCCACTACCTGGGTACACCGGATGAGGCGGGGCGTCAGCAGCATCTGCTACAGGGTGTCTGGGGAGGCTTTGTTGAAGTAACTTTCGAGTGAAGACTTGAAGGATGAGGGAGAGTTAGCCAAAAAACGTGTATTTCAGGCTCAAGAGACAATATGTGTTTGATGAAAAACAAAAAGATCAGCAGGGCTGGAGAACTGTGCTGCAGAAGAAAGTGGATCTAGATTATTTTGGGGAAAGCCCAGGTCATTTTGGATTTTATTCAAAGGACAATGAAAAAACACTGAAAGGCTTTAAGTGGGGAAGAGACATAATTCTCACCGCATTGTTTTTATAGCTCCTTGGACAGGTCAGGAATGAGTGACAAGGAAAGGGGAGACGCTGGGAAACCAGATAGGAGGCTGGTTTACAGACGTCTGGGCTACAAGGGATAGTGGTTTTGACTACAGTGGAATAGGAATTGAAAGGAAAAGATGGACTCAGGATATATTTTATCATAGAACCAACAGAATTTGGTAATGAATAGTCTGTGATGAGGGAAGTTTTATATCCTGATGGAAGATCAAAATAAGAATTTATATTTATATTATTTCTCCCTCTTTTGTCTATAATAAGCAAAACACAGGCTTAAAGCCTGGTCTTGGGGATGCTTTTTTCCTGGTGGCTGGTAGGGCATACTGAAAGAAACTGACAATAAAGCAAGTGTCATGCGAGTGTGTGTTCCTCGATTCTTTGTCTCGTCACAACAAAGATTTGGAGTGAAGACAAGAAACAAAATGGCCACTCTGCAACAGCTAACTAAACTTCTGGAGATTAAATTGTGTATTAGTTTTCTATGGCGGCACAAGTCAACACAAACTTAGGGGCTTACCACGTCCATCTACGATTTCACAGGTTTCAAAGGAGGCTGAGCATGCTACCTGAGTAAGCTTACCTGAGTTCTCTGCTCCAGGGTTTCACAAAACTATAATCAAAGTGTCAGTTCAGGGCTGGGGTCTCACCTGAGGCTTGGGGTGGGGTCCTCTTTGAAGTATACATGGTTGTTGGAAGAATTCATTTCTTTGTGGCTGCAGAACTCTTATTTCTTATTTCTTCAAGTCTAGCAGTAGAATATCTTACCTCCAGACCCTGTGAAAGGGCTCACCTATTAGGTGAAGTCTTCCCAGGGCTATCTGATTAACTTAAATTCAATTAACTAGGAGTTTTAATTCCTTCTGAAAAATTCCTTGCCATATAATGTAATCTAATCACAGGAATGAGAGTCAATGGGAGGGGATTATATTAGGGCATGGGTCATTGGGGGTCATCTTAGAATTCTGGCCACCACACACTGAAACTAAAAAGAGATAAACAGAAAAAAGTTTCATGCCAGCTTATGAATTTGGTAGGAATTAAAAAAAATACCTTTATATTAAATTATACTTTAGGGTTAGCTATCTCTGGTAGCTCAGACGGTAAAGAATCCACCTGCAAAGCTGGAGACCCAGCTTTGATAACTGGGTCAGGAAGATCCCCGGAGAAGTGCATGGCAACCCACTCCAGTATTCTTGCCTGAAGAATTCCATGACAGAGGAGCCTGGTGGACTACAGTCCATGAGATCACAATGAGTCAGACATGACAGAGTGACTAACAATACTACTACTACTAGCTATCTCGATACAAACTTGGTGAAATCAGCCAGGGTTAAGAAGAGAGGGATGCATACAAGAGGCCCAGGTAGATAAAAAACCAAACTGACTTGACTACCTTCTCTGTTCCAGGTTGACTGGAAACCTGTTCTTCGTTGCGGTGTGTGGGCTTCTCATTGCAGTAGCTTCTCTTGCTGCCATGGGCTGTTAAGTGCAGTGGGCTTCAGTACTTGCAGTGCAGGGGCTCAGTAAGTGTGGCTCATGGGCTTTAGATCACTGGCTCAGTAGCTGTGGCACAGGGGGCTTAGTTGCTCCGTGGCACGCGGGAACTTCCTGAAACAGGGATTGAACCCTTGACCCCTGTACTGGCAGGCAGTTTCTCAACTGCTAGACACCAGGTGAGCCCCTCCCTGGAAATCTAAATTACTTAATTGGCAGATCATCATTCCTATAGTTTCTGAATTGCCTATTCTTTTCTCAGGTACCAGATAATGGAGAAAATGTTGAAAATAGGTTCAATTCTCACTTTTGTAAGAATCTTATACTCATGTCTGTTGAATAGCATCCTGTGACCCAGGTGATTTCATACTCTTGTGTATTTGTGTTGAGATCTTTACAAAAGCTTCTCCAATATTAAATTAGAGCCTATACTCTGTCTTCTACATTCCTTCTCTACCAGACCTGTTGGATGCTTCCCATGAAGATTCAATAAGTTTAAGTCTATCCTAAAGATGTGACTTAGTGACTGAGCACACACACACACACACACACACACACCCTACTGGAGTCATCCATAGCAGAATATCTTTTTAGAAGGCACTGTAAGTCTTCACTACAAAAAAGACAAGTCTCTGGGAAGGTTTGTGGAGTAAATGGAGCCCAGGGGAAGAAACATTTAGTACGTATCATCCAATGTGAGTCAAGGAGCACTGAATGGATAATCAATGGAGAACAAGATGAGGAGGCAATTCATGATTTAAGAGTCCCAGAAAGACCACAGGGTATGCAAAGATCCTCGAAATTTGGAGTCATCTAGACTAGCAGAAAATGAAGGTGAGGAAGACAGAAAATCAGATTTTGCTATCATCATAAATGCTGGACTTAATTTCTTATAGAAGAGACACAGTGGCCTGAGTGGATGTAAGTGTGAGTTCAGATTTTTCGGCAATTACTTTTCTTCCACCATACTTGTTTATAATTGATTCCTAGTTAATAAACATAAACCAGAACTTTGAAGGATGTGAAATTGTTTGTATAAAGTACTCTACATTTTCCTCTGCCTCTGTCCTCAAGGACAAATCAGGTAATCTATAAGAATGACAAATACAGACACACTGTCACAAACTCAGAAACAGTCAGGACATAGAAGAAATCCATAAGAAGGACTTTGACAGTAGGCATGTGTGGGGGCCATGCGCTACATTCCCAGGGACTGACTGTGGCCTCTGTTCCCATGGTGATTATACACTCAACTCAGGGCCTCCTTCCCACTCAGTATAACCTCCATTAAGAGGCAAAAAAAAAAAAACAAAAGGAAATAAAGCTAAAGCACTTCAGTGAGTCCACACTGGGCACAACGGCTGCCAGTACCATAGCCAGATGCAGGGAGCTGCTCCAGCTGTCACATTACACACCTCACAGTTTGCTAAAAGCTCCCTCCTCATTAGAGGGCTACTGTAGAAAATGCTGGATCAGGAAAGCTTTGTGAAACATGCAAAGATTTTTTTACTCCAATTCATTTGCAATTTGCTTTATTATCTTATTAGTTATGCCCAGATGAACAATTCTAAATTTCTCTTCCTATATCAAGTTGTAAGAACCTCTGTGACTAATGTGTGTGTGTGTGTGTGTGTGTGTGTGTGTGTGTATGAGTGCTTGACTGTGATACGTGATGGTCAGTAGATAGAAACAGTACTTTTCCCACATGGTTTCCCACAACACAAAATTTTTTTGGAACTGTAACTTCTTTTTCGCCTAAAATTCAACTTTTTATTTTGAAATAATTGTAGATTCACATGCAATTGTAAGAAATAATATAGAGAGATCTTATGTACCCTTTATCTATCTGGTCCAACAGTAATATTGTTCATAACTGTAATACAATATCACACCCAGGAAATTAACTTTTGATATCAAGTCTAAAAATTCTTCACCTAGTCCTACATCCCAAAGATTTTATATAATGTGTTTTTCTAAAAGTTTCATAGTTTTTCATTTAAGTCTATGATTCAATTTTAGTTGATTTTTGTATAAGGTGTGTGATTTAGGCTGAGATTCACTGAGGGAAGTGGGGAGGGTATCTAGAAATATCCAATTGCTCCAGCACCATTTGTGGGAAAGGGTATCCTTTGACCATTAAATTAATTTCTCATATTTGCCAAAAATTAGTTGGCTAGATGTGTGTGAGTCTATTTCTGGCTTGAGGTAATCACAAAAGTTTGAGATGAAAATGACAAAGCTTCAAGAACTTGGAGAGATGCTAATAAACATGGAAGACAGACTGAAACATGTATAATATCATATATGAAACAAATCACCAGTCCAGGTTCAATGCATGATACTGGATGCTTGGGGCTGGTGCACTGGGATGACCCAGAGGGATGGTATGGGGAGGGAGGAGGGAAGAGGGTTCATGGTGGGGAACAAGTGTATACCCGTGTTGATGTATGGCAAAACCAATACAATATTGTAAAGTAATTAACCTCCAATTAAAAAAATAAATAAACATGGAAGACAGATAAAGTAATTCATCATAAAGAGAACTGTTATCCTCAATAAAGAATTCACTGAGTGGAATGCCAGAATATGTAAACAAAGAGAATTTTCCTAAAATGAAGAAAGATGTGAATCTGCAGATTGAAAAAATGTGTTCCCTGAAATTTTGATGAGAATCATGGAACACAAAAATTACTCAAAAAAAGAAAATTACTCAATATTAAGATATATCCATAGTATTAGACTTCAAGAATAAACTATTTTTTTTTTTTTATATTTTCAAACAGACAAAGTGAGCCATATTTAGGGTAGTTAAAACAAATCTGGTTAGCCTCTGTTTCTCCAAAGCAATATTGAAGAAAATAATAGAGCTGTATTTATGAAATTCTGAGCAAATGAAAATGTGACCCAAGAACATCAAGCCCAGATAAAATATTGTTCAAGGATAAAGACAAAAGCAGATATTCTCAAACATGAAAAGCTTAAAAGAATTTGACATCCATAAAGAAACTTTCAAAACAACAGAACTAGCAACAACTATTTGAGAATGAAATTCAGTAAAAAGATTAATCAGTTTAGAAAAGCTACAAAGAAGGACTGGCGATAAACATCAACCCATTTAAATATTATGATCATACCAACAAATAGTGCTGAGACAATTAGACATCTCATGCAGAAGAACAAAGTTGGACATCATATCTCATATGATATTATAAAAATTAACTCAAAAGGGATCAAAGACATAAATGAAAGAGCTAAAATTATAAAATTTTTAGAGGAAAACACAGATGTAATCTTCATAATCTTTGTGCATTTTTTTTAATATGACACCTAAAACACAAGCAACTAAAGAAAAAAACAAATACACTGGATTTCATCAAATAAAAACTTCTGTGCTTCAGAGACTCAGAGGAGAGACTGGAGAAGCAAGGTCTGAAAATGAGCAGGAGTCAGAGGCCAGGCCGGATGCCCCCAACACTGCCCCCACCGGGAGTCCAGCACCCTCAACACTGCAGGCTCCCCAAGGCCACTCCTGCTATACATCATCCCCCACTTTCCCTGCACTCCCTCAACATCAAAGCCAAACTCGAAATCCCAGTGAGATACCATTTCACCTCCACTATGATGGCTAAAATTTTAAAAAGAGACAGTAACAAGTAGCGGTATGGATGTGGAGACATTAGAACCCTTATGTGCTGCTAGTGGAAATGTAAAGTGGTATAGCACTCTGGAAAACAATATGATGGTTCCTCAAAAAGTAAGTGTACAGATACCATCTGACATAGCAATTCCACTCCTAGATATATACCTGAGAAAAGAAAACGGATGTCCACTTGTATACTGATGTTCATAACAGCGTAAATCATAAGAACAAAGAGGTGGAAATGACCCACAGGTGTATATCCATGAAACAATATTATTCAGCAATAAAATGAATGAAGGACTTACATGTTCAACATAGTCGCCGCTGTTTGCTTTAGTGACTTTTCTAAATGAATTCCTTAAAGTCATTTACTACCACTGAAGTTTCTGCTCAAATAGCTTAATGGTCAGCTAACAATTATACAGATACTTCCATGAATGCCTAGATCCAGTGAACTTCTCAGTCGTTGTCAGAAGCTCCGTGTGTACCTTCAACACTTAGCCAGGCAGTTGACAACTCAGCCTTAGCTTTTCTTCCTGCTTGCACAGAGCCTCAAGCTCAGTCAGTGGCTTTCCAGGTCTCTCCTGGGCATGTGTACAGCCCTGAGTCTGCACACAGCCACAGACACGTGTATGGCTTTCCAGACTCCCAGAAATATGTCTGGGCTTGTCAAAGTCTCTATAGGTAGACCTCAGAGATCTTGTAGGTTCAGTTCCAGACTACCACAATAAAGTAAATATTGTAATAAAGTGAGGCACATGAATTTTTCAGTTTCCCACTTTACATAAAAGTTATGTTTATACTATGCTGCAATGTGCAATAGCACTATGTCTAAAAAGCCAATGTACAGACCTTAATTTAAAAATTATCTCTTGCTAAAAAGTGCTACCCATCATCTGGGCCTTAGTAACATTCAAGATCACTGACATCACAGATCATCATAACAAATATAATAATAATGAAGAAAGTTTGGAATACTGTGAGAATTATCAAAATGTGACATAGAGACACAAAGTGAGCAAACCCAGGAGAAAATGGTGCCAATAGGGTTGCTGTGAAATTTCAGTTTTTAAAAGTCACAACATTTGTGAGACACAAAAAAGTATAGAGCAGTAAAATGAGGTATCCTTATATGGAAACTGAGGCCCTAGCTTTTTCTTTTAAGCTTCTTGGTTTGCCTATTGTTTGCCCTTATCATTATCTGCTACCTCCAAGCAGCCACCTAAAGTTAGACAGCTGGCTCTAAATATTTTCGGCAAACATTTCCAGAATAAGGCTTCTAGCCTCAAGTCAGGTCAAATAAAGGCAAACTTACAAGTGAGGTCATCCAGAGAAGCATGAAAAGTGAAAAAAGTAAAAGTGTTAGTTGCTCAGTCATGTCAACTCTTTGCAACGTCACGGACTGTAGCCTACCATGTTCTTCTGTCCATGGAATCTTCTAGGCAAGAATACTGGAGTGAGTTTCCATTTCCTTCTTCAGGGGCCTTCCTGACTCAGGGGTCAAATCCGCATCTCCTGCACTGGCAGGCAGATTCTTTACCGCTGAGTCATCAGGGAAGCCCCAGCGGAGCACAAGACAGGTCAAATAATTTAGATTCTCTGGATTTGAGGCCTTGAAGGAATTCCAACCCAGTTTTGCCCTCTGGTGGCTGCCAGGCTGCTGATTTTCACCTTGATTGTGGGATCATGGTTTTCAAGGGTAACATGGAGTTAGGGGCAAGGGGCTAAAGACAGACTTAAACACTATAATTTTAAACCCTTAGGTTAGAACAGTATGAAGCTCAGTATTCTTACTGAGATGTCGGTGTTTTTACTGGATTAAAAAAAAATAGCATCCCAGATTACTACAAGCCTTGTTTAATTTTCAGAGTTTTGAAAATGTTGATTCTGGCCATTTTGATTTTCACTTATTTAGGCATGCTGCGTGGCATAGGGATCTTAGTTCCCTGACCGTGGGTCAAACCCATGCCCTCTGTAGTGAAAGCCTGGAGTCTTAACCACTAGACCACCAGGGAAGTCTCATATTTTGGCCAATTTTAAAACCAGTTTTCTCATTTATTTTATGAACAGAAGAGAGAATTTTCAGAGGCCTTTATTCTGTCATTTTCCCTGAGATCCTAAACTAAGTTTGAATTAAGATGTGCTGAAATTTCCCAGGTCTTCCTGTGATTATACCTAAATATTTTTGTATATGTGTATCATGCTTGTATTTCTTTATTGTCAACACACATTTGTTTTAGAAACATGAAGGAATAAACTTGGCTGTCTTTATTATATAATAGATCCTATAGGTTGAACCTGTGGATCATAGCAGAAGGGAGCGGTGGAGAAAGATGAGTCTGGAAAGATAAGTAGGAATCAGCTCATGAAGGGACCTATGTTCCATACTAAGGAGCCTTCACTTTATCCTGACCAAGGGAAGTTACTGGGGGGTTCTTCACAATGGGACTATCATACTAAAAGTTGCATTCAAAAAAGATCCCTTGTTCCAAACACTATGACAGTTGGGCTGGAGTAGACTGAAAGGCTGGAAAGGGGTATATTAACTGGATATTGAGAATGAGAAACAGGGAGGAGTTGAGGATGAAATCCAGGTTTCTGGTTTGGATGTTTAGTGAATGGACGTATCATTGGCTGTTTTCATTGACTATACAAGAATAGACTTAGGAGCAAGCCAGGGAAGTGCATTCTGGACAAGTTGATACTGAGGTGCCAATGGGATATTCAAGTGTAGTTATCCAGTCACTGAACGGTTAAGTGGGCCTGGTCTCAAAAGAAAGACAAACAGGGAAGGCCTCAAGTGAAAGTGGAAACCATCAAGGAGAGTGTGCAGTGGAAGAGGCCCAGGCCGAGGTCCAAATCCCTGGGGAACACCAGCGTTCAGGGTAGGATGACATGGTGTTTAAGAGCAAAGGCTTTGGAACTACACAGCCTATTATTAGTATCCTGAACTTTAGTTATGTATGGATGTGAGAGCTGGACTATAAAGAAGGCTGGGTGCTGAATTATTGATGCTTTTGAACTGTGGTGTTGGAGGAGACTCTTGAGAGTCCTTTGGACTGCAAGGAGATCCAACCAGTCCATCCTAAAGAAAATCAGTCCTGAATATTCATGGGAAGGACTGATATTGAAGCTGAAACTCCAATACTTTGGCCACCTGATGCGAAGAACTGACTCATCTAAAAGACCCTGATGGTGGGAATGATTGAGGGTGGGAGGAGAAGGGGAGGACAGAAGATGAGATGGTCGGATGGCATCATGGACTCAATGGACATGAGTTTGAGTAAGCTCCAGGAGTTGGTGTCGGACAGGGAAGCCTGGTGTGCTGCAGTCCATGGGATTGTAGAGTCGGACACGATTGGGTGTCTGAACTGAACTAAACTGAACTCAGGCAAGTTATTTATCCCAGTTTCTACATCTATAAAAGAGTACAGGAATAGTACAGTTAGTACAGTGCTGGCTATTTTTAGTCTCATTAAGATATATATGTATAAAAAGCTGCCCAAGAGGTAAAGAAGGGACTAGAAGAAAGAGAAGCTCTTAAAGGAGGATTTTCCTGGTGCCTCAGTGGCAACTAGAGTAGCCTTTGCTCACTGCAACTAGAGAAAAGCCTGCACAGCAACCAAGACCCAGCACTGCCAAAATAGATAAATAAAGTAACATAAAATGATACCATGAGGAAAGTCCACTTCCCTGGTGGTCCAGTGGTTGAGACTCCTCTTCCAGGGCTTCGCTTGTCCAGTGATTAAGAATCTGCCCATCAATGCACTGGACACAGTTCTATCCCTGATCCAGGGAAGATCCCACATACCTCAGAGCAACTGAGCCTTGTGTGCCACAACTAGTGAGCCCAAGAGAAGCCACTCCAATGGGAAGCCCCTGCAAGCTAACAGAACAGCAGGTAACAGAGCAGTAGCACCCTTCTCTCCGCAAGTAGAGAAAGCCCCACTGCCACAGCAAGGAAGGCCCAGCACAGCCAAACAAACAAACAAACAAACAAACAAATCTTGACAGAAAGAATCCTCTTCCAACACAGGGAATACGGGCTTGGTCCCACAGGCCACAGTGCAACTACACCCACTGAGGGCAATTACTGAGCTAGAATAGTTCAGAGTCAACTACAGGCGCCCAATCTAAAGAGTCCCCGTGCTCTGGAGCCCCCCCACCACTAGAGAAGTCTGCGCTTTGCAAGGAAGAACCCCGGTGCTGCAACTAAGACCCCATGCAGGAAAATAAATAAACAAAAAATTTAAACAGATAGAATGAAGAAAGAAATCCATGTCAAGTATTGTCTGTCCATCTTTCGGCAGTTAGTGGCTTCACCAACAATTTCTGTGGAATGGGATGACCCAGACTGTAAGGTGCTGAAGTGTGAATAGGTGTCAACACTGATACTTGCTTCTCTCCCCTCACCACGCCCGTCCCTTGCACTAGAGATTTCCTCTAAGGACAGTGAGGGGTCATGTTTCTCATATTACGGATCAAATCCCCCCGTTTCCAATCAATTTTACCCACCCAGGGATAATATGTTGCCCCAAGTTACCTTTAACTCTTCTACATTTGTGCCTTGCACGTCGTAGGAGATTAAAGTAACCGCGGATGCAGGGGCTTCTACAGACTCCCAAATTCGTGTTCTTCAGTCAGCACCACGTCCAGAAAGATTCCAAGATCGCTTACAGGACTGTCATTCCCATCATGGTCACTAGGTGGGGTCCGCCCTCTCGCCTGAGACCTCAGGTCATGACTCCGGAAGCACATCCTTCCTACAGTCCAGAACGGAGACGATGGCGGCGGCGGCGGCCCGGGCGGTGCTGTTTTCTGCGGCGCGGCGGCGGCTCTGCGGTTTCACCGAGAGGCTCCCGATCGGAGGCGCTGCTGGGCGGGTGAGCTTCCGTCTGGGTGCCACCTGGGGTCAGGCTAGACCGGGCCTCAACCGCAGGACCCCGTGCGGCGACCCTGAGTTACCGGGCGCCCGGCCGGGCCGCGGGCGTCTGCCCCACACACCTCCAACTGCAGATCGGGCCTTAGCCGGGACCCGGGGGGCCTCTGGCTGCCGGGGACGCTTATTCCCGTCGGCGCTGGGCTGGCTTGGGTCGCCCGCAACGCGTGACCTGCCAGGGACGTGTGGGATGACCGTGGGTTACTAACCCTCTCCCCCAGTTACTCAGAAGTCATTATAGAGAGTGCGTGTTGATTACTAAAATCGCAGTGGTTACAGTGGGGGGGGGGCTTGTTAAAAACCGAGGACCCACCCCCATCCGCTCCGAGTTATCTTTTTGCCTAGAACTGGCTCTCGTCCAACTCTGCTTCCTGTGAACCCTGGGGCAGCTAAAGGAAAAGTTTGTCTGTATATGTATTTTTCTCGTAAGAGACTAGCATTCTCTAGAGTTCGTGGGACTTTTAACATATGTATAAAGAAGAAAACATATGGGGACCTGCGAATAGTCCATAGTCAATAAATCAGTCAGTCAGAGTGTATCTTGAGTAATTAGCCTTCTTCCTACCCTCTCTTTTTCTGTCCTTTTCAAAACTTTTTTTCTTGGAACAGTGGAAGCTAAGCATTTCTGTGCTGTGCTTGTATTTTTATATTTTTCTCTCCCTTTCTTGACTTTTTTCTCCCCTTCTTGTTCCCTTTATGAATACTAAACATTTCTAGAAGTACTGAAATAAAAGTAGTTTCTTTTAGGATAATGACAAAAACTGTTCATTTTTCTTCAGGAAAGGGCATGTTTGTAGACATGTTGCTGGCTTTAGGAAAGTGGTTGGTTGAGGAATGGTGCTAGGGTAGGCAAAGGCGTGGATCTAGTGAAGTAAAAGTTAAGGCGGAAAGAGTACTTTAGAGTCTCTCTGAGACAGATTTGGTTTTCTGATCAATAATTTGTATTAAGAATAGTGATATGTTTTGCTGCTTCCTTTCTCCCCAACCAGTCATTATATTTTGGAGGAAACAGATTGAGAAGTACACAGGCTGCTACACAAGTTGTTCTGAATGTTCCTGAAACGCGAGTAACCTGTTTGGAGAATGGACTCAGGGTGGCCTCTGAAGACTCTGGGCTGGCAACATGCACAGTAAGTGATTTAGTTTGACCCCTCATTAGGAGAGAGCACACTGTACATGTAAAGCTTTTCAGTAGGTTGGCAGATAGTTGAAAGTAGCAGCAGGTACTTTGCCTCGACAAGCGATTGAAGCGTTACCTGTACTACTTCCATGCTGGGTGCATGTGTGCCTAGTTTAAGTGACAGCATCTGTAGCAGGTTGTACTGTGCAGTGTTGATAATAATGAGAGCAGTATATTTGCTGGACTACCGTGTGCTAAATGTTTTTACATACCTTGTCTTATTTCATCTTTAAAATACTTCTTTGTAGCAGGGATCATTGCATCCATTTCATAGTCGAAAAACAAGATTCGAGAAGTTAAATGGTTTTGTCCAAGGTCACAACAACTAATACATGACAGAACCAGGATCTTAACCTAGATTTTCTGACAGTCTCTTCTGATGTTCTTTATCTTATACTTGATAATTGATTGTAGTAACACACTGGGCTAACAATCTGGGTCCTCAGTAAAGCTGGCGAGTAAGTATTTGTGGCACCCAGTAGACTGAAGACTAAAATTTTTAAATCTCATAATTCATAGGATTATATTGTCAATCCAGTCAAGAAAACTTTAATGTTAAGACTGGAAAGCATTTGTCAGAAAAAGGAAGAACACTGCCCCCACCCCTACCTTATCCCCTCAAAAAAAAGAAGATGACGTCTTATCTACTTCTTCCCTGACTGTATTAAGGTTGGGCTCTGGATTGATGCTGGAAGTCGATATGAAAATGAGAAGAATAATGGAACAGCTCACTTTCTGGAGCATATGGCTTTCAAGGCAAGTTATAAAGATTATTTTTTAAACGCATTTTAAGAGACAGTAAAAAAAAAAAGAGAGAGACAGTAAACACAAAGTCTTATTCTAAAGTAGAGAGAACTACTTCAAAAGTGAAAGTGAAGTCGCTCAGTCGTGTCCGATTCTTTGTGACCCCGTGGACTGTAGCCCACCAGGCTCCTCTGTCCATGGGATTCTCCAGGCAAGAACACTGGAGTGGGTTGCCATTTCCTTCTCCAGGGAATCTTCCCGACCCAGGGATCGAACCCAGGACTCCTGCATTGCAGGCAGACGCTTTAACCTCTGAGCCACCAGGGAAGCCCATATAGCATGTCTTATTTTTATTATTTTTTAGAATCTTTCATTTTTCAGGATAATTACCTGAAATAATTACTGAAATTGCTCTGTAGAAGTGAAACAAAGATTTTCTCTTGGGATGTAAATGTCATTTGAAAGAATGTCACTATTTCTGAAGCCTGATGTAGTTTAGAAACCAAATTTGGTCCTTACATCAAAATGTACTTAGGCTTCTGTCCTCATATTCATTGTCTGAACTTTGTAGAACAAATGAGGGATAAAGGGAGAGATTTTATATATATATATATATATTTTTTTTTTTTTCCCCTTCTCTCTCTCTTATTTCAGGGCACCAAAAAGAGATCCCAATTAGATCTGGAACTTGAAATTGAAAATATGGGTGCTCATCTCAATGCCTATACCTCCAGAGAGCAGACTGTATATTATGCCAAAGCATTCTCTAAAGATTTGCCAAGAGGTATTATTATTTATACTGTAGATATGTAATTTTCACAGGCATTCAGAAATAATTTAGTACTGTTTTCATTATGTTTCTTGAGAAAGAGTAAACCCTAGAAATGTGAAAATAAGTGAGTCAAACTCTGGGTGAGGGGGCACCTATTTTTCCTACCAATATGACAAACGATATTAAATATTTGTAGGATGCAAGACTTGTACAAACCAGGTCCTAACACTTGATTCAAATATTAATTCCTCCAGAGTCATACCTGGGTAGTAAATGATTTTTAATTGTTATATATTCACTTTTACTGTCTACTTTTTATTTTTGTTTTTTCTCTGTTCTGTTATCTGAATTTTTCATTTCTGTTACAAGCCAGAACATATTTTATATCTTCTGACTGCCGGGCTTTGTTTTTGAACAGAACAGGCTTGCTTCTTTATTGCATTTGCGCATTCTGGTTCCTCCGCCTAGAGAGCACTTCTTTCTTAGCTTCCTTTCCATTAATTTCAATTTCAAATTTGAATATCCAAAATTCAATTAATTTAAACTAACCCCCCCCAAATAAACCTAAAACAGCTCACTCATTTTTCCCTCCCCTATCTCTGGTGATGACCAATCTGAATAAAACTGTATCATTAGAATACTTAAACAATAGTTTGCCCACCTAACTTCTGGGTTGTCTGGGTTTGTAGCTGCTTCTGGAATAAACAAGTGATGGTATTATATATGTATATATGTGTGTGTGTATATGTGTATATATATGTAAATTCTTTGATACTTGTATATATCCTATTTCTAATTGCATTTGACTTAGAATATCTTTAAGGTCCAATTTAATTTCAGGTATGTTATTGAGGACCTATGCTTTTAAATTTCAGTATTAAATATACATTAGAAAGAAGATGCTGATTAAAACATAAATATTGGGAAATATGAATCCCCACTTCTAGGTACCAGTCTAGACTACTACTTCCAAATAGAGGAGGCTCTTCATACAGGATCTCTCATTTTCCCATCTGTCTTTGGGCTCTTTCTTACCCATCTGGGCCTTTACTTGTATGGACAGATGGGATTTTATTGTTTTTAAATTTTATTGGAGCATTTTTTATTTGATTCACAACATGGTGTTAGATGGACAGATAGCTTTAATTTGGTTTTACAAATTATTTTTTCCTCTTGGTCACAATCTCAGTCCCAGCTTATTCTTGCAGTCTATTTTGTCATTTTGGGCACTATAGAGGTAATTAATTACAGGAAGTCCTTGGTACTGGAACATTATTACTTCTGAAATAAGTCCACTTTAAGTGAATTTAAAGAACAGAAGTTTACAGTAGGGTAACAAAATGAAAGTTGATAAATCTGTTTTCTATTTACTAAAATTTAGATTGTGATTACAATTGTATACTAATTCTTCACGGTTGAGGTTTCTCTTTTTTGGAGAAGTATGTACTTTCTCTGATAAAATTGCTTAATAGCATGATGTATCCTTTAGTTTACTTGTGACTTTTTACAAATTAGGGTCATTTTTGTATAAATATTTGAAGGTTTCATCAGTTTTCCCCAAGAGTCACTTAATTATCCTTTGATAGTCACATGTATGTCTTTTGGGGTAATTAGCCTTTTCTTCAACTGTTAACTATTCCAGCTCTGTTGAATCATCGTTTATCAGAGACTTTGATAATAGTCAGAATCTAACCAACACTGACCATTAATTGGAACTAAGTGGGGAAAGATGTTTGAGATGACACTAATTCTCGCAAATTTAGGAATTTTCTCCAAGCTCATCTGTACCACAGGGGATTATATTTTTCGTTTTAATTTATTCCTTTTAGGTATATCAAATGTACAGAAACATTTATTTCTTCCAGTTTAATCATTTATTCAGTATTGAGTGCTGGTCACTATCGTGGTTTCTGATGCTAATTTAATAGGTATTAATAGTGAAAATTAAGACTCTTAGCATTTCTTCTTGTGTTTTATTTTCAATTAGCTGTAGAAATTCTTGCTGATATAATACAAAACAGCACATTGGGAGAAGCAGAGATTGAACGTGAACGTGGAGTAATCCTTAGAGAGATGCAAGAAGTTGAAACCAATTTACAAGAAGTTGTTTTTGATTATCTTCATGCCACAGCATATCAAAATACTGCACTTGGGCGGACAATTTTGGGACCAACTGAAAATATCAAGTAGGTATAATTCTCAGATTTTTTTTTTTTGAGAAAAAATTTGAATTGTGAAAATTAACATTCACAAACATTCAAAAAGTATGTTTCAGAAAGTAATTTTTTACCCCCAATAATCTGAATGAAATGGTATCATTACAGTACTTGAAGGACCCTTTAGCCGTGCTTGACTTCCAGGTATCTGGGTTTATACCTATTTCTGGAGTAAACAAGTGATGATATTACATTATATATATGTGTATATATATATATATATATATAGAAATTCTTTGATATTTGTTGCATATATCCTATTTCTGACTGCATTTAACTTAGAATGATCCAATTTAATTGGATATTAAAGGTATATTATGTGAGGTATAAAGGTATATTATGTGAGGATCTGTGCTTTTAAATTTCCCTTTAGTACTGCTTTTCTTACTCCATTTGCAGATCTATAAATCGTAAGGACTTAGTGGATTATATAACCACACATTATAAGGGGCCAAGAATAGTACTTGCTGCTGCTGGAGGTAAGTTAAATTTCTACGACTGTTTTAAACAGAGTGATATGCTTAGCAGTTTGATCCTGTTGGGAGATATCTTTAGTTTTCATTTACAGAGAATTGTTTAGTATGCTGGGTAAAGGCAATATGGAACACTGAAACTGGACTTCCCCTGTCTTCTCTTTACTTATTAGAGTTTTTTAATAGGAAAACTTAGTGACCCTGTAGTACGTAAGTGTACATACATAATGTAATTTACTTGCAAGGAAAGAGCAAATGGGTGAGCTGGAAGATAATGACAGTGGAAGATAGTGTTCAACAGTTTGGGAATCTCTTTGGGATTTTAAATTATTTCTTGAGAACCAGCTTCATCCTTGGTCAGGCCTGGCCTGAGTATGTTATCTATTTGTTTTGTTTGTGCAAGTAGATCTGCTAATTACTGAGAAGGGGAAGTATACAAGGGATTTTGAGACTATTTCATGGGAATTTGAACGTGAAAGTGGCATGAGGACAAGGCCTTTTCGGAGGAACGTGTTTGAAATCAGTGAAAGAAAGTAAGTTCAGGTTAGATTTTACTAGATTTCCTGGTAGTCTGAATTTAGGCAAATAGTACATTTTATTGGTTTCCAGTTTTATTTTCTAAGACAAAACGAAGATTTACATGGAATGTTCTTTTGTGTAAATTTTCCTTTAGAAATGACAATAATTTAAAATTCTAGTTGGCCCGGATAGACTTTGAGCTTATTACTTGGGAATAATGAAGAAGATGAAAGTGAGGTTAACTGTCAGAAACATGTCACCTCTGTGTGGCTCTATGTGCTCTAAAGTTCTCTTGAGCTAGTGACACTGTTTCTAAAATGGCTGGTACTGACTGGAGTTCCACAATGAAACTGCCTTGGAAAGGGGACACTGTTGTTTGGATGGGGCCTCAACAACTAAGCTGTCTAGGAGATTCTGCCATTGTTGGTGGCATGTGGATGCAGTAGGTTTTGTCACACAGTTCATTGGTTCATTTTGACATTGTCAGAGTTGGGATATTTTACAATTAATTAATGCCTATCCTAGATTAATTAGCATATTGTCTTATTGGTACATAAGCGATGATGTTTCTTATAAGCAGTGGCATTATAAATTCAGTGAAATAGGCCAGACTCAGCTTCATTTAAACAAAAAAAGGAAAAGAAATTATTGGCTCCCCTGCCTTTTGGATAGAGGTAAGTAGAGGTGATACTGGGACAGGAGCTTAAAGTCTGGAACATCCAACCAGGAGGGCTACAGATAAAGGTAGTAAAACACTGGAGGCAGTGGAGGTGGTTGCCAGGTGCTGAGAATTGTGTCCATGCTCACGGGTCTACACTCTCTGCTTGTCATCTTTGTACTACCAAGGTCTTCTTATTGTTTTGTCACCGTCTGGACTGATATCCAAGGTGGCTCTCCTATGTAGTGATTGTGAAAAGAATGTGTATATAATCATTCACTGTCTTATTTTATACCAGAGATTGTTTGGAAAATATGGGTGTAAGTTGTGCTTTTATGTTCTAATGGAATGTTTCATTAAAAAAAAAAAAATCTCGTGGTGATATTTTTTAAGTCACTTACTCATGCCTGAATTAGTCTTGTAAGTTTAAGAATCTTTCACTGAATCTCTTTAGGCTCAAGTTTGGAAAACAGGGCTATAGAATTCAAGTACTTCTTAAATTTTGGATAGCAAATAGTGAGTATTTGATTGGCTATGAATTTATTCAGGAATCTATATGAGGTTATTTAAGTCCTGAATTTTGATAGCAGAGCACAGAGAGTAAAACATGTCTTATGTCCAGCTTTCTTTATATGGTACAGAGCTCATATTCTTTTCTACTCTAAAAATTTTATTGAAAAGTGACCCATTTTTGCTAGTTTGAACTAGGACTTTTGGGGGCTTTAGTGGCTTAGTTGGTAAAGAATTCACTTGTAATGCAGGAGACTGCCTACAGTGCAGGAGACGGATTCCTGAGTCCGGAAGATCCCCTGGAGAAGGAAATGACAACCCACTCCATTATTCTTGTGTGGGAAATCCTATGGGCAGAGGAGTCTGGTGGCTACTGTCCATGGGGTTGCAAGAGTTGGATATGACTTAGCAACTCAACCACCACCACCACCATTCTAGGACTTTTAATTACTTAATATAACATGATTTTGTATGGAAAGTAATACTTTCAAGCTGTCTTATCCTTATCTTTGAATCAGTGAATGAAAACTAATTGTTCTTCAGAATGAGAAATCTGTGCAACTGCAGGTCTTATCACCAGGGATAAAACGTGCTTTGTGAGCTTATTCTTGAAAAGGCTTTTACTGACTGCAAGTAGTCCTTGTGTAACTTGTATCAGTTATACCACCTTAAGCTCATTGTAAACAGAAGTACTGGCAGTTGTGTGCTTTACATTTTAATGCTGCTAGATATATGAAATATTTTCTTTCAATATAGGAGTTTCCCATGATGAGCTGCTTGAGTTAGCAAAATTTCATTTTGGTGAATCTTTATCCACACGCAGAGAAATACCAGCTCTGCCTCCATGCAAATTCACAGGAAGTGAGGTAGGCCAAGCCTCCTAAGCTTTTAACCCTTTTGGTTTCTTGTGTTGTGTTTATGACCGTTTCTACAAAATGTGCCTGTTCCTAACAGTAAAATGGAGGAAACCAAAGGAGTCCAAATGCACATGGACTCAGTTGCTTGTATTTCTTCCTGTTCCATATATTTAACCACCTATTTTTCTTTTTTAAGGAAAATATTATTTGGTCTTTTTGTGCTTTTTGACATTATGCCTATTTTCCTATTGGCAGGGCATAAAAGTAATCTTTTATTTTAAAAACATCCCACATTTTGACACTATTAGATTTATTCCTGACTGAGTCTACCCACAGTATATTCCTGTGCATAGCTGTTAAAGCCAGAACTTCTAGAGAAATCTGCTCTCTATCAGCTGTTTCTTTAAGCCTCACTAGAAGCTTTGTTTGCCACATTAGGGATGATGCTCATATATTAGTATCTGGAAAGAAGCCTGATGTTGGCAGTTACACGAGACTAGCATTGGCAGTACAAAAATAAGCCTGTAAAATAACCTAAATTTAGACAGAAAAATTCAGACTGATGATTATTTCCGCCAGTTAAATAATGCAAAGCTTTTTGACCACATGATTATTTGGTGGCTGTGTCTGTAGTATTTCAACTGGAGATCTTTTGGTGAAATCCTTCTGAACTATGGAGTATAATGAGGCCTGATTGTTCAAAAAACAAGAGTGTCATGGTGAGCATTTTAAGTTTGCAATTAATAGAACTGGTGAATTATTTCTTGTCAAGCATGTTATAGAGTGGTAATCATAACTAGAGCTTTGCATCCTTTATCCCAACTAGATTCGAATGAGGGATGACAAGATGCCTTTGGCACATCTGGCAGTAGCTGTTGAAGCTGTTGGTTGGGCGCATCCAGATACAATCTGTCTCATGGTTGCAAACACACTGATTGGCAACTGGGATCGCTCTTTCGGAGGAGGAATGGTATGTGATTTAATTTAAAAGTAAATTTCCATAATAAATGAGAAGATAAAACTGTGCTGTGAATTTTGACTTACATATGAACTGATCCTGGATTGCTCCCAGGCAAGAAAACAATATTTTTTCTTTTGCTGTATTGTTAAATTTTGATTAAGGATAGAAGATTCATTGATAGTACTATATCAACATTAATATACTAATTTTATAACCGTTCAGTTCAGTTGCTCAGTTGTGTCCGACTCTTTGTGACCCCGTGAATTGTAGCACGCCAGGCCTCCCTGTCCACCACCAACTCCGGGAGTTTACTCAAACTCAGGTCCATCGAGTCAGTGATGCCATCAGGCCGTCTCATCCTCTGTCGTCCCTTTTTCCTCCTGCCCCCAATCCCTCCCATCATCAGAGTCTTTTCCAATGAGACAACTCTTCACATGAGGTGGCCAAAGTACTGGAGTTTCAGTTTTAGCATCATTCCTTCCAAAGAATACCCAGGACAGATCTCTAGAATGGACTGGTTGGATCTCCTTGCAGTCCAAGGGACTTTGAAGAATCTTCTTCAGCACCACAGTTCTAAAGCATCAATTCTTCAGCGCTCAGCTTTCTTTACAGTCCAACTCTCACATCCATACATGACTACTGGAAAAACCATGGCCTTGACTAGCTGGACCTTTGTTGGCAAAGTAATATCTCTGCTTTAGAATATGCTTTCTAGATTGGTCATAACTTTCCTTCCAAGGAGTAAGCGTCTTTTAATTTCATGGCTGCAATCACCATCTACAGTGATTTTGGAGCCCCCCAAAATCAAGTCTGACACTGTTTCCACTGTTTCCCCATCTATTTCCCATGAAGTGATAGAACCAGATGCCATGATCTTAGTTTTCTGAATGTTGAGCTTTAAGCCAACTTTTTTACTCTTTCACTTTCATCAAGAGGCTTTTTAGTTCCTCTTCACTTTCTGCCATAAGGGTGGTGTCATCTGCATATCTGAGGTTATTTATATTTCTCCCAGCAATCTTGATTCCAGTTTGTGCTTCTTCCAGCCCAGCATTTCTCATGATGTACTCTGCATATAAGTTAAATAAGCAGGGTGACAATATACAGCCTTGACATACTCCTTTTCCTATTTGAAACCAGTCTGTTGTTCCATGTCCAGTTCTAACTGTTGTATATAGGTTTCTCAAGAGTCAGGTCAGGTGGTCTGGTATCCCCATCTTTCAGAATTTTTCAGTTTATTGTGACCCACACAGTCAAAGGCTTTGACATAGTCAATAAAGCAGAAATAGATGTTTTTCTGGAACTCTCTTGCTTTTTCCATGATCCAGCGGATGTTGGCAATTTGATCTCTGGTTCCTCTGTGTTTTCTAAAACCAGCTTGAACATCTGGAAGTTCACGGTTCACGTATTGCTGAAACCTGGCTTGGAGAAATTTGAGCATTACTTTACTAGTGTGTGAGATGAGTGCAATTGTGTGGTAGTTTGAGCATTCTTTGGCATTGCCTTTCTTTGGGATTGGAATGAAAACTGACCTTTTCCAGTCCTGTGGCCACTGCTGAGTTTTCCAAATTTATAACTGTAGTGAGGTTAAATTCATTGTTTTTCAGAAGGGCATATTAACAAGTATTGGGGATAAAAAGGATATTTGTACTATATTCTCAAACAGTTGAAAAATATGTTAAAGAGAATGATAAAAGAAAAAAAGTAACAGTTCTTAAGGAATTTGGATAAAGGTAATTTGTACTATTTTTGTTCCTATTCTGTCTGAAATTATTTCAAAATTATTATTGTTGTTCATTTGCTAAGTTGTGTCTGACTCTTTGCAACCCCATGGACTGCAGCACACCAGGTTCCTCTGTCCTCACGTATCTCCTGGAGTTTGTTGAGATTCATGTCCATTGAATTGGTGATTTCATCCAATTGTCTCATCCTCTGCTGCCCCCTTCTCCTCTTGCCCTCCATCCTTCCCACCATCAGGATCTTTTCCAGTGAGCTGAGCCTTCACAACAAAGTATGGTGGCCAAAGTATTGGAGCTTCACTTCAGCATGAGTCCTTCCAATGAATATTCAGGGTTGATTTCCTTTACCATTGACTAGTTTGATCTCCTTGCAGTCTAAGGGACTCTCAGGAGTCTTCTCCAGCACCACAGTTTGAAAGCATCAATTTTTCTGTGCTCAGAACTCTCGTATCAGTATTTGACTACTGGAAGAACCATAGCTTTGACTGTATGGATGTTTCTCAGCAAAGTGATTTCTCTGCTTTTAAATACACTGTCTAGGTTTGTAATAGTTTTTCGTCCAAGGAGCAAGCATCTTAATTTATGGCTGCAGTCACCATCCACAGATTTTGCAGCCCAAGAAAATAAATCTGTCACTGCTTCCACTTTTTCCCCTTCTGTTTGCCATGAAATGAAGTGATGGAACTGGATGCCATGATCTCAGTTCTTTGAATGTTGAGTCTTAAAAGCCAGCTTTTTCACTCTCTTTCACCCTGAACAAGAGGGTCTTTAGTTCATCTTCATTTTCTGCCATTAGAGTGGTATCCTCTGCATATCTGAGGTTATTGATATTTCTCCCGGCAGTCTTGATTCCAGCCTGTGACTCATCCAGCCTGGTATTTTGCATGACGTACTCTGCATAGGAGTTAAATAAGCAGGGTGACAATAATATAGCCCTGTCATATTGCTTTCCTAATTTGGGACCAGTCCATTGTTCCAAGTCTGGTTCTAACTGTTGCTTCTTGACCTGCGTACAGGTTTCTCAAGAGACAGTAAGTTAGTCTGGTATTCCTATCTCTTTAAGAATATTCACAGTCTGTTGTGATCCACACAGTAAAAGGCTTTAGTGTAGTCAGTGAAGCAGATGTTTTTCTGGAATTTTCTTGCTTTCTCTATGATCCAGTGAACATTGGCCATTTGATCGCTGGTTCTTCTACCTTTAGTCTAAACACAGTTTGTACACCTGGAAGTTCTTGATTAATATACTGCTGACACCTAGCTTGATGGATTTGGATTTTGAGCATAAGCTTACTTGCATATGAAGTGAATGCAATCGTATGACAGTTTGAACATTCTCTGGCATTTCCTTTGGAATGGAAACTGACCTTTTCCAGTCCTGTGGCCACTGCTGAGTTTTCCAAATTTCCTGACATATTGAGTGCAGCACCTCAACAGCATCATTTTAGGATTTTAAATAGCTAAGAAAGTGTATATATTTGTACTCAAAGACTTTGACAAAATATATTTCATACAAATATCTTAGGTTTACATGCTGTATTTCAGATTTTTAAGCAAACTGCCAAAAGCTCTACAAAGTACGTTGGTAATAGCAGTACATTATTTTATTTTTAAATTAACCTTTTTTAACTTTTTTGTTGGCAAAGCAAATTGGCATAGTTAGTTTTTTTGGTTGATATGGTTATAAATGATTATTCAACAAAGCTGGAACACATACATAATAAATAACCATATCCCACGTCAGTCAGTGCTAGAAGTGGAATGCTGGCTTGGATTTGCCAAGGGATCCTGAGAATGTGCCCAAATTACAGTATGTGAGATCATCCCATTTTTAATTTTAGGGATACCTCTGTCCTGACAGGATTTGTCACTTCTTTTTTTTGGTTTTAATTTTTATATTGTAGTTGATTTATAATGTAGTTGTGTTAGTTTTGGGTATATAGCTAAGTGATATATAAATCCATTCACAGAGTATTAGAGTTCCCTGTGGCATGCATAGGTCCTTGTTGATTATTTTATATATAGTGGTGTGTATATGTTAATCCCAAACTCAAAGTCTGAGTCTGTTTCTCTTTTGTAAATAGATTCACTTGTATCTTTTTTTAAGATTCTACATATAAGTGATATATTTGCTTTTCTCTTAGTATGATAATCTCTTGGTATGATAATGTATTATTTTAGAAGTGGGTGTGCAGCTTCTAAGGATTAACTCTTAACATTATGACTTTCTCTGGGGATGATGCATTGGGCTGGTGAGACAACTATACTTCTTAGTTTCACTGAATTTTAGCTTTTTATTGAGATATTGCTGAATAAAACTGAGAAACGCAGCCTTTTTGGGCTGTCACTGTTTCTACACCTCGTTTTTCTTTCTGGTAGTCTGCACATGTATACCTACAGTTCTCTTGGACAATTTCTTTTCCTTACAGAATTTATCTAGCAAGCTGGCCCAGCTTACCTGTCATGGCAACCTCTGCCATAGCTTCCAGTCTTTCAACACTTCCTACACAGATACAGGATTGTGGGGAATCTATATGGTTTGTGAACCAGCTACTGTTGCAGATATGCTACATGTTGTTCAGAAAGAATGGTGAGAAAATAATTTAAATCTTCCTTAAGAATTAACCAATTAGACTACTTTCTTTTACACTGTTTATGGTGATTAGTTTTTTATGGTGATAGCATTTTATTAAGAGAATAAGTACTAAGTACTGTTCAATAGTAGCAGTCGTTGCAGTGTTTTAAAGATCACATTTCTTCTGGGTTTCATGTGAAGCTGATTTATATTATAGAAAGTTCTTAATCATTAAGTAGCAGATTACTTTAGAAAGATCTTAAAAAGTTAGAAAAGTTTAAATGCCAACTAGAATTTTAGAAAATATTTCTAAATCTATCTGGCTTGGAAAGGCTGTGTTATAAAAATGAGTCTGAAGTTGTAAAAATCTTCAGAAGTTATAAAAGTCATTCATTGTTATAAAAATGAATCTGCTAAAAGAAATGTAGTCTTTTAGTCAAAACTAGTACCTTGAGACAGGCAGAAGGTCCCACGGCTTCTTGGAAAACCGTTAATTTACCCCTGGTCCCTTTCCTACACCATTCTTAAATGGTTTACACTCTAGCTAGATGTGAAGTGAAGTGAATTTGCTCAGTCATGTCCGACTCTTTGCAGCCCCATGGACAGGTAGCCTTCCAGGCTCCTCTGTCCATGAGATTTCCCAGGCAAGAGTACTGGAGTGGGTTGCCATTTCATTCTCAAGGGGATCTTCCTGACCCAGGGATTGAACCCAGGTCTCCCACATTGCAGGCACACGCTTCACTGTCTGAGGCAGACTTAAAGAGATGTAATCATTAACTTAATTATTAGGTTTAAATTAGACTCAGCTAGATTCTTTTGAGAAACCAGTGACCCATTGATCTATCTATCCCCTAGCAAGTCAGATCCTAACACATGGGGATTCACAAATTTTCAAAATGACTGTAGAAGTTTTCAAAATGCAGTCAGCCTACTTTTATATTGTAGTGAATCTCTGCTAACCATATCACTTGAGAAATTAACCCTACCAGGAAAATAATCAGTAATATTTTAACTTTTGAGTAACTGTTAGGATCAATAGTAATTTCAATTTTTACTAAATTGAATTCATAATCACTGTACATTGTGGTGTAACAGAGAATATAGCATCCTTTCTTTCTTTAGGTCATTAACTCATAAAACTGATAACATTTTCAAATTACTTGACCTTTGATTTTTCCAAATGGTTTTTAGGATGCGACTGTGTACAAGTGTCACTGAAAGTGAAGTTGCACGAGCCAAAAATCTTCTGAAAACAAACATGTTGCTGCAACTTGATGGTAAAAGAATAAAGACTTAGGTCTTATTTTCACATGGTTGATCTAGATTCCAGTCCTTAGTTTTCCTTTTTCTTTAAAACAGGTTCCACTCCCATCTGTGAAGATATAGGTAGGCAAATGTTATGCTATAATCGAAGAATTCCCATCCCTGAACTTGAAGCAAGAATTGATGTAAGTAATCCTTAGATACTGTTGGATCTTGTATAAAACAATCTTTGTTATTAATACAACAGCTCAAGATAGGTATCATAAAATTTGCTTTAGCTCTAAAACATTCCAGGTATACAATGTCTTTACTACTACAAAAAACTCAGAATACATGTATCTTCAATTTTTCAGGCTGTAAATGCTGAGATAATTCGAGAAGTGTGTACCAAATATATTTATGATAAGAGTCCAGCTGTTGCTGCTGTTGGTAAGCCTGACTCCTAGTCTCCCATGCAGAAAGTTGGCTAAGGACTTTGCTTCTATTTAGTTATAACTGTCTTTCTTTTATATCCTTAGGTCCTATTGAGCAACTACCAGATTTTAACCAGATTTGCAGTAACATGCGCTGGCTTCATGATTAACAATGCTCCTAATAAACATTTGGAACATTATAAAACTGAGACCCTCAAGTTGTAAAGGAAAAAAAAAAAAAGAACATCTATACTGTTAAATATGAATAAAATACCGTATGTCAGATTTTGAAAGGATAAGACCACCACAGTGAATGGTAGATCTCTGAACTCTGGGACACACTTTAAGTATAATTTTAAGAATGAAAATTTGTATAGTATTTTCAGTTTTATTATAAAAATGCACACACAACAAAGATTGTCTAAGTCATTTCTTGCCTCTACTTGCATTCAGCACTTGCTCTTGAGCAGCCTTCTTTGCTTTTACCATTTCAACCAGTTCCTAGGAAGAAGACAAACATTTTACTTAGACAAAAAGTTGTCAGGATTTGCAGACATTTCTAGTGTTTCAAATATGTAAAACATTACAAATATGTAAAAAATTGGATAAATCTGTACTGAAAAAGTTGATTTTTTAAACTAACTGTCAGAGCTAGGAAATGTCTAATACTGACCCCACAACTATGGTGGTATTGAAATAAGTACAAAAACATAATTTAAATGATAATGGAATCTATAAACTCAAGATCTACAACCTTGTATCGTTTCATGCAGTCCTTCTTTGTCCTGCCAGGCACTGCTTCTGCTATTTTTTCCCATCTTTCAGGTGTATTTACTGGGTATGTTTTCAAAGCTTGTTCCAAAAGCTTCTGTTCTTCTGTTGTCCAAGGGGTGAAATCTGTGCATGGACCTGTTTAAGAAACAAATTTTATTTGAAACTTATCTTAATTTATAGGAAACTGTTTTGGAACACCTTCTCAGTTGAGTCATTTGTTAAGTGCCCATCTGAATCTGGTGTGTAATCTTGAAGCTACTTTGAGATTAGACACACATACACCAGTACTGAGTTAACCACAAAGTTTTTCCGTCTTATGGAAAAACCCAAACAAACTTTGTGGCCAACCCAATGTTAACTGGGGGAAAAAACTTTCGATAGCTCACATCTAAGAAAATTATCTGAGACAAAAGGAAAGAAATGCTTTGTATTTCTGGTCTCAAAATATACTTACCAGACATTTTAAAAAAATCAGATTTAAAATATACAGTTGGACTGTTGGGTTCAAAAACAGAGTCATAAGTCATTTTAGATTTTTGATAAATCTAGTTCCTTATAGCATAGAAAAAACAGCTGCCTAATTACAAAACTTTTAGCTGGATGAGAGCCTATAAACTACTCTCATTTTACACTGGAAAAAACAGTTTTAACAAAATTAAGGCAGGTACCCATGCTGTAGAGGCAATGTGAGATTAGATTCCATGTTCCAGTGTTACTGTCAGCACATCCACTAAAGCCTATGCTGTACATCTCTACTAAACCAAATCTGTATGTCTGAGAGAACACTTCATAGATGTATCACAAATACATTCCTTCCTAAGGATGTAAGAAGTGCATATCCCACTTTTGTAGGAAAATTAAAATGGTTAAAAAGCTGACTTGGTTTAGTAGTAAGTCTAAGTTAATGGACTGATAGCTTAAGTTATTTCAGACCATGCGACGAGAACACAGCGGTGCCTATCCTGCCAGTAGTGAGACTACTACTTCAATTGGTATCCGGGGGTGAAGTCTGGAAATCGGTTATTTCCCAATTAAAAGATACTCATAGGCACAGTGAACAAGTTAAAAAACAACACACCTCAAAACAAGGCAGAGAACTTCCATTTAAAGACAGATAAAGAAGTCAGCTTTTCTGAAGTCAGCTTTTAAGTTCCAGAAAGCCCTTAAGTGGAATTTTGTTTTATTAGTTTGAAGACCCGTTTAACATCTTAGATTTAACTCACTTCCTCTCTCTTGGAAAAAGATGGAACTGGCATGTAATTATTATCTGCTATTATTATCCAAGTATTGGGTTGGCCAAAAAGTTATTTTGGGTTTTTTGGTAACATTTTCTGGAAAAACCTGAATGAACTTTTTGGCCAACCCAGTACTTCACAATACTAAAATGAATGAAATGTAAAATTTCAATGAGAAATCACCATTCCAAAAAATGCAGCCAGCTTGCTGTTTACTGGTACAGTTGGAGAGAGGGGGGCCTGTCCATTAAATCCATAGAAGAGATAAAGGAGTCGGGCCTAAGTACCACATCACCACCAATCACTTCTGCCCTCACAGGGTCACCCACTTAACAGAAAACAACCATCAGTGCCTGCCTCAAGCAAGCAAATTAGAACCATAAGAAAGGGCTGAGAATAACAAATATCTGAACATGTCTGCATTTTGTGGAGGGCATAGGGACCAAGAGCATTATCTCTTTAGACATGTCCTGATTATCTTTCTTGTGCTCAATTGCTCCGTGGTTTCTGGCTTTTTGTGGCCCCATGGACTGTAGCCTGTCAGGCTCATCTGTCCATGGAATTTTCCAGGCAAGAATACTGGAGTAGTTGCCACTTCTACTCCAAGTAACAAGAGCCAAAATAACACTCAGCCTAGACAAAAGTCACCCTTGATTTTGCAAATGCAACAAGCAAACACAATGATTTTTTGCTCTTTATAGAACATTCTAAGTCTTTTCTATTAAAATATTTTCAAATTGAAATACCGGATAATAAATCAGACTAAGAATATAGGAAAAGTGGCACTGCTAAGATAGGGACAGGAGATCACAAAGAGTCAAAGCTGTTAGTTAATTCCAAAACAGATTTGGCACTGTGATCTGGAAAGTGCATCCAAGATTAGCTTAGGGAGAAAGGACTGGTGGCTCACAAATGCATGAAGTGAAAGAGAACTTTTCAAACTTTTCTCAACAACTCAGAGTAAGGAAAAATGTATCACATCCCAAACACATAAACTCATAAACAGAAGTTTCACACATACCCACTTGTATAACAGATGTAATGCCCTCTGATATTTTCTATTCATGACCCATTAAACTGATTTCATGACCCACTTCTGAGTCATAATTTGCATTTGAAACACACTGGTCCAGAGTAATCAGATTAGCTAGAACACTGGACAATGTCAGCATAACAAATTGTGTCTGTGTAACTTGTTCTAAACAATGTGATTTGTAGGCATGCTGCCCCTCTACTCCTGTCTTCTCTTAAAAGCTAGGACATTTCCATATATATAGTCGTATTTTTTAAAATCAGGAAATTAACCTTGATAAAAAAGTTAGTTACAGACCTTAAATTTCAATCGTCCTAATATCCTTTAATACAGATTTGTAAAATCCGATGAACAAAACACACTCCTCCCCTTGTGGCATATGAAATGGAAGAACTGCAGTTCTCTGGTGTTGAAGTCAGTCCTAAAGATTACACCTTCCAGTCCGCAAATGCTTTATTTTTCAGTCACTCTGCATGTAGGCCCTAGATCTTGTATAGTCTCAGATAGACACAAGATTAGCATTTTCTACTCAGAAGAATGAAATTTCATTACCTTCAAATCGTTCTGAAGGTGTTGCATTGTCTGCCTGAGGCACCACGCCATGTTCTTTCTTAAATTTATCAAAAGCCTTTTTATTTATGTCATCCTTTTGATGAGGGTCTGAGAAGGGAAAAATTTTTTTTTTACTATAATACAGTTCATCTCAGTCTTTCATTAAATTGCATAGATTACTTTTAAAATATGCATCTAAGGTAGCAAAGAAACTGATTTGGCAAAAACTAACTCACCAAGTTTTTGAAGGCTCTTTGCTTTGCCAATAACATCTTTGGCGGTTCTCTTAACTCCAGAAGAAGAATGTATGTTCATGTAATTAGCAATAACTTCCCATCTAGAAAAATGGATATAATAATGAGAAGAAAATTCAGAATGATCCTACATTTTTACTGCAGAAGGGTTAGCTATAACATCTAAAGAATTAGCTCTAAATTGGTGCTCTAATTATTACCATTGCCTGGACTTAAGTGTTTAAATCAGCTGTGTATAATCTTGGTTTCAAGTTTGTATAAAATCTTACAGATCGTGTCAAAAATCAACAGAAATAAGAGCACACATTTCTGTACACTGCCATTTGGACACATACTTTTAAGCTCCAGGTTGAGGTGGGAAGTAATAAAGGAGAATTAAGACTAAAGAGAAACCATGGAACACAAAACCTAGTGCCTAGTATAAGCCACAATGGAATAAGCCAACATGACAGTCAAGGTTTATGTTTCCTGATCCTTAATTTCCTGAGAAACTGATGAAGCATCCTGCTGTATATATGGATCTTTGTATGTGTGCTGGTGTAAGCTGTTAAGACTAGCAGGTTCAAAATGCACTCTGCTTTTTACATTTTCCACCGTGGCACAGAATTTAGCATCTAGACCCAAGCACTTCTTTGGAAACTTGCTGTAATATGCTGCTATTTAGATGCTTGTCTACATAATCCTGAGGCTCCAGTGAAGAGAAGCTTCATTAGAACCAATACCTTGAATTTGTTCCAGCAGGGAAGAGATTCACAGCTTTAATGAGTAATTGCAGATCATCTTCTGACCAATGTTTACTTCCGTTTCCACCTCCGCCAGCTGACTTCTCTGCATTCTTAGATGCTTGTCGCATACGAGCCTCAGCTTCCTCTTTCTCTTTTCTAATTTGCTCATTTATTTCTTCTATCTACACAAATATCATAGGTAAGTCAGGGACTTAAAGCATCTTACTACTCTGAGCTCTCTTTCTGGCTGGGCCCCTGTGGTTCTCGACCCTCAGCATCATCCAGACAAGGACCCTACACTGCCCCAGCCAGGCTGCATATCTGCTTCAAGGAACCAAGAACCAGCCTCAGCCTAAACTACACTGTATTCCTGTCACATGATATCTGTTTACTGTGGACACTACTTGTCAAGTCTACAGTCAATGGGTTACTCACCAACAAGGCAATTTCAAAGCTCATATCTATCCTTTCTTTTGCAGATATTATCATTTATTCTCTACAAAAAGGTGGCAGCACAGCAAAATGCCCTTTGTTTAATCTTTAAGTTCTACCTTTTACACTGTCACTTCCAGTGTACCTTCAAACATGCACAAGTGAAACCACAAAAACAAAACTATGCCTTTGCTTGATGTTGCTTCTGCTATCTTGGAGTCATCTTTGACTCATTTTCCCACTCAGTCCCTTAGAACAAGTCACTAAGTCCCAAAGATTTCAGTGATTCCCATCATCACTCATAGTCCAAGTCCTCCAGGTGAGATTCTTACACTAGTCACTCACACACATTCAATGCCTCTTGTCTGCAAATGCCAGATTAATAGCAGTGTTAACCCTGTGCTATTCAAAAGATCTGTGCTTATGGAAACTAGGTATCTTGGCATTCAAATCTTGCTTAATTTGGCACTACTCTTCTTAACCAACTTAATCTCCCACTCCCCCCCCCACCACCAAACTTTCTACTCTACCTGTATTTTATGGTTCATGCTGCTCCCCTGACCTTCATTTAACAATGTCACCCTTCAAAACTGGCTCAAACCCTCACTGAGCTTCGTTGACCGCTCCAACCTAGTGCTGGCACTTTCTCTCTAAGCTACAGACAATATTTACTGGGGGTCCTGCATCTTTTGATCCTTAGGCCTTTTCTCTTTAGTGTAACTGTTCTGAACTTTGTGGCAGCAATAGGTATCATAAGACTTTCTCCACATCACCTAGGCACAGGGTTATATATAGCAGGTACTAACACTTGTTGCATTGAATTGAATTTCTGGGCCTGTTTCCTCATCTGTAAAATAAAAGGTGTAGACTAGACAGAATAAAAATCTCTTTTGGTTCTAAATGTTATTATCCTACAAAAATTTGCTCAAGGAATTAATCAACAATTTTTAGTAACAGTGATTCTGAAAAATCTATGATTAATGTGCTAGATGACCACAAATCAAACAAATATATATGATAATAAGCATAAATACTTAAATCCAATTTACATCAACCCAAACAGAAATGAGAGACTTTCTGCCCCTATAGTAACTTCCATGTTAGGTGGGGAAATACTGAGGTGAAAGCAGTACTGAGGCAGAATTAAGTGCTAAATACAGGCAGAAGTGAAACGATTACCTGTTTTTCCAGAGCAGCCTTTCCTACTTCTTTAGTGGATGATGTGAGTGTTTCATTCAAGCACTGTAAACTTAAAAAAAAAAAGGGGGGATGAAACTTTATCCTAAGCCCAACAGAAGACTTCAACAGCAGCTTTATAGTTATACCTTGCTAATTCAAGCCGATCACAAAGTTTTTCCACTTCTTCCATCATTTTAACACGTTCTGCCTCACTGTCAGAAAAGTGATTCCAGGTCTAAAAGTATAAACACAAACATTTTCATCTTCTGTCTGCTGGCACTCAAGACATCCATAAACACAATTACAAAGCTTGAAGTTTTTGAGAAGTTCTTAGTTGAACATGTTGCCTTCTGACCACCACCACCCACAGCCCAGGGCACCTCCCAAGGCTCTCCCTGGCCAGCCAGCAATAAAAGAGGCATCAGGAAATGGATGGAGCAAAACAGAAACAACATGATGGTGCAGAGGACCTCCGAATGTTATAAAACAATGATTCCCCACAGAACCACTGAAGAATCAAGACACTCTTCACAACAAAATCCCTTTGTTAGGCTGCCTGTTTTATCTAGTGTGTGCACCAAACTACAGAAAAAATAATGTGTTAAGGAATAGAAAGTCCAGCAACACCTGCTGACTAGAGGTGATACTTGGGATGGAATGTCATGATGTGCCTGGATAAACAAGAGTTGGAAAGTACTTCTCGTGCTTCTTTAAGCTGCTGCTGATACATCTCCAATTCCTTGCTCCCTTACTCCATGCAACCTGGTGCTAAAGTTCCAATGCTTCTTTTACTGGGACACTTCCCTAGGCTTCTGCTTCCTCTCAGTTCAGTCACTTAGTCATGTACGACTCTTTGCGACCCCATGGACTGCAGCACGCCAGGCTTCCTTGTTGATCACCAACTCCTGGAGCTTATTCAACTCATGTCCATCAAATTGGTGATGCCATCCAACCATCTCATCTTCTGTTGTCCCCTTCTCCTCCTGCCTTCAATCTTTCCCAGCATCAGGGCCTTTCCCAATGAGTCAGTTCTTTGCATCAGGTGGCTGAAGTATTGGAGCTTCAGCCTCAGCATCAGTCCTTCCAATGAACATTCAGGACTGATCTCCTTTAGGATGGACTGGTTGGATCTCCTCGCAGTCCAAGGGACTCTCAAGAGTCTTCTCCAACATCACAGTTCAAAAGCATCAGTTCTTTGGCACTCAGCTTTATTTATAGTCCAACTCTCACAACCAAACACGACTACTGGAAAAACCACAGCTTTGACTAGATGGACCTTTGTTGGCAAAGTAATGTTTCTGCATTTTAATATGCTGTCTAGGTTGGTTATAGCTTTTTTTCCAAGGAGCAAGCATCTTTTAATTTCATGGCTGCAATCACCATCTGCAGTGGTTTAGAGCCCAAGAAAATAAAGTCTGTCACTGTTTCTGTTGTTTCCCCATCTATTTGCCATGAAGTAATGGGACTGGATGCCATGATCTTAAGTTTTTTGAATGCTGAGTTTTAAGCCAGCTTTTTCACTCTCCTCTTTCACTTTCCTCAAGAGGCTCTTCAGTTCCTCTCTGCTTTCTGCCATAAGAGTGGTGTCATCTGCATATGTGAGTTATTGGTATTTCTCCTGGCAGTCTTGATTCCAGCTTGTGCTTCACCCAGCTTGGCATTTTGCATCATGTACTCTGCATATAACTTAAATAAGCAGGGTGACAATATATAGCCTTGATGTACTCCTTTCCCAATTTGGAACCAGTCTGTTGTTCCATGTCTGGTTCTAACTGTTGCTTCTTGACCTGCATACAGATTTCTCAGGAGGCAGGTAAGATGGTCTGGTATTCCCATCTCTTTAAGAATGTTCCAGTTTGCTGTGATCCACACCATCAAAGGCTTTGGCATAGTCAGTAAACAGGAGTAGATGTCTTTCTGGAACTCTCTCGCTTTTTCTATGATCCAACAGATGTTGGCAGTTTGATCTCTGGTTCCTCTGCCTTTTCTAAATCCAGCTTGAACATCTGGAAGTTCTTGGTTCATGTTCTGTTGAAGTGTCGCTTGGAGAATTTTGAGCATTACTTTGCTAGTGTGAGTGCAATTGTGCAGTTGTTTGAACATTCTTTGGCACTGCCTTTCTTTGGGATTAGAATGAAAACTGACCTTTTCCAGTCCTGTGGCCACTGCTGAGTTTTCCAAATTTGCTGGCATAGAGTGCGGCACTTTTGCAGCAGCATCTTTTAAAACAGCTCAGCTGGAAATCCATCACCTCCACTAGCTTTGTTCGTAGTGATGCTTCCTAAGGCCACTTGACTTCACATTCCAGGATGTCTGGCTCTAGGTGAGTGATCACATCATCGTGATTATCTGGGTCATGAAGATCTTTTTTGTATAGTTCTTCTGTGTGTTTTTGCCACCTTTTCTTAGTATCTCGGCTTCCGTTAGGTCCATACCAGTTCTGTCCTTTATTGTGCCCATCTTTAGATGTAAGTGTTCCCTTGGTATCTCTAATTTTCTTGAAGAGATCTCTAGTCTTTCCCATTCTATTGTTTTCCTTTCTTTCTTTGCACTGATCACTAAGGAAGGCTTTCTTATCTCTCCTTGCTACTTAGAACTCTGCATTCAGATGGATATATCTTTCCTTTCCCCCTTTGCCTTTCGATTCTCTTCTTTTCTCAGCTATTTTGTAAGGCTTCCTCAGACAACCATTTTGCCTTTTCTTTTTCTTGGGGATGGTCCTGATCACTGCTTTCTGTACAATGTCACGAACCTCTGACCACAGTTCTTCAGGCACTTCAGATCTAATCCCTTGAATCTATTTGTCACATCCACTGTATAATCCTAAGGGATTTGATTTAGATCATACCTGAATGGTCTAGTGGTTTTCCCTGTGTGTGTATAGCTGCTCAGTCGTGTCTGACTCTTCGCGATCCCATGGACTATAACTCACCATGTTGCTCTGTCCATGGGATTCTCCAGGCAAGAATACTGGAGTGGGTTGCCATTTCCTTCTCCATTTAAGTGTGAATTGTGCAGTAAGGAATTCATGATCTGATCTCAGTCAGCTCCGAGTCTTTTTCACTGACCATATAGAGCTTCTCCATCTTCGGCTGCAAGGAATATAATCAATCTGATTTTGGTATTGGCTATCTGGTTATGTACATGTGTAGAGATGTCTCTTGTGTTGTTGGAAGATGGTGTTTGCCATGACCAGAGCATTCTCTTGGCAAAACTGTTAGCCTTTGTCCTGTTTCATTTTGTACTCCAAGGCCAAACTTGCCTGGTACTCCAGGTTATCTCTTGACTTCCTACTTTTGTATTCCAGTTCCCTATGATGCAAAGGACATCTTTTTTTGGATGTTAGTTTTAGAAGCTCTTTTAAGTCATCATAGAACCATTAAAACTTTAGATTCTTTGGCATTAGTGTTTGGGGCTTAGACTTGGATTTCTGTGAACTGAATGGTTTGCCTTGGAAACAGAGATCATTCTGTCATTTTTGAGACTGAACCCAAGTACTGCATTTTGGTCTCTCTTGTTGATTATGAGGGTTAGTCTATTTCTTCTAAGGGATTCTTGCCCACAGCAGTAGATATAACAGTCATCTGAGTTAAATTCACCCATTCCCATCCATTTTATTTAGTTCACTGATTCCTGAAACGTTGATATTCACTCTTGCCATCTCTTGTTTGACCACTTTCAATCTACCTTAATTCATGAACCTAACATTCCAGGTTCCTATGCAATATTGTTCTTTACAGCATCGGACTTTACTTCCAACACCAGTCAGGTCCACAACTGGGCGGTGTTTTTTCGCTTTGGCTCTGTCTCTTCAATCTTTGTGGAGTTATTTCTCTGCTCTTCTCCAGTAGCATATTGGGCATCTACTGACCTGGGGAGTTCATCTTTCAGGGTCATATCTTTTTGCCTTTTCATACTGTTCATGGGCTTCTCAAGGCAAGAATACTGAAGTGGTTTGCCATTCCCTTCTCCAGTGGAACATGTTTTGTTAGAACTCTCCATCATTACCTGTCCGTCTTGGGTGGCCCTACAAGGCATGGCTCATAGTTTCACTGAGTTAGACAAGGCCGTGGTCCATGTGATCAGTTTGGTTAATTTTCTGTGATTATGGTTTTCTTTCTGTCTTCCCTCTGGTGAATAACGATAACAGGCTTATGAAGAAAGCTTTCTGACAGGAGATTGACAGAGACTGATTGCAGGGCAGGGGGAGACAAGGAATGGGTCTAATCTGATAGGTGGGGCTATGCTCAGTCAATCTTTAGTCCAATCTTCTGTTGATGGGTGGAGCTGTGTTTCCTCCCTGTTGTTTGTTCCCTCCCTTCAAATGGCAACCCACTCCAGTATTCTTGCCTGGAAATTCCTGTGGACGGAGAAGCCTGGTAGGCTACAGTCCATGGGGTTGCAAAGAGTCAGACACGACTGAGCAACTTTACTTTCACTTTCTTCCTTAATACCACCATTTGGTACTTCCTCAACCTAGTACTCATCTTTAAGTATTTCAATTGCCTGTTTTCTTATCATTCTTCATCATTAACTAGTGGATTTTGAAAGCAAAGACTGTGTTATCATTATATTACCATCAGTGCCCTTCTATCCATACCTTAAGTATTGGTGATTGCCAGGGTCTGATCTCTACACTCCTTGCTCTTTCTCCCTGGGAGTTTCATCTATTCTCCACTAAGATGTGGATGACTCTGTGATGATCCTGCTAAACGCCAGACTTGTACCTCAAAGTCACCTACTGAGTATCTTCATCTCAATATGCCCAAAACTGAAATAATTTTTCCTTAGCCCTTTCCTCTTCCTTTGTTTTCTATTTCACTGAGTAATATTATAAACCATTTAATATTCCACTCAAGAAACCAGAACATGTATTAACCCTTATACTTCTTCCAACTTACAATCAATATTGATACCCAACAGGCAACAGCCAGTCTTACCTCCTAAATGTTGGTTCATGTCATCTACCTTCTTCTGTTTCCACCATCTCTACCAGTTTAAGGCCCATCCTCTCACCTGGATTATGCAAATGACTTTTGTCTCTCGACCTCTTGTGTTCTCTTGGCATCCTGAGCAAAACTGACTCAGGATCAGATTTAGACTAGCAATGTCCTTTAAGACCCGACCTCTCCTTCAGCTACCTCTGGTTCATCAAACCTCCTGTATGGATGTGTCAGTGCTCCTTAATCTCTCTCATCTAATCCCATATATACACTGCTTCACCCGACTAAATCCCACTAGATCCAAAAATCCTTCCTTAACCACCTGTCTGGTACTTTTTCAACCTGGTACTCATCTTTAAGTATTTCAATTGCCTGTTTTCTTGTCATTCTCCATCATTAACTAGTGGATTCCTGAAAGCAAAGACTATGTTTTCATTATATCAACATCAGTTGTAACTGCTTGGCACATACTTAGTGCCTATCAGATATCTGATGAGTGAATAAAAGAACTTATGCTGGAAAGGAGCAATAATATAAGTTACCAAAGGCCAGAACTTTAACCCTCTTTTATGTACCATCTCTAAGAACTTTTAAAATATTCTATTTTCTAACTAACTTTTAAAGTTTTTGATTCAGTTCTCCTTATGCCAAATCTAACAAGTGCTACATGTGAATGATCTCATCTTCATAACTCTTTCTAGGTATTATTTGATCTCATCTTCATAACTCTTTCTGGTATTATTTCAGTTACTGTAAAGGTGAGGAAATTGAGACACAAATAGGTTGAGGGAACCTCCTGAGAACCACAACCAGGACATAGGAAGTAGAGAATGACTTCAAATCTAAGCTGCTAGCCCTGAGGCCATGCTCTCAACAACTATAATACACTGTATTCTTCTCAATATAATTTTCTATGTGAAATCTGAGGAAAATATTTCATTTTTTCCTACTTAGATTTTCCGCTTGTCAAAAGTCTAAAGAGACAGATTGTATTTTTATTAAATGTCTTTCAAAGCCTAGTGATGGGGCAGTTTTAATTTCAATTTTATGCAGTGAAGATTTAAGATGCCATATATTAGAATACATATTCTAGTGTCTAGAGCCTCTGGACAGTTACATGAAAGAGTTTTCTGTACATAGTAAGCATGAACATACTTGTTGAATTAAACTACAATGGTGTAGTATATGGTGTGGCAATCTCTAACTTGGAATTTCATTCATTTATCCATTTGATGCTGTGAGATATGAAACAATACCGGCCTCTAACTTTACCAGTTTAAAACATAAGACCGTCTCTTGGACAAAACTACACTTGAAAACTTTTGGGCCTGAAAGTCAATATTTTTAGTAAAGTCTGTATTTGAACACAAACTACCAGCACTGAACTAAATAATATCCCTTTATTTAGACAAAAATGAAAGCTTTTAGATCCTTAAAAGCAACCCATGTTTAACTTCTAAAAGAACTTTTTCTGTGATAAAAATTAATTTTACACTATTAAAGAAGCAACCAGACAAAACCAATTTGTGACACATTCTTAGAATAAATGATCTAATATCCCAACTGGGGGAAGGGGGTGAGATAGTGATAGTAGAGGACTTGTGACAGACACAACCAGGAGATACACAGCTGACACTGTTGCTCTTATTTAGATCCTAATTTGTGCAATTCAAGTATAAAAAGATGTTAAGATAATCAAGAAGATCTGAATATGGGACATGTATTAAAATAATAAGCTTTTTTCTTTCTGAAGGTTTAAAAAGGCAAGATGGTTATTTTAAAAACAAAACACGACCCTATCAGAGTTGCATACTGAATATCCATGTATGAAAATTTTAAAAAGTGAATTTTAAAACATTTATGTTTTGAGATAAAATGCAGATAGTAATTTAATTATATTTTTATCATATAGAAATATTTTTAAGTTTAAACAGAAATCTGATTTACTTGTATGTGGTGCTTGTTCAATCAGTCAACATACCTTGCATGAGTTTCGAAGTTTTTGCCTTTCTTTCTTAATGGCTTTTTTCTGGATATCTTTTTCCTTCTTTGCCAATAATGCTTGTTGTCTAACTTCCTCTTCTTCTTTCTCCTTTGCTAACCGAGCAGCTTCTAATTCAGCTTGTCTTTGCTTTAATAAAATTATTTCATAATAAAATTAGAATTGTTAAATGCTCTATAAATTTACTAAAAAAATACAATTTTTAGTAACTTGTATTACAGAAAGGTAAACATCAACTTATCAAGACTGAAGGAAAAGCAGATGGTAAAGTTCTACAAAAATTTATAGAAATGTAAAACAGACATATTAGAAATAAGTGTAGTATTAAGAAATTTATATGACATCATGTTTTTGTCCTGTAAGAATTTGGTGGTAAAGAAGATCCTTCTATCAACTGTGCCAAGTGCCATGATTCATTCATAGTAGTACTTAGTTCTCTACTGACAAATTCAGTGTTTAAAATAGATCTGAAGACTGACAATATTATGAACATTTAAAGTCCAACTTTATCAAATGCCACCTTACTTTCTCTTTAGCCTCTTGCTCCTTGCGTTTTGCGTCTGCTTTTGCTTTCTTTTCGCTTCTTTCTTGGCTTTTTCCTCTTCCTTAAATTTTTTTATCCTTGGGTCACAGCTATATGCATTATCTACCAAAAAAAAGTTAAATCTTTTGAATGTCTAACATTTAATTAAAGAACTCTAAAAATTCATCAGTTACACTTACCAACTAATGTTCTTATTCTGTTCATTTCCTCTTTTTTCCTTTGGGCCCTTGTTGCTCTGTTCTGCTTTTCAATCCATCTCCTTTCGTCACGGCTATTGAATAGGAAATATTGGAAATAAATAAGCTATTGCTTATAGATGGTATGGTAATGCTTTATAAATAAAACTAGTTAAGCAATCAGAAGAAAAAGAATTTGCTGACTTGAGCTTTATTGACAATTTCATAAGTAATTTCATTAGCATATCATATTTAGCACTATTAAGCTTGTGAGATGGGATCTCAAAATATCAAAAAAAGTCATTTAAAATGGATAAACAGAAAAATGTAAAAGAAAATACACACGGTACATTTTTATATCATCACAAATACCAAAGAACCAAAGAAATATCTTATCAATGATTTACATACATACCATTCTGCTTTTTCTTTTTCTTCTTCATCTAAATAAGAAAATTCTCTCCAAGAATCAAAATTATACCTAATATAAATAGAAATAACATAAAGTCAAGTCAAAACAAATGAAAAATATCTTCCTTTTAAAATTAAGTTAGGAGCACAAAATTTTAAGAAACTTTAATGACAAGTGGATGAGTTTAACAGATCCCTCCCCTCTTCTCTGATACTGAAATCACATTATACTCAAGTCTTTTTCTTCTTCTTTTTAAAACGATGCTGTATTTGTAGTTGAAGTCTAAAATATTTATCAGCCGTAAATCAAAATCCAGCTTCCTACTATCTCTTCTGAATATCAGGTTTTACTCTTGACTAGGACTTGTTACAAGCTGTCCCTGCCTTCATCTCCACAAGTTTGTCAAGTTTTAAGGTCACCTAGTAATGGTTACTTTACCTGGTTTGTATTTTATTTATTTATTTTTTCTCCTGGTTTGTATTTTAGAGCAACTACAACGGACAGAGCTAAATTTGCCATTTAAATGAGAAAATATAGCACACATAATATAAAAGTAGAAAATGAGTAATATGTATTTAAATTAGTGAACCAGTTAGAGACTGCAGTCTTCCTTTGTCATATATTCAAATAACTTTAAAAAAGAAATGAAAAATTATTTTTTACTGAATTCAAATGACTCATTTTTCATTTTTTTTATTGCTGTAGTGTGCTTGATATAATGGTTCTTTACCTGGTTTGTATTTTAGAGCAACTACAACGGACAGAGCTAAATTTGCCATTTAAATGAGAAAATATAGCACACATAATATAAAAGTAGAAAATGAGTAATATGTATTTAAATTAGTGAACCAGTTAGAGACTGCAGTCTTCCTTTGTCATATATTCAAATAACTTTAAAAAAGAAATGAAAAATTATTTTTTACTGAATTCAAATGACTCATTTTTCATTTTTTTTATTGCTGTAGTGTGCTTGATATCTAGAAATCTGGTTGATAGAAAACAGATTGAAAAAACAATCATAAAAACCTAAATATTACACAGGGGAAAATACAGCATTCTGTGGAAACTTTGATTTCTTAAGAGAGTCCTCCTTTTGTTCAGTGAAGATTCTATGATTTTCCCATCCATCAATTAATTTATAAAAGTCAACCAGGTACTTATTGAATACTTTTCTTAAAAAAATGAAAGCACTGGAGAAACAATGTATTCACTCACCAGAAAGAATAAAATGCATCTACATCTTCAAATGATGAATTCATATCACCAAGTTTAGGGACATTTTTTTTATTTGACCACCTGAAATATTGAAAGAAAGAAAAGCTAAAAACATTTTGTACAAACATTCGACAACTGATTTGTGAAAAAAGTTTTTATCAATCCCTTACAATCTCCCTGCCCTATGTCCTCACTGACTAAGAGATAGAGCAGGGGGATCAGGAGTGCTGTGATGAGCAATACAGGTGCAGTAAAAGCGAGGGCAAGGGGAGGATGGGGTGCAGGAGAAAACAATGGAACAGTGTTCTCACTCTCAGCTTATCTTCAGTTCTGTAAATTACAAGGTTGTGGAAGATGCCAGGGTGGCCAGGAAAAACAGACTCTAGGGCCGCGTTTCAAGCTCGCTTAGTCCTGCAGTACAGGCAGTACAGAAGTGACCTGCAGGCTGAGCCTTTTAAGAAACGTGAATCCTCAGAGGGAATAGATTTCCATCTCCTCATCTTTACCACCTCCCCCTTAAGAATCAGACTTTAGGTTTAGCACTTCACCCACCACATCTGGAAGGATCCTGAGACTGCTACTGACCTGTCTTTCCAACTTGATGCACTGTTCCACACACACACATGAATACAATACTCTAATTTTTTTTAACAACCTTAATTTTTTTTTTCTTTAAACCACAAAACAAAGGTAAGGAGAAAGGGTGTAGGAAATAGTAGGCTGAATCAAACCACTAATCAAAGTGCTTCTCAAACTTAGCTGCTAATGCTGCTGCTAAGTCGCTTCAGTTATGTCCGGCTCTGTGGGACCCCAAAGACGGCAGCCCACCAGGCTTCCCCATCCCTGGGGTTCTCCAGGCAAGAACACTGGAGTGGGTTGCCATTTCCTTCTCCAATGCATGAAACTCAAAAGTGAAAGTGAAGTTGCTCAGTTGTGTCCAACTCTTACCGACCCCATGGACTGTAGCCCACCAGGCTCCTCCGTCCATGGGATTTTCCAGGCAAGAGTACTGAAATGGGTTGCCATTGCCTTCTCCCCAGCTTAGTTACCCATCAAAATCGCCGTCGAGCATTAAAAAACCTACAGGCATTCCAAACCACTTAGATTAAAATCACAGTTTCTCCAGGTGGACCCCAGGCATCAGGAACTGTTCAACCTCCCCAGCTGATTCCAATATGCAGCTAAGATGTGCTCTGAGGAAAACTTCCAGTGCAGATGGAAGCAAAAAAAGTGTATATTACTGGTTCACACAGTTTGAAACTGATTTTAATTAAATAAATTAAATATGACTTAATCTTAAATATAATTCAGCCTTTGTCAGAGAACCTTATGATAGTCAGATGCTCAAAAATAGAATAAAAGTTTTTCCTAAATGAAAACTGACCAAACATAGTAGTGTACCTGTTAACAAAGGGGAAGGAGAAAATGGGAAATCACTGTCACCTAAGTATCAGCATCGCACTACATAAAGTCAACCACTATTCTTTCCCCCAAAGGAAATTTAAAAGAAAAATGTCCTGCGAGTTAATTTAACTAAAGGAAGGAAGAACTTCTTTAGAGAATAAAATAAACAATTATAGTAAGTTCACCAGAGGAGCTCAATATTGTAGAGGAGGAGGAAGAAGAGAACCAAACTATTATTAGAGGGAAAAAACAGAAACTTGGAACAATAAGAAGCCAGCCAGTAGAGCATTATGATCACAAGGTAATGCCATAACTCACCTGGAATTCCTTTCAAACACTGGGGAAAACACTTCGAAGAAATTGTCCTTTGCTTCACTTTTAGAAGGAACTGAGTTATCAAAAGTAGGATCTACACTGTTAAATGCTCTTCTTTTCACTGGATCAGATAACATTTCATAAGCTGAAGAAAAAAAAATCAAAGGTCTTATCACTGTAATGCTACATTTTTTTCCTTAAAATAAAATTATTTTTTGTACTTAAAAGTTGTATGTGCTTATGGGGAGGGGAGGACTTCAGTAATAGCTTGGGCACTACTGGTTACATTGGACTTAGAAACTTCTGTAAGTATCTCCTCTGGAAAAGAAAGGACAAAACAGTAAACACTCAATCTTGAAGAAAGCATGACTGAAGCAAAAGAAATAGCTGGAAAATTAGCTGTTACATCCCAAGGCTGTTAAAAAAAAAAAAAGGATCTTTGGCATCCTGAGCACTGTGTAAGAGTGAGCCAATAAAGAGTACGTTTAAAAGTGTGTATACAGTTTTTAAAAAATTAGCATCAAAATTAAAAATCACATTTAAGGAAACATTTAGAAATGGTGGTTGTCTCTATTAATTTGCTTCTGAGGATATGGCTATGTAAATAGCCATTGACAGTTGTGGGTCCTTTACTAGGATAGAATCAACTTCTTGATTTAAATAAGCAAAATATCTGAGGAACAATTTAATTCCATAAAGTGTCTGAAACTGAAAAAGATCTTAGTAGTCTCAACCTTAAACACAGCACTTATATGAAGTAACTCCAGGATAAGCTTCTCGTTAAGAATCACCTGCAGATCTTGTTAAAAATGCAGATTCAGATTCAGTAGGTCTGGGGCACGGCCAAAACTTCTGCTTTCTGACAAGCTGCATTTCTGGTATTGCTGATGCTGTTGGTTGGGAGAAGCTCACTTTACAAAGTGAGGCTCTGAGGGAGATGACCACAAATAACCAGATGTTAACTAAAAATGTTTTTAAATGTTATGGTATAAATGAACTACAGTGTACATAGGAAACCCAATCCAAACAATTAATAAATAATCTTCACTATTAAAAATTCCCAACTCTTAATCCACTTTCTTACCTTTAGTTATGCAAGTGAAGTAGTCATTATCTCCTTCTTTTATTGGTTCACCAGCTGCTTTCCGTTTGTCTGGGTGATGTTTTAAAACCATTGCTTTATCTACAAAGTAAGATTTGGATAACTTGTCCTTTTAGTCATCAAAATTAAAAAAGAAGATCAGTTAAGCAGAGCCATTTTTGAAAGCATAATATTAGTTTAAAAATATTTTCTCCCACAGTAAAACATATGCTTATTAAAAAGAAATTACAGAGAAATAATTTTAGTGTGTGTGTGCTCAGTCATGTCCAATTCTGTGCAACCCCATGGACTGCTCCCTGGCAGGCTCCTCTGTCCATGGGATTTTCCAGCAAGATTATTAGAGTGGGTTGCCATTTCCTCCTCCAGGGGATCTTCCTGATCCAGAAACCCAAGTCTCTTGTGTCTCCCACATTGGCAGGCATATTCTTTACCACTGGGCCACCTGAGAAACCCTGAAATAACTTCAAGAACTGGCCAAAGTGCCAGCACCCAAAAAGACAACTGCTATTAATATTTTGGTGTACTTCCACACAGACTTTTCGCCCTTAACCATATACCTTTAAAAATGTAGGTATAATCATACTATATATACCAATTTAAGTTGTGATTTTTTTCAACTAAGCATTACAGCAGTTCCATTTTCCAGGAAGTTGCAAACGCTTCAGAAAAATTTAACAACTATTTAGTACAGTATTTCAAGTAGATTTATCATAACTTATTTCCCTACTGTTGGGTATTTACTATAGATTGTTTCCAATTCTTCACTACTATAAGCTTTTCAATATGCATCCTTTTGTACAGAAGTATTTTTTCATATTTATGACTCTTTCTTCTCAGTACATACTTAGAGAATTATATCAGTGAGTGAAATGTATGAACAAGTCCCTTTCTAAAAGTTATACCACTGCAACCCCTATGTTAACATTCTTTTCACCACAACCTCAACAACACTGATCCAATCGTCTAAAACATCGTTATCACTGGTGCTCAAGGAGATCAAAAAAACTTTTGTGGTTGTTTCTATCTTTCATCCCTTACTTACGGATTAATATAGAGCTATCATAGTTTTTCTTCTTAGTTTGTGAGTCATTTTACAATGAATAATGGCTAGCTGTTAATATCCATTAAGGATTAAATAGGTGCCAGCACTATTTATCAATTAATCTTTTCAGTAACTCTCTGAGAAAAGTATTATTAGTTTCTCCATTTTACAGATGAGGAAATAAGGCACAAGGAGGTTAAATACCACTTATTTTACCTCTGTGCAACCTGTCCAAATCGGGCTTCAATCCAGGCAGCCTGACTCCAGAGCCTGCGCTTGTATGCTGCCTCTCCTAGTCCATCATGTTTGATGCTAATGCTTTCTTTCCCCAGCTGCTGACCATTTTTGTGTTTTTAAAAAACATTCAGTTCATTAATTCATATTTACTGATCATTTCCTTTATATTGTATCACAGTACTTATAAAGGAGGTCCTTCATTCTTCAGAAGTTTGATATGTTTCTATCTATCTTCTATGGTCAAAATTGAAAAGCTTATTTAATTTTCAAAGTCCTAACATTATCTAATAATCCTTCCCTTCTCTACTAATTTGTGAGGCTTCCTTTATCTCAATAAATTTTACCAAGGTCTGTTTCTGGCTATTCTTGTGGTGGGATTATCTTTAAAATGACTCTATCTTTCTAATATATTTGATGGTACCTTCCAGAAACTATTATTTTTGTTTATTTTTCTTGCACTTGGCTACTTAATTCAACTTTTTTAGTTTTTAGATAGATCCTGTTACCTACAGCTTCCCTTTGACTCAGCTGGTAAAGAATCCACCTGCAATGTGGGAGATCTGAGTTTGATCCCTGGGTTGGGAAGCTCCTCTGGAGGAGGACAAGGCTACCCATTCCAGTATTCTGGCCTAGTGAATTCCATGGACTGTACAGTCCATGGGGTAGCAAAGAGTTGGACACAACTGAGCAACTTTCACTTTCATATATTACCTACAAATAATATATTTCTTTCTAATAGTTCTCTCTCCTTTAATATCTTAATTCACTGACCCAAACTCCCAAATAGCATAGAAGTCATTGGCAGACTCCCTCATGGGTTTTTATGAGAATATCACACAGTTAAAAGTTTGCTGGCAGTGAAATCTGAAATATGTGGGAATTAATTATATTTCTTTTCAAAGTTCTATTTCTCAGAAAGGAGTGAATATTAAATTGTACTGTATGTACTTTCACTATCTTCTTAGGATATCACATTGATATATTGATAATATTATGTAAAATATAAGCAGATTTAGCTTCATTAATATATTTCTTAAGAGTAATATTCATTGGCAGTATTCTTTTAACATATTGTTGAATTCATTTTGCTATTAACTGTTTTTGTTTATATCTGGTATTATTAAATACATTCATGGATGAGATTTGTAGCTGTTTTTTTCTTAAAAGCTTTTTTGGCCACATTTAAACAATTAATCAGAGTAGTTTTAAGATTCACAACTAAATTAAGAAGGTGATTAACAGACCTATAGACCCTCTGCCCTTCCTTATCAACTCCTCCCACCAGAGCAGTCCATTTGTTATTTTTTTTTAATCTGGCTTTTTTTTTTTTTTTCCCCCAAATCTGGCTGCACCATGTGGCTTGTGGGATCTTAGTTCCCTAACCAGAGATCAAACCCAGGCCCTGGCAATGAAGGTGCCAAGTCCTAACCATTGGACTAGCAGGGAATGCCCACTATTTGCTACAACTGATGACCCTACTGACACATCATAATCACCTGAAAGCCACAGTTGTCACTCCTGGTGGTGGACATTCTGTGGGTTAGATGAATGCATGACAACACATATCCACCATAATATACAGAGTATTTTCACTGCCCCCAAATCCTCTGCGTTCTACCTATTCAGCTCTCCTCAATCCCTCATCTCCTGGCAACCAAGAACTTTTCACTGACTTTTCCATAACTCTGCCTTTCAATGCCACGTTTTCATACTAGGATTACATTAACAGTCATGAAATGAATTGTTCCTAAACAGTTTATGTTCAGCATGAGAATTTTCAATTCCTTAAGCATTTGAAAAAAAATTCACTTAAGAATACTATGTTTTTCCTTCTTATAAATCCATTTTAAGATATTATCTACTTTTGTTCTTCCATCTTCCTCAGTGATATTCTTTTAAATATTTGAATTGAATGTTTTATTTTTTCTCTCCTTTAGAAAAGGTTACAGAGGTATTCTCTGGTGGTCCAATGGTTAAGATTCCACGCTTCCACTGAGGGACCTGAGTTTGATTCCTGATCAGAGGACTAAAATGCCACATGCCTTGCAGTACAGAAAAAAAAAAAACAAAACGGGGAGCTGAGGGGGAAGAGAAGGTAACATGATAGCTTTGCAGGAAATGAACTTCCTGATGGTAGGGCTCTAGCTGCCAGCCGTCTGTTCTGATAGTCAGTGATCTTGCTCTCACATCTATTAATACAATTTTTATTTCTGTCCAGGTCCAAGTGTATGTATATACAAATACTCAAGTCAGTTTTTTTTCTGGTTTGTTGAATCAGATCTACTTTATTACATAGAATAAAGTGTTCATATTTTAAGTACTCCGTTCAAAAGGTTGTGAAATTGTATACAGTTGCTTAACAACCACTCAAAGGAAAATACAGATTGTTTTCATCACTCAGAGTTCCCCTGTACCCTCTTTTCCAGTCAAGTCCCACCCCCCCACCACTTGGGGCTACCCTTCTGATTTCTCTCATGAGAGATTATGTTTGTAGGCTCCTGAAGTTCATCTAAATGGAATCATACAGTATGTCTTTGTATCTGACATAATGTTTTAAGATTCACCCCTTATGTATATCAGCAGTTTTTAAAAAACTGTTAAACACTATTTTATGAATATAAGCAGTTTGCTTATCCATCATCCTGTTGGTGAACACTTGGGTGGCTTCCAGTTTTTAGACACTGTGAATGAGGCTGTTATGAATATTTCTGTACAATTTTTTATGGCATATTTAGTGATTTTTGTATACACTGTAAGGGTTCAGAAACTTTGATAAATACACTTTTGTTTTTTTGAAATACAGTCAAAAAAAAAATTTGTATTATCAGTTTGTCCACTAACACTTAAGAGGAGACATTTTCACTTTCTAGCTGGTTTAAGAAGAAAAGAAATTTACTGAAGGTTATTAGGCACCTCACAGGAACTAAGAGTCTGACTATTAGGCCTGGAAGCTTACTAGCCAGGAACAACAATCACATCATATAGGACAGTTCAGAGGTGTGATGACCCCACCATTGTTGGGCACTGCAGGAAGGAAGCACTGGCTTTTCCCACGGCCAGTGGTTGGGAAAAACCACAGCTTCTCTAGTCACCGCTCGGGGCTCTTCCACCCTCGTTGGCAAAATGGAAGCTGTGCAGCTCGGCCTAACTCACACTGTTCTCCTTTGAAATGCAAGTGTGTGCTAAGCAGTAAACCCTAATGGCAACACACTCCAGTATTCTTGCCTGGAAAATTCCATGGAGAGAGGAAGCTGGCAGGCTACAGTTCAACGAGTCACAGAGTTGGACACAACTAACCACACGCATGCACGCACACATGCCTACAAATATTCTCAATCTCAAGTCACAGCTCTTTTATAAGTCAGTTAAGTTTTCTTCTTTATTTGCAATTACTGCCTCTGTTACATTTACTCTGACCCGTTCTTTAGGTAAATCTGACATCTTTTTATTCTTTCCTTCTGAATCTTGGGAACATTCCTCTAGGCTGTCTGCTTAACTGTTTTCTAACAGTAGTCAGCCTTTGTAATTCTAAACCTTGCTCTCCTGTTTTGAGTTTCCAGGCAATTCTATTTTTTTTCTCGAGTCCTTTCTGCAATGCCTATGCAATGTAACATCTTCGTATGGCACTGACAAGGTGGAGGAAGTCTTCTTTTGAACCTTGTGATAAAGTCTGAGGTAGGCGATGCCTGTTTTTTGTTAATAGTCTTCTCTTAAGCTACACTGTTTTTTCTCTTATTGACTCTTCCACCTAGTCACCTCTAGTCATTTATGTACAGTATACTCTGCCTAGAGGTGGGGCTGAAGGAAGCAAAAGATGTCCTCCAATATTAAAAATGAGATAACGGAGGCCAAAGAACATCTTTCAGTTTGAAAAAGAGACAAGGGTAATTTCTGAGCAGCTGTTGTGCATGTTTATTGTAATTTCAGACTTCTCTCTCCTTCCTTCCTCACCAAAGACAGTTTCTGGGGTTTGAAGGTACATTGCTAAATGGGCTTTTATTGTACATTCATATTGTTATTATCAGAAAAAGCATCTATGATTTTTTTATGTAGAAGTACAGCTGATTTACAATATTGCGTTAGTTTGTTTATAGCAAAGTGATTCAGATATATACATATTTTTCCCCGATTCTTTTCCATTATAGATTATTACAAAAAGTCTCTATTATTTCTAATTTTAAGAGGCATTCTATGAAACAGTTTTCAGCTTAAAATATGAGAATTACTTTTCAAATATTTATTTATTTATATTTATTTGGTTGCAACGGGCCTTAGTTGTGGCCTATGGGATCTTCAGTTGCGCATATCAGATCCAGCTCCCTGACCAGGGATTGAACCCAGGTCTCCTTCACTGGAGCACAGACTTCTAGCCACTGGACCACTCAGGAAGTCCTCCATAAGAAGTATTTTGAGCTAAAATTATTAAATTTAGAAAATTCAAATCAAAGACTTTATTTCCAAGCAGAGACTATCAATCCTACATGCATCATTTGCCAGTGTGGCAATTTTTCTTCAAGAAAAAAATGGAAATACTTTTAGTATGCAAGTACTTTCTCTTAATTCATCATTCAACTTTCCTAGCAATTTATTCTTTTCAGATAACGCAGAAAAGAAAAAAAAAACCCACTTACTTGTCATGAATGAATCCCTAATTTTCATCACAGCCATTCAAAAAATTTAAAAAATTAAAACTTTCAACAAACTATTATGTATAAAATATGCTATAAGGATATACTATACAATGCAGGGAATATAATCAATATTTTACAGTAACTATAAATGGAGTCTAATTTTTAAAAATTGTGAATCACTATGCTGGACACCCGTAATTTATATAATATTATACATTAACTATACTTTAATTTAAAAAATTAAAATGTAAAAAAAGCCTGCAACCTCCTTTATGTGTTGGTAATAGGATTCAAGAACTAGAAGGGTCTCAAATGTAATCAGAACTCATATTATTAGGTTTGTCTATGCTAATAATTACAAACTTGCAAACAATTAACTTTGCATTTTTACTTTTGGACTAGATTCCAGGGAGCAGTAAGTAGCAGCCATCTATTTTACAGTGACAGAGGAAAGAGACTGTCAGTCTTCTGAATACATACTGAGAATATTCAACAAGGAGGCAGAGAGTTAGTCGTAAATCCACATACTGTTAATATAAGGTTAAGAATCTGTACATTGAGGGTACAAAACTTTTGGCAACAGAATATTCAAAAATTAATTTCTATTATCCCAATAAAATGAATGGACTTAACAGAAGCAAATGGATGTTTCTTTTATAATTATTACATGTTTCTATCTTTAGAGAAACAATTCTCTCATCTTAAAACATAAAACTAGTTTCATAGTTCTAAATCACTTTCAGTTCTTTCACAAATTTGTATGTGTCAACACATTTATAGTATCTGTATGCTATTCTTTCAGAGTAAGACTTTGCAGATACTTTTCCAGAGCAAATGAATTTTCCTAGCATTTATGTATATTACAATGACTATTTATATGCATTAACATATGCTTATTCTAAAATCGTGCCAGGCTTTAAAGAAATCCAATAATAGGTCTTAAATAATCTCATGCTGCTGCTGCTACTGCTAAGTCGCTTCAGTCGTGTCCGACTCTAGGGACCCCATGGACTGCAGCCTACCAGGCTCCTCCGTCCACGGGATTTTCCAGGCAAGAGTACTAGAGTGGGTTGCCACTGCCTTCTCCTAAAAAATCTCATAAATTCAACTAACAAAATGAAGAAGATACTTCCTGTGACTTTCCTAAATACAAGCAATAATGGGAAAATTTTGAGTGTATTTATCATAGTTGTGTGTGCTTTGTGCTCAGTCATATCTGACTCTTTGTGCACCCCCTGGACTGTAGTCCACAAGGTGTCTCTGTCCATGGAATTTTCCAGGCAATGAAACAAGTGGGTTGCCATTTCCTGCTCCAGGGGGTCTTCCCAACCCAGGGACTGGACCTGCGTCTCCTGAGTTCGCAGGATGATTTACCACTGCATCAGCTGGGAAGCCCCACTTACTGTACTGAGGCTCAACCAGTATTTTTCAACATGGGTAGGTCTCATTCAGTCATCTTTCTCCAAGTATAATACTTTCTCTTCTTGACTGGCCCTGATTCCCTGCTCCTTTTTCAGATGGCCACAATTTAACCTCCTCTGATCTCAATATCCATTCTCTAGAGAAGAAGGCAGAACACTGTTCTAAGAGAAAACTGATCAGCTTCACCTCTTTCATGAAGCTTTACTAATTAGGTGACCAAACGGTGTGTAAGAAATTACATCCACAAGACATCAGAGGACAGAACAGTTTAGAGCACTAAGTGGACTGTGCCGCTTAAGCCAATGAAGACTGGTTTGCCGATTTCTGGCCCCACACCTGCACCCCACCAATTTTTAACCTTGTCAATAAAAAGAACAATGAAGCATCAGAAACTTCTTTCTTGGACAGAACAGATAAGATGGTATCAACAGAGATGTGACCTAAGATCACATAAGAGCACCGACAAATTGAAGTTATCAAGGCAACTTCCACTAAGCACAACTGGCCAAGCTTCCAAAGGGAGGCGAAATACTGTTTTTTAAAAAAGTGTGCCATGAGAAGAATGTTGTTTATTTTGTCACAAATACACTCACCCGATTCTTGACTCTAATGAGAATATCCATTCAGGAGACTTATTGCTTATTTTTGATTTTGAAGGGAAGGAGACTGTGGTTATACATTGGTATACTACATAACTTACATTACATCCAGAGTTATGCCTAGAAACTGTAATCATGCAATACTTTTTCAAGAGGATAACATTTGCTATAGCTATTTGATTATTCCAAAATAACCAAGTACTTACGAGCTGCTTTAATCTGTCTCTGTGTAGCTCTGTATCTTACATGGCCAAGTCCAAGTACTGCATAATGATCTTGGTTCTGATAAAGACACAAAAGGAAGTCAAATCTGAAATGAAGCCATATACCCTATCCCTTGTGTTGCTATCCTAATACAATGTATCCTAAAATGAGACTCTCATAATAGAAGTCTAGCGAGATATTCCACATGAGTCCTGAAGTCATAGAAGTTTAGAAAACGTGGACCACTGTATATATAGCCTTCTTGATAATTTGTATACACAGAAAGCAAACAAAGGCTGAGAAGCCCTGCAATTAAAAAAAAAAAAACAAAAAACCCAAAACAAAAACAAGCAGACAAAAACTTAGAAAGTCTAGTATTTTTTGATATTACTTGACCAAATAACTTTTTCTATTACTACAAATTAACATCCTATGGCTGTCCTTAAATCAAGGTATAGCTAGAAAGATTTCAGAACTCAGGGGAGCATTACAGAAGCCCCAGTAGGTTGGGCCAGTGGCAATGGATAAGAACCATGTGGAGCAAAGAAGGTTGGATGAACATTTTGAGAAACTGGAGTTTCTTTGGATAGGAAGCACCTGCTTTCATTTTCCTTGCAAATTTAGAGGCTGAGGCAGCACTTGAGTGAAGGCTCCTAACAGAACTCGAAGGGTGTATATAGTATCAGAGAATGAGTGGGAAGAAAGGAGAGTTGAAGGTATAAAACATGGGAGAAAAAAAATAAAATAGAATCAACTGGTGTTCCTTTAAATTCAGGACTGCAAACTCCCAGTGGATGGGTTCCTTTATTCTGCCTGGACTCACACTTCATTACACTCTCTCCAACTTAATAGTTACATACCTTCGTCCTCTAGTCTTTCCTTAAGCTTCATAGACCCTGCTCCACCCTCTCATCAATGGCCTTGTTTCCTGCTTAAGGAAAACTATGTAAATTACCATACTCAAATTCCTGCATCTTTTTGCCACTGTCCTGCATCCATCTATCTTTTCCCTTTCCCTCACCACTGAGAAAGGCTGTTCTACTAAGACAAATTACTCCATCCCTGTTCTTGGTTCTAAACACCATCTTCTCTACATCTGTCAGATGCTAGCATCTTTCAGCCGTCTTCTAAATTTCAACTGAATTACTTTCATCAGTTTTAGAAGATGCTCTGTTATCGCTCCTCATTGAGACTTTGCTTCCATTTCTTAGCTTCCCATCAAAATTACTTCTTGAAAAAGCTGTCCTCCTTTAGCTTTACATCCTCTAGAATTTATTTTTCAAATCACTCTGTCCATTCTCAGCCCTGGGGTTAGGAAGCTGCTCTCTTCAGAATCAATTTCCAACTGCCAAATACAAGATCACCCAACTGCCTTTATTTGACTTCAACTTTCATTGGCAGCACAGTGACTCTTTTTTTGAAACATTATCTTGCTTTAGTTTCTGTGAATCCACTGTTTTTCTCCCATCTTTCAGTAGCTTTTCCAGTTATTCTGACTGGCTTCTCAATGCCCTACAAAGCTCAGTCCTGGGGTTTCTTTCTGTCTCTCTCTGTACCTTGATCCAAGCTGATCTGATCCGATGCCAGGGTTGGAAGATAGTAATTGCCCTGTAAATGCTCATGACTCCCTAGTTCACTCTAGCACAGGTGTCTGAGTTCCAGATGCAGAGCAACACACCACCACGCCCCCCACAAACTCCCTTTTCCTGCAATGCTGTGCTGGTGACAAACACCACAGTCTAACAGGTGACTCAAGCTGGGGTGATCAGGGGTCTTCCAAATACGTCCCCTTCTCTTGGGCAGCACGACCAAGGTCTCCAAGACTCGTCAAGTCTACCTCCCCAAAGCAAATCTTTCTCCTCTGTCTCAAAACTTGGCTACAAATTTAGTTCAAGCATCAAGCATTCACTTGTACACTAGCCCTGTAACAGCAAACTATTCCCTTCCCCTCTCATCCTGCTCTCCCTTTTCAAGCAAATTTCTGAACTATCAGAAATTACTTTTCTGAAATTAGCTCAGAAACTTCTGATGATGTCTTACTTGTCCTGAAAACAAATTTAAATTCCTTCCTTGGTATGGCATAACAAGGACACTCCAGAGTTCATTCAGATTCTGCTTTCAGCCTGATTTCTCACCACCACCCTTTCATGTGCTACTCTACCCTTCACCAAGTACTAAGGAGGCAGCACACATTCTTTTACTCCTTCGTGTCTTTGCATATCTATTCCTTCTGCCCAGAACACCTTTTCTCCCTCTTGCTTCAAAGACTGTCACTTAACCGTTTAAGACCACTCAGACATTACCTTTTCTGTGAAACCTTTCTGGATTTCTCCAGTAGAGATAGTATGCTATGGCTAGTGCTGTCCCACTCAGGATTTGACCATAAACAGGTGCTAAATTATGATTATTTTGTTAAATCATTTAAAAACATAGTTTAATAATGGAAAACTGCATCTGACTGAACAAAAGTCAGATATTAAATACCTTCCAGTCTTTGGGATCAAGTGTTTTCAGCATTGGAAACTCTTCTAACTGCAATTCTTCATCTTCCGACTCCTCTGATAACTCTTTTTTATCCTCCAGTTCCTGAAAAGAGGCAGAAGCATTTCTGTTTCTTCTCTTAACAAAAGCTTCAAACCATCTTCCCACAGGTTCAACTTGACAGAGTGTTGAGGCTGTGAGTGAAAGTGTTAAGACAGGCTTCAGTGTATTGCACAGAATAAATCTGTTCCAAGGCAATAAATAATATCAAACCACTGACAGCATAAGTATATAATTTTAAAACCATCAACTTAGAAACTAACTGCAGTTAACATGAGGATAAGCAATAAATAATCATTTCCTACTATTTAGAGAGTTAACAACATCTTCCAATTATCTGGTAAAATAAGACATTCAGCAATGTCAATAAATTGATACTTTTCTGAGGAAATGAGAGGAAGATGAGGGATAGGGAGAGATGTTTCTAACTGCCTTCTTTTTAGACTAGTAATTGTAATAAAGCAACAAATAATTATAAACTCATAAGGAGCTAGCCTCATCAAAAAAATCTTCTAAAAACAACTCAAAATATTTTAATTATTAAAACCTGAACTTAGATAGCTTTCAAACATTTAAAGAATTTACTAGCAATGATTTTTTCTGAAAGACAATTTTCAAGCAGCTAACAGGAATTTACTAATGAAACTGTGCTTTAGTGGAACAGCTCTGAAATCAAAAGCTCTGAATTTCAGCGTGGGTCTGACTATTAGTAGCTATTTGAAATTAGTCAGAGATGCCTTCAACTGTAAAATGGGAATACTTATCTGCTTCCTTGTAAAACTGGATGACAAACTATGAAAGCACTTTGAAAATCAAAGAAAGAAAGAAAAGGGAAATCACTCAGTCGTGTCTGACTCTTTGCCACCCCATGGACTGTGGCCTACCAGACTCCTCTGTCCATGGAATTTTCCAGGCAAGAGTACTGGAGTGGGTTGCCATTTCCTTCTCCAGGGGATTTTTCAGACCCAGGGATTGAACCCAGGTCTCCCGCAATGCAGGCAGACCCTTTACCATCTGAGTCACCAGGGAAGCTCCAAAATGTTAAATAAAAGTAAGTCTTTATCATTATTCCTGGGAAGTGCTACTACCTTTGTACATTAATAATTAAAGAAAGGTAATTTGAGTCAGGAAAAATGTGAGCATCTTGATTTTAATTTTATATTTCAAACGAAAGCAAAAAGCTGTACTGTCTAATAGTAACTCAGATTTACGTCTTTCTTTATACTGAATGGCCACAATTTTGTAAAACTAGTTTTGCTTTTCATGTTTTACTTGGGTAGGAAAATTGAGGTTTCTTCTACCATTCACAGAAGATTCCAAACCACTATGTTCAAGAAGTACGCCTGTGTGTGTAGTGCACGTGTAGCCTTCAAGCCTTGCTATTTGCGAGACTACAGAGAAACCTCTGTAAGCAGGAACACAACATGTGCTGCGAAGTATGTCTGAAATCACATACAACAAGCGTCTGAATAAGTGGTTCTGATAATCAATGAAATCATTGAAACTAGAGACTCTTTAAATTTACAATACCATGACTATCCTGGGCTATAAATCTAAGAAGCTGCACCAGCAGGGGAACTAACTTTCCCTTAAAAAAAAAACCCCAAAACTGAAGACAGTTGATTTCCATAGGACGTTTCACTTAATGACTGCCTTTAAAAGTCTGTCTACACGGGTCTCACCACCACCACACAGTGGTCTTTTCTTATCGAATATAAGGAGCACTGTTTGGGTTGGGATATCTAAAAAACAAAGTCGGAGCAAACGTACAGAGGGAGAGAGGTGTTTAAGTGAGCGCCGGCAGCAAAGCTTTGTAGGGGCTCAGGCACGTGGGGAGCGCGCTGCGGGCAGTTTCTTGCCTTAGGCAAGGAGATGCTTGTAAGAACCTTTTTAGGGTACTGAAGGGTTCGGTTCCGAACTGCTCCGCCTGATCCATGAGTCAGCAGCAGCGACACGAGGAAGAAATTGCGGGGGCAGAAGGAAGACGCCCCCCTCCCTCCTTCCTTCCAGTCTGGGGAAGGACTTCTGTGTAACAGGGAGCAAAAAGACACTCGTGACGTCGCAGTCCCGCACTCGATAAGCTAGCTGCCACGGGCAAGGATAGGGAGGTTACGGGCTCGCCAAGGTGGAGGACCGAGAGAGGGGCGGCTGAGGCTAGACGGCGCCGGGGCTGAGTGGGCACGTACCAGAGGTCAGAGCGCGGGTGACGGCGGTGCCCTGGCCGTCTGCAGCGCTTGGCAGAAGCAGCATGATGACGCCGGAGCTAGCCCCGCGGGCGCGCGGCTCGCGTCCCAGGAGGAGGGCGCTTAGAGTCCCTCCAGCTCTACCTCTCTGTCCGAGCCTCGCGCCTTGGCTCGACGAGGTCAGGAACCGGTGCATGGAGACGGCTAATAACTACTTCCGGGATGAATCCTTCGTGGTGCGTAGGCCAATCCCACCCCCACTCCCCTCAGTCAACGTGTGCGGCTGCCTTGGTCCTCTACTGACTAACATCCGGCTGGGGACCAAGATTCACGAATGAAAGGTTCCTAGAATTATCAGTTTCCTGGTTTAAAAAAAAAAAAAGATTAATTCCCACTTCCACTGCAATACATAGAACATGATTTTCTAAAGCAGCTCTTACTATATTCTCTTCCTTTTTAAGTTACTACTACTTTATTAGTCTGAATGTAACCATTTTTGTAGTAGCTCTACTTGTACAAAAAGTGAAAAGATGTGTACAAATTAGTACTGAGAATAACTGTTACAGCCTACATGTTTACAGAGAATTCTGTACATACAACTCTAATGCAATTATGTTTACCTAAATAATAATAGAAAGAGAAAGTGAAAGTTGCTTAGTCATGTCTGACTCTTTGCAACCCCATCGACTGTACAGTCCATGGAATTCTCCAGGCCAGAATACTGGACTGGGTAGCCTTTTCCTTCTCCAGAAATAATAGAAGCTAATCTTTGTTGTGCTGTTACCTGTTTACCTCTGGTATCTCATTTAACACTCCTATCATTTGCAGAAGAAACCCCTCTTTGGTGTTAGATCCTAATACAAGGCCAACAATCATTTTACACTGCTCTAGCAGCATTAAGTTTTCTTTCAGGATATTCTCAGTTACAGGACTCTGGGACTAAATTGTTCATAAAGACATTTATACTTCAGCTGTATGATTCCTTCTAGGACTGAAGTAAAAAGCAAGAATTAGCAAAAGGAAAACTGGGTGAAATTCACAGACCCTACCAACCCCCAACTCCCACTCCCATTAGCCCTGCCAGAGTATCTGGATTAGGTTGTACAAAAGATAAAAGACTTGATGTACCCACTCTTCTGCAAAGAGAACCAGAAATAAGCAAATTATAATCTAGGAATTAATTTTCATTGTTAAAATACATTGCTTTTACCTGTGTATGTTGCATGACAAAACTGGTATTTCAAAAACTAAGCTAATCAATTTCCCATTAAAACTCTTATTGACCCCTTTCTTTATTAATTTTCAGTTCAGTTCAGTTGCTCAGTCGTGTCAGACACTTTGCAACCACATGGACTGCACAGGCCTTCCTGTCCATCACCAACTCTTGGAGCTTTCTCAAACTTATGTCCATCGAGTCGGTGATGCCATCCAACCATCTCATCCTCTATCGTCCCCTTCTCCTCCCTCCTTCAATCTTTTCCAGCATCAGCGTCTTTTCAAATGAGTCAGTTCTTCTCATCAGGTGGCCAAAGTATTGGAGTTTCAGCTTCAGCATCAGTCCTTCGAATGAATATTCAGGATTGATTTCTTTTAGGATGGACTGGTTGGATCTCCTTATACTCCAAGGGACTCTCAAGAATCTTCTCCAACATCACAGTTCAAAAGCATCAATTCTTCAGCGTTCAGCCTTCTTTATATTCCAACTGTCACATCCATACATGACCACTGGAAAAACCACAACCTTGACTAAACAGCCTTTGTTGGCAAAGTAATGTCTTTGCTTTTTAATATGCTGTCCCAAGTTGGTCATAACTTTTCTTCCAAGGAGCAAGGGTCTTTTAATTTCATGGCTGCAGTCACCATCTGCAGTGATTTTGGAACCCCCTAAAATAGTCTGACACTGTTTCCCCATCTATTTCCCATGAAGTGATGGGACCAGATGCCATGATCTTAGTTTTTTGAATGTTGAGCTTTAAGCCAACTTTTTCACTCCCCTCTTTCACTTTCATCAAGAGGCTCTTTATTAATGTAACCACTGTAAAACAGTCTCCAAGGTTCAAGATAACCTGACTCCATTTTCTTAATATTAATAATTTTTTCTCACACTTCTTCCATCCATTCTCATCATAACCTTTAAATTGTAGTGAAATCACATAAAATTCTCCTCTTAACCATTTTAAAGTGTGCAGTTCAGTAGTGTTAAGTACATTCACTCTGTTGTGCACCCATCTCCAGTACTCTTTTCATCTTGCAAAACTGAAACTCATGGTGTTAAATAACAACTCCCCATTTCCACCACCCTTATGCCCCTATCAACCATCATTTAACTTTCCATCTCTGAATTTGACCCCTACAGGTAACTCCTATAAGTGGAATTATACACTATTTCCTCACAAGTGGTTATGTGTCAGATTTTTTTCTTTTTAAGGCTGAATAATATTCTATTGTATGTACATCTTATTTATGCATTCATTTGTTGACTAGGTTGCTTCCACCTTTCAGGTATCATGAATAACGTTGCTATGAATATGGAGTACAACTAACTCTCTGAGACCCTGCTTGTGTGTATACACTCAGAACTGGAATTGCTGGGTCATTTGACCACTCCATTTTTAACTTTCTGAGGTACTGCCATACTGTTTTCAATTGTAGTTACACCATTTTAATATTTCCATTTCCTCCACATCCTCACCAACACTTCCTCCCCTCCTTTTTCATGATAATAACCATTCTAACAAGTATGAAGGATGTTTCACAGTTTTGATTTGCATTTCCTCAGGGCCTAATGATGCTGAACATCTTTTCCTGTGCTTGTTGACTATTTGTAAAACTTCTTGGGAGAGATATCCATTCAAGTACATTGTCTATTCAAAGAATCAGGTTTTGTCATGCGTTTCAGTTTTTTCTCTTCTTTTGAAGACACCACATAGCTTACAGGATCTTAGTTCTCCCACCAGGGATTGAACCTGGGCTCCCACAGTGAAAAAGCTCTGCATCCCAACTTCTGGACCTCCAGTTCTAACCTCTGGACCAAGTTTTAGTCCTTTATATATTCTGTATATTAACCCCTAATTAGATACATGACTTACAAGTACCTTCTCCCATTCTGTAGGTTGCCTTTTCACTGCTGTGTACAGAAAGGGTCAGACTTTTTTTTTCCCCTCCAAATTCTACAATTGTCTCCCAATTGCTCTCTTCTGTTCCTCATCTCCTGAATTCATTTCTTTCAAAACCTGTTTTTCCTGACTCCCTGTATCTGAAGACAGTACCACTCCTTAGCAGAGAGCTCAAAAATTTAAACAATTTACCTCCTCATCCGTTGGTAACATCAAATTAATGAACAACTCCTATTTACCTTCACTCTATAAAACAAGCCACTACCCACTGCGTATCTAATAAGCCAAGTACTTAACAAACGTCGTTGTTTAACGCCTCCACAATATTCTGAGGTCAAGAGGAAAATTAAAGCACAGAGATAAAAGAAGGTACCCCAAAGTATAGCGTAAATGACTAAAGCAGGATTTAAACTCAGCAACCTGAGTCTGTGTTGGTCTTGAAATCTGTTGCTGAGGGACCTCGCCACAGTGAGAGGCTGAAGGAGAGCGACGTTCGCCCTCAAACTGGGATATCTTCCCCCTTTCCCGCTTCGCCGGGTGCAACGCCAGCGTGTGACCTCCGGGGCGCTCTTCTGCCTGGCACAGCAGTAAAAAGGCCGCGGAGCCGGCTTTACTTCCGGTGAGGAAGGGAAAGGTGGGGGCACCGCCGGAAGCGAGGAAGGTGCTGTGTAATCACCGAGGAGCTGAGGTGTTTGGAGCCCTTAAAATGCCTGATTACCTCGGTGCTGATCAGAGGAAAACTAAAGAAGATGAGAAGGACGACAAGCCCATCCGAGGTCAGCTGACACAGGCAGGGGCTCCGGGCCGCGTCAGGACCAGTCTTGGCCCGGCGTGGGGGGCGGGGAGTGGATTCCAGGTTGTCGCTCTGTGGCTCTGTCTGGCGGCAGCCGGTTAACCGGCTGGTCTTCTCTGTCCCCTCTTTCAGTCCCACGTCCTGTGTTCATCTTTCGCTGATCGAATGTTTAGCCACATGCAGCTCTCAGGTCTTGAAGAAATCACGCACTCCCCTTGGTCTTGCAGGCCTTGAAAAGTTCCCCGCCTGGTGGTGGTTGCTTACCTGGACCCTCCTTTCCGTTCCTCCGCTCCCTCAAGTGACAACTTGCTGCTGTCACTGCATAGCCAGGATCCTGAGACATAACTGTAAAAAAAACCTTTCTTTGACTAGGTAATGCATTCACATGATTCAAAACCCCAAAGAGAAAAAGGTAAATCGAAAAGCGTCGTCCTTGACCGCAGCCATCTCTTCCCCAGAGGAAGCTGATGTTGCCATTTTGCCTCGTCTTTCTGTACATTTTCTGTGTACATACAAGCAAGTTTGCTTATATATTCCTTTTCTATTTTAAAAAAGAAAAAGCATAAATGTAACTTTCTGAACCTCTTGCCTTTTAAAAAAAATCTTGTATGTGTTAGGAATTAGTTTATATCATTACATAGAGTCTGTGTGAACTGTGTAGAATCCAAATCATTGGATTTGTCACGTATGAATTAATCATTGGTGGACATTTCGTTTTCTTCTAATCTGTTGGCCATCATAGAGCGATGAATAACCTTGTTCATGTAACTCTTACCATATGCACGGACACAGGCTTTAGGGTAAATTTTGGAAATGCAGTTGCATTTTTTTCTTTTTTGACATTTTTATAGACAGTGCTGGATTACTCGCCTTAGAGACCATGCCACTTGACCCTTTACCTGCGACACTTTGGTTAATGATTTCTTTGCTTTTGTACTCTCATGTTTATGCTGTTTTGTTTCTTATAGGTTATTTTAAAATGTTCTTATGGTGGTATTTTGTTGTTTTTTTTTTCTTAACTCTTTCCTTTCTGAACAAGTTCAGCCTGTCGTAGCAACCTTTCTTCTTAATAGTCACCCACCCCTCAAAGAAGCATTTCCTTTCCACTTTCATGTCACTCATTTTCCTTGAAAGAGGTGCTCAGTCATCCAGTGGAAAACTTAGTCGTTGATTTAACATTTTATCTGTGTATTTCTCTGGATAAGTTATAATTCTATAAACATATTAACAGGTTTATTATCCCTTGGATACATTTATAACTAATGTGTGTGGAATTTTTTGTGTTTCTAAATCATGTCTTTATCTTAAAGAAACACTGAGACTAACATTCTTTCAGGTGAGAAAACTGATGCTCAGAGAAATTAAGTGGTTTTTCCAAGGTACTTAGCCAGTGCATGACCCTGCTGGGACTAGTGCTCAAGTCATTTTGATTCTTAAAGTCTTTGGGCTCTCAGTTCTTGTTATGTCATATCACTCTGAAGCTATTTTATATAATGTTAAGAATCTGTCTTCGCCCAGTTAGATAAAAGTTCCTTCAGTCCAGGAACTAATTGATGGCTATATCACTACAACTTTGCACAGTTCTTCTCAGTTAGCATAGTTTGATTTGAACAGAAAAGAATTGTGAGCTCAAGTTTCTTTTGTTTGAATTTCATGTATTATCTCTCTTCTTTTAGCGCTGGATGAAGGGGATATTGCCTTGCTGAAAACTTATGTAAGTCCTTTCAGTATCTACAAAATACAGATGTTTTGTGTTAAAGTAAAGACTCTTGTTGGTATTATCTTTCTAGAATAGTTAGAAGAGACTTTCAGCAGTTTAATCTTCACTGAAAAAAGTTATAAACTACAGTTTCTATCTAGAACAAATCAGAAGCTTATACATTATTTTTATACTATTTGTAATTAAAGTGTGATACAATATGGAAAGATATTTGAAATAATTTACACAAAAATTTACTATATTGAAAATGTGTGAAAATGAATTAGCTGAAATGGTAAGTTTTAATGCATAGAAATGGGCCTCAATTTTAGATAATTTCAGGCATCATGTCATTCGTTATCTTGCATGATGGTGCGTTGCCTGCTTGGGGAGTATAGGTTGGTTCAGGAATTGTTCTGAAAATGAGAAACTCTACTTTCATTTTACAAGCTTTAGGACAATAATAGCTATTACAAGTGTAACTTAAAAGTTTTTGTTAATATAGTTTAATAAATTGTTGATATCCTTTATCTCCTAGGGTCAGAGCACTTACTCTAGGCAGATCAAGCAGGTTGAAGATGACATTCAACAACTTCTCAAGAAAATTAATGAGCTCACTGGTATAAATATATTTTATTCCTGTTTCCTTTCTTTATGTGTAATGGTTTAATTATATCAAAGGAGCAGAAATACAAATGTTACTCTTAATCATACATTTTTAAAAAGTCATTCTTTACCAAAAACTATTTTATTTGCTACAAATAAATGTGCTATTCCTCTTATAAATAGTTCTTTTTTCACTTTAAAAGCCAAAATAGAAGAGAATTCTTCCATAGAATCGGGGCCAAAGTTCCATATTAACCACAAAAATCCATTAGTGAATATAATGGATATGCACTAATAACTAATATACTCTTAAGTTTTTATTATTGTTTCCTTTTTTCTTTCACTTTTTGAAGTTTTTTATGTACTGTTAGTCATCCCTATTCTACTCTTAATTGCTAACAAGGAGTATTATAAAATCCAGTCTTCCAGATTTAAATTATGTATTATTTCTGCCCAGGTGTGTAAAGCAGTATATATAACTTTATTTTCACAGAGAATAAACTAAAAAATGAAATGTAAAAAAAAAAAATCCCCTTATCTGTTAAGAAATTGGATCTCATTTAATAATCTCTTTCACAATTTCTACAAGCAAGTTTAATGCTTAGCGATTAAGAAACATTATCCTTTAAGCATGTAATGTTTCTGTTGGTCAAGGCCAAGTTCAATAGACTATAATTAACAAGTCAGAATTTCTTGAATAAGAATATAATCTTACATAGTATTTATTGCTTGAAGTAAGCAGACTGTGGCCTAGTAGCTGGAAACTTTTCTTCTTGAGAACTTGAGTGGTGAACCTTTGTAGTATTTGACCTGCACAAAAACATGTCGAACATGACGTTTCATTTTTGGCCTGTGTGTGCTCTGGGGCAGTAGTTTTCACTTGGGGTGATCCCCCTAGGACATTCGGCAGTATCTGGGCTCTCTTGATTCTCCTATCTTGAGGGGGTAGTGATGTAGTGGCTAGGGGCCAGGGATGCTCCCAGCCATTCTGGAATGCACAGGATCACGCCAGCAACCAGTTACTCAGTCCAAAATGTTAGTATTGCTGAGGTTGAGAAGGCTTGCAGTACATTGCAGTGAGTTATGTGATCTTTCTTTATGTAGGTATTAAAGAGTCTGACCTGGCTTGGCCCCACCAGCACTCTGGGATTTGGCTGCGGATAAGCAAACACTCCAGAGTGAACAGCCTTTGCAGGTTGCGAGGTATGCATAGTGGTCTGTGGAAATTTATTTTTTATCTGTACTTTTGAGTATAAGGCAATAGTTCATAAAGAATTTTTATTCCATATTCCAAGTAAATAAAACTTTCTCCAAAAGTATCTGGGGTTAAAATTTTATGCTTTTAGTAATAATTCAAGAAATAGGCAAGACATAATCATATAAAAGATTTCAATGATACAGGAAAATACAGAGCAAAATACAAAAGCCCCCCTTTCCCTCCTCACTGTTCATAAGTGATGATGTTCAGGCATCAGTGATCCTTTGAACACTCATGTTAAATATTTTTCTGTGGATGTGCATACATACCTATAGCATAGCTTACTAGAAGTGGAACGGGGACAGAGGTATTTACCGTTTTGAAATGTGTGGAGAAAAACATGGTTCAGCGAGTTTAAACTCTTAACCAAAAGGTTTTGAGGGAAATGTATATTTGCCTGATCAGTGTTAAGATGCGTGATTATTGATCTCTACACTTGTGCCATTTGGGCAAAAAACCCAGCTCACTTGCTCACTTTAATTTGTATTGTGCTAATGACTAGTATACCTACTTTTTAAACATTTTTTTATCTGTGATGCTGGGCTCTCATGTCCTTCAGTGTGTAGATTTTCTTGAAACTATTGGTAAATGATTTCTTTCCATTTTCTTGGTCCTCTGTTCTGGACTTTTGTTACTGATACTAGATTGTTTGGATATGCTAATCTTTCTTTTCTGCTTTTCTGTGTCTTTTTGCTCTACTTTTTCATGATCTTTTCTTAACTTTGAGTCCATGTATTGATTTTGTTCCCCCTCTCACTTCACTTAAGTTTTTAATTTCTGAGAGCTTTTCTTTCTTTCAGTGTATATGTTTTGTTGCTTTTTGAAAGTCCTGTTCTCCTGTTCTCATATCATGGTCATAATATGTTGTCGTCTCTAAGGAAGCTAGGCTAAACTGGAAGGTTTCTGTTTCCTCTAAGATGGTTTTTCCCTCTTTTCTTGCTTGGTGTCTATTTTTTTTAATTGGAGGCTAATTACTTTACAATATTGTGGTGGTTTTTGCCATATATTCACCTGAATCAGCCACAGGTGTGCATGTGTCCCCCATCCTGAACCCCCCCTCACCTCCCTCCCCATCCCATCCCTCTGAGTTGTCCCAGTGTATTGGCTTTGCCCCGTTTCATGCATCAAACTTAGACTGGTCATCTGTTTCACATATGGTAATATATATGTTTTAATGCTATTCTCTCAAGTCATCCCACCCCTGCCTTCTCCTACAGAGTCCAAAAGTCTGTTTTTTACACCTGTGTCTCTTGCTGTCTTGCATATAGGGATGTCATAACCATCTTTCTAAATTCCATACATGTGTGTATTGATACACACATATGATATAGAATTAATATATGGTATTGGTATATTTCTTTCTGACTTACTTCACTCTGTATAATAGGCTCCAGTTTCATCCACGTCATTAGAACTGACTCAAATGTGTTCCTTTTTATAGCTGAGTAATACTCCATTGTGTATACGTATCACAGCTTTCTTATCCGTTTGTCTGCTGATGGACATCTAGGTTGCTTCCATGTCCTGGCTATTGTAAACAGTGCTTCATTGAACACTAGGGTACACGTGTCTCTTTCAGTTCTGGTTTTCTTGGTGTGTGTGCCCAGCAGTGGGATTGCTGGGTCATGTGGCAGTTCTATTTACAGTTTTTTAAGGGATCTCCACACTCTTCTTCCATAGTGGCTGTACTGGTTTGCATGGTGTGTGTCTTTTATGCGAGATGTCTGATAATCTTTGGGTTTCTGTTTTAGTGGGAGGCAAAAAAGCTGATAAATGCTCTAGATTCAGTAGTGAAGCATGTCTGCCCTAAACATCACTGTAGCTTATATGATTGAATGTTTAGCTGGGGAGCCTTCAATGTCAGTATCTAGATCTTTTCACTTGGACGGTCATTTTCCCTAGAGCAGTGTCCTCTGTCTCCTGTTGTTTCCAATCTCCAGTATTTTGGAAGAACAGTGGAGGTAGGGGTCTAGGGAATGTCCACAGTAGGTTCACGTATGTTTAATCACGCTTCCCCTCTCCCCTCCACTCCTGCCTCATTTTCAGTCAAGTTGGCACCACCACTACCACCCTCCTGCCCCTTGCCCCAGCATTTCTTGATGCCTTCTGTTTTACTCTCTGCCGAATATTTTCACCACCTCCAAACGAAACCCCAAACACATTAACTGTCCCTGTTCCCCTTTGTCTTTGGCCACGGCAGCTGCTAACCTGCTCTCTCCGTGTGGATTTGCCTGTCCTGGACATTTCATGTGAACGCAGTCATGTAGTGTGTCACCCTTTGCTTCTGACTCTAGCGTCACGCAGTGTTTTAAGCTTCACTCATGTTGTAGTTTGTATCAGAACATCATTCTTTATAGCCAAATAATATTCCAGTCCATTTTCTCTCTTCATTGGTATTGTCTGTTTGGTGAGACCTTGTTCTCACACTTCCCACTAATTCTTTAGACATGGTTCCTTTGGTTTTTAAAAAAAAAAAAAACATTTATGACACGGATTAAAGATTCTGTTTAGTAAGACCAGTGTCTTCCCTTGAACTGCCTTTCCCCTGTGTATGGGCCGTATCTTCCTTCTCTTTGTGTCTCATGTTTGATGGAACCTGGATGTCAGTTTTGGAACTCGAATTTCTCCTTTCCCCAGGGTTTGTTCCCGTTGTTTTGAAGTTTTTTGGTCAGCCTCTTGTTATCTCCAACTGGTAAATGCTGCTTCAGCCAGTTGATGTTAAATAACTGCCACTGATTGTTTCCAGTAAATGCCCTGTGGGGAGGGCATCTGTAAACAGTGAACTCTTGAGTCAGGTCAGATAAAAACAAATCCTGAGAATGGGGCTTTTTAGCCAGTTGTCAGACAGGTCAGGAGTTCTCTGAGGCTGGGCTTTTTGGAGGAGCTCCATTTCTTCATCCCTGCCTTCCCTCAGGAAGGCTGCTTGTTTCACCTTTACCGTGGCTGGGAGGCTGTGGGCTTTCAAGTCTTCCGCAGAGGTGGGGAGAGGGCTATGGGATTAAAGTGAGTTTAAATGGAAAACACTCACTGTTCTAACTGGGATTTAGCCTCCCCCTACTCCGGCCCCCTCCCCGTAACTACAAACCTGTAGTTAATTTCCAGAATTTTGAGAATGTTGATTTGGACTGTTTTTGCCAGTGTTCTCTTGATTTTTAAGGATGAGCAGGTTTTCAAAACTCCTTACTTCAGTGTTCTGCAAGTTGAGGTTCCCGTATATATACTTTCTCAGCTGAGGATTAAAAAAATCTGTATCTGTGTTGGCAGGGTCTGTCAGATAAAGTAGTAATGGATACTTTATATAAAATTATACTTCCCTGGTAGACTTTGGCTAATAACAGAAAACGGAGTTCTGTCCACAATTTGTGCTGCAAGGACAGAGCATTCTTTACCTTCCTCTTCAGTTCAGTTCAGTTCATTCGCGTCTGACTCTCTGCGACCCCATGAATTGCAGCATGCCAGGCCTCCCTGTCCATCACCATCTCCCGGAGTTCACTCAAACATGTCCATCAAGTCAGTGATGCCATCCAGCCATCTCATCCTCGGTTGTCCCCTTTTTCTCCTACCCCCAATCCCTCCCAGCATCAGAGTCTTTTCCAATGAGTCAACTCTTCGCATGAGGTGGCCAAAGTACTGGAGTTTCAGCTTTAGCATCATTCCTTCCAAAGAAATCCCAGGGCTGATCTTTAGAATGGACTGGTTGGATCTCCTTGCAGTCCAAGGGACTCTCAAGAGTCTTTTCCAACACCACAGTTCAAAAGCGTCAATTCTTTGGCGCTCAGCTTTCTTCACAGTCCAACTCTCACATCCATACATGACCACTGGAAAAACAATAGCCTTGACTAGACGGACCTTTGTTGGCAAAGCGATGTCTCTGCTTTTCAATATACTATCTCGGTTGGTCATAACTTTTCTTCCAAGGAGTAAGCATCTTTTAATTTCATACCTTACTCTAGCTCTGCCTAAATGCACATTTCAGAGACTATTTTGTATTTCCCTATATTTGTTGCAATTGCTTATAAGCTTTTTCTCATGTGAGTTCTGTTTGTTTTTATGTTTTTTCTGTAAGCAGATAGTATAGCAAATAGGGAATAGATTACTTTCTCCTGTGATGTATGCTGCTGCTGCTGCTAAGTCACTTCAGTCGTGTCCGACTGTGTGACCCCATAGCAGCCCACTAGGCTCCTCCATCCCTGGGATTCTCCAGGCAAGAACACTGGAGTGGGTTGCCATTTCCTTCTCCACCTGTGATGGATGTGGGATAGCAAATTCACCTTCACCATAACCCATAGGAAGAAATATATTTAAGTTAAAAATAGCAGCAACAGTAAAAATGCGTTTGAAATATAAACTCAGGGAAAAATGAAAACACACTTATTACATAATATAAGACGAGATGACTATCTTTTAATAAGAAAAATAAAAGGAGAATACCTGAAGATACAGAGGAGTATCACTAATAAAGGGATATAGTTATAAAAATCAAGAAAGGGAACTTCCTAATGATGAACTATTTGGGTTTAATTTTCCAGGGGAACATATCTTCTGAAATTTTAGTGGCTTGACTAAAGCTGAGCAGACCTTTGGGACTGAGCATATTCTGTAGAGAAGGATCCTTAACAGTGGCCCAGTTTCTGTAGTTTACACCTGCTCGGAAGTGTACTGCTTGCCCAGGAGAGAATCCAGTTACTTGAGTTCATTATTAGTGGTTCAGGTTCCTTACTCTAATCAAGCCTTTTGCCATGTTAGATGCACAAAGATAATCAACGCTGACTCGGAGGACCCGAAGTACATTATCAATGTGAAGCAGTTTGCCAAGTTTGTGGTGGACCTCAGTGATCAGGTAGCACCTACCGACATTGAAGAAGGGATGAGAGTTGGGTAAGATTTCTATCTACAGTAAATACTCATCTTTCATTAAAAATGCCGTGTCACATTCTCGTCCTTGACTTTCTTTTGAGTGAATGAACTGGGTGCATGGAATACCAGGGGGTAGTCTAGTAGAGGACTGTGGTTGAACATCCTTTCTTCTGCATCTGCTTCCTGACCTCCCACCCCTACTTAGCCTTTCATGGCCTCAAATATCAGGATTAAAGTAAGTACAGAATTTTAGAGTTGAGCTTGCTGGTCTATTTAAGGTAACATGGTGTAGGTGGAGGAAGCACCTGCCCTAGGATGGTTATAAGGACTAAGTGAGTTAATGTAATCAATGTATATAGAACACATGATAATTCAGTATATTTTTTGTATGTGTTAGTGAGGATCTTTTTTTACCTCTTCAGTGTGGACAGAAATAAGTATCAGATTCACATTCCGTTGCCTCCTAAGATTGACCCAACAGTTACCATGATGCAGGTAAGAAACTGCGGGAGGGAAAAGGAATGGCATGAATTTGAGTACAGTCGCATTCATCTCAAAAAGTGTTGAAAGTGTTAACTAATAAAAAATATTAATGTGTGCACATATACTGAAGAGTTGCCAACATTTTAGAAATAATTTTTCAGATGAGAAAGTCTTGATCAGTTTTTACTAGTTTGTCTCTCACTTAGTGTTATAACAGGTAGTATAGCTTGTGAGTCTAGGACACTGGCAGTGTATTCAATTTTTATTAAAATTCTTACTTGGTGTAAGTCTTGATTTTTCTTTAGGGTATTGGGTCTACTCTACTGGATAGAACAATTAGTATTCAAAAGTGTGTGGCTCTCTCTATGTTGTACTTTTTCATTCTTCTCATAGGTGGAGGAAAAACCTGATGTTACATACAGTGATGTGGGTGGCTGTAAGGAACAGATTGAGAAACTTCGAGAAGTAGTTGAGACCCCACTGCTTCATGTAAGTGGCTGAGACTGTTGCTTTTTAAATTTCTTTGTACAAAGATAGGACAGGCTTTTGCCTACTGTGCACTAAAGTTCTGCCTATATATTCATTTTAAATATTTTTATTTTCCTAAATAAAAAATTTTGATGGGGTAGAGGGTAAAGGTATGGAGAATTGGTAATTCCAGAAGAGAAGGCAAAAGAATTGAGCAGCCAACCCGATTCAAAAAAGAAAAATCTATTTAGAATGACAAGGGAGGTTGAGATATAACCTTTATAAATATGTTAAGTATGTTATAGGTAGGTTATTATAAAAGAAGCAGTGTGTTTTAATGATATCAAGAAGAAATGGGCTTGAATCAAATGAAGCTTAGGGGATAATGCAAAAAACCAGGTATTAAATATGAGATAATACTTTTGTTACTTAAATACTTCTTTTTTTTAATTAGGGGAAAAAAGTGTTTTTGTTAACCCTGGATAGTAGGATATCTTTAAAAGCCATTCAGCCTTGGGTATTAATGAGTCTGGATCTTATGTCATAATATAAGTAAAATTCTTATTTAGATCAAATACATAAATTGTGAACTTAATAATTTTGCTTTAAAGATACTGATGTAGAGATAGTCCTGTTTTTATTACAGAGAAGTGGTAAGTGTAAAAATTATGTCTCCATCACAGCCAGAGAGGTTTGTTAACCTTGGCATTGAGCCTCCCAAGGGTGTGCTGCTCTTTGGTCCACCGGGTACCGGCAAGACACTCTGTGCTCGGGCAGTTGCTAATAGGACTGATGCTTGCTTCATTCGAGTTATTGGATCTGAACTTGTACAGAAGTATGTTGGTGAGGTAAAGTAAATTGATTATAATCAAGGAATATGTAGCTCTATGAAAGATTTATAAAGCATAGATGAAATTAAAATGGTGATTCCCCATTGAAAGCTTGAGACCTGAAATGTTTTGATTGATGGATTATAATTAGTAGTTAGACATCTAGAAGCCACTAGTCTTCCCCTGTAGTTATTTGGAAATAAACAACTGCTTAACATTTTTAATCAGTATGCTCCCTACTGAAGGGTACCATTTTCTACAGGTTTGGTTTATAGGATAAATACCCCAGTAATGCCTAGAGAATGTATTAAAAAGTGTGTTCACTTCAGGGGCCGTGTCTTATGTTCTTTTGATAAAGAGACCGGAGATTGTCTATATAGTATGTGGGGGGGGGGCGGTGTATGTACACATACAAACAGGACATGTTTTTTTCATTAGGGAGTAAGTTTAGGGCTGAATATATTACATTGAAATGTTAATGATTAGTATACTTATAATGAGAATTAGAAAAGGATCTTCATAGGTGGAGATATACTTTTATTCTTTGATCAAAACTTACAAATCAAATTCAGTGATCAGAAATGCCAAGTGATCAGATTCTTTCATTTCTTCAAGTTTTATTGATTGAAATGGTACCTTTATTCAATTGTGTTAATTTGATCTCAAGTCTTAAAGTTATTGACTATTTAATAAGTACAGAATCATGAAATTACTTAATAGTGCTTTAAACCTAGTGAGATTAATTTGATGGAATAGGTAACACATTTTAACCTTTGTGAGAAAATTTTAGGTAATGACAGTTGAGGATACTTGTAGGAAATACTGAAAAGGTTAAAGCATAACTTATTAAGATTCTAAACCATTAACAAATTATTGTTTTCATTAGGGGGCTCGAATGGTTCGAGAGCTCTTTGAAATGGCCAGAACAAAGAAAGCCTGCCTTATCTTTTTTGATGAAATTGATGCTATTGGAGGTATGAATGGTATCTTAGAGAACTTCAAGACTGAGTTTCATGAGGATTCTATAGTACTATGTGTGGAGGTCCCTGATATGTTAATCTTGTATGAAATTTTATTTCCAACTTTTATGAGCTTTGGCACATGAGAGCTACAGCTCTAATGGTAGGACTACGCCATAAAGGGGAACAGCATTAAACGGCACTGGCACTTCTCAAAGTCCTTATCTGTGAACTTTCCTAATTCCATTCACAGAACTCATATTTTCACCCTTTTGCAACTCCTTACTTGAGATACAGCTTCACTTAATTGGATCAGAAAGCAGTTGAGGCATAATTTAATTGGTAGTAGTTCATAAAATGTATATAAAATAATATTACTGGCTTCATAGATTTGATGAAATACAATATTATCTGTGCGATCTAAACAAGTTTTCTTAACTAATCTGAGCTCCAGTTTGCTTCCCTTATACAAGGAATAATTACAGCTTTATTTCATGAGTTTTTGAGAAGCTTGAAATAAGTAAGAAATGTGGTAGACTTTGAAAATTCTATACTGTTCTATTGTTCCTTGGCTCTTGTTACAGTCTATACAAGTAATAGTCCCTGTTAGCTGCAGAAGTGTTATATTACTAGACAGATGTGATTTAATGAACTCAGTGACAAAAAAAATATAGTAGACACTGTAACAGTGGTTGGGGACTTTGGTTGTTAGCCTTGCTTTTAGACTTGATGGGTGTTGTGGGCTTTGGAAATTCTTCTCTAAATGTTCAAGGGCTGTAATTTGACCAGTCTATAGATGTGGTATGGTGACCCTGATGTCATTTTTGTAATACCTTTGGAATAAGCCTTATGATGTGAGGAAGCTCTGAATCCGTGGTTTCCAAAGTGGATTTTAATAAAACTGTATTAGGGTGAAAATGAAGTCGCTCAGTTGTGTCCAACTCTTTGTGACCCCATGGTTTGTAGCCTACCAGGCTCCTCCATCCATGGGATTTTCCAGGCAATAGTACTGGAGTGGGTTGCCATTTCCTTCTCCAGGGGATCTTCCCGACCCAGGGATCAAACTTGGGTCTCCTGCATTGCAGACAGACGCTTTACCCTCTGAGCCATCAGGGAAGTCCATATTAGGGTACAGTTTTGTGTTAAACTGTATTAGGGTACTAGAAGAAAATACTTGGATTTTGGTTCATATTTAATCTCATTTAACAATTTTTCATTTTGGTGTTACATTAATGCAACAGTATGTATTTGTACAATTTAAAAATGAATGTATATATATATATATATATTTGGAGGTCTTTTTTTGTGCCATACTGATTGAAATGAAGGCTAGTATTGACACTACCATATTCTAATGTATCCAAATTGGTGTGATAGTAAGCTGTTATACTGTATTATGGATTTAGCCATATTTTTGACAGTTTTAAAAAAGCATGGCATTTTCTTACATATAATCAAATACCATCTAGTGCTAAAGTTTGCATGTATTTTTTTTACCTAGTTCAGGTGTATATTGTGTCAAATAAAGGAGGTGTTCTTGAGTGAGTTAAAAAACAAAATTGCTTAAAGAAGATTTTAAAATAATACTTATTTAAAGGAACCTATGTTAAATAAACCTATGATAAACCATTTCTGATTGGTTTTGTGTAGAGCAGGCTGTTCTTACAGAATTTACTTACAACTGAGAGGCTCCTTTGGGTTGGAGGGCATGATATTCCCCCGAGAGTGCTTCTCTGAGTGAATGTGAAGATCATGTCTTTGCTCCTGTCTTCTCAGGGGCTCGTTTTGATGATGGTGCTGGGGGCGACAATGAAGTGCAGAGGACCATGTTGGAGCTGATCAATCAGCTGGATGGGTTTGATCCTCGAGGCAACATTAAAGTGCTGATGGCTACAAACAGGCCTGACACTCTGGACCCAGCACTCATGAGGCCGGGGAGACTGGACCGGAAGATTGAGTTTAGCTTGCCTGATCTAGAGGTGGGAATATCATTTCACTGTAGAAAAGGGATTCTTGAAATTCTTTCCTTCCTGTGCCATTTTCCATTTTAACATTGTCAATTTCCCTATTTTCAGGGTCGGACTCACATTTTTAAGATTCATGCCCGTTCAATGAGTGTTGAAAGAGATATCAGATTTGAATTGTTAGCACGACTGTGTCCAAATAGCACTGGTAGGTGGAAAGGTCTTGCTTCTGTTTTTTGGTCTGTCTGTCTAGGCTGCTTTCTTTAAGCCTGTTATTTTCTTTTTGTTTGAAAGGTGCTGAGATCAGAAGCGTCTGCACAGAAGCTGGTATGTTTGCCATCCGAGCACGGCGAAAAATTGCTACCGAGAAGGATTTCTTGGAAGCTGTAAATAAGGTCATTAAGTCCTATGCCAAGTTCAGTGCTACTCCCCGCTATATGACATACAACTGAGCCCTGGCGGTGTTTGCGAAAACATTTCTTTTCATTGGAATCCTAACCGTATACAGGTTTCTTAATAACCTTTCACACACAAAATAAATGGTTTTCAAAACTGTATGCTTTTTTCCCAGATGTCTCTTTTTTTCCTCTGCGGTACAGTAAAGGGTGATATCTAATGCCATTTGACAGAAAAGCCGTTTTTTGACTCACTAACCTTTAAAGGTTCCAAATTGTAAAGTGCTCACTTTGACCACCTATGTTCTAGACATATGCTGGCAGGGTGTTGTACCTACATTATCTCACTGTGTCTGCCACTGTATCTGCCCAGTGAGGTGGATTTAACAGATGCAGAATTTTCCTACCTTGTTTCCTTGTCGCAGAGCTGAGATTTGAGTCCAAGTTTAACTGCTCCTGTGCTGACGCTTCTATCCATAATACTCTTCTTCCCTCATCACAGTGGCCCATCAAGGCACATGATCACATGTGTTTCAATAGTTTTTTTTTTCCTACAATGTTAAATAATAAAGCTTCGGCTAAATTTTGTTTAAAGTGTAAGAAGCATCTGATGTTGTGTTTTGTTTTGCCATTTAAGTCGATTTCAAATTAATTAAGGATTGTTGATACTAATGACTAGCCACATAGTAAAGTAGAATAATATATAATACATATTATTATATGTATTATAATCTCATTTAGAAAATCCAGAATTGGCTTTATACAGAAAAGTACTTATTTTCATTTTATAAATTAATGGTTTAAAATTTTGGTAAAGCTCCCATAAGAATTCTGGTCTACAATGAAGTATTTCTAAAATAAAAGTTGTATTAGAATCCTAAACAAAGCTCTTTACAATTATTTCATGTACCCCACCACCAAATTCCCTCCGTCTTTCACCACAATAACCCCCTTCTATGCCCCTCCCAAACACTGAGACCCAAACACAATAAAGAATATTTTTATTGTAGTTCAGTATTCATAAGTAATGCAAAATAAAGATGCATACAGTGTAATTCACAAAAAAAAGTTGACAACATAGAAAATGCTCTAAGTGTTGCATTGAAATCTTTAAGAAAATTTTTAAGCAGAAAAAGCCATTCATTCATAAATCCAACCAACATCCCTTCTCTTTTCATTACTGTGAACTTGATCAGAAAAGCTTTTCCCTAAACCTGCTATAGTCTTTCAAGAAGTATGAAGTAAAGTGAACCATTTCCAAATGATGCTTGTAAGTGAATACTAAAGATTTATGTTTTTGTACTGTTTTGATCAATGTATGCATTTAGAACACACTCTTTAAAGTCTTAGCACTTGTTCATATATCACCACATGCATCAGATGCACCAATTTGAAACAGCTCAAGTTGGATATGTGGTACTCAGGCTGAACCTGTTATAGATTCTGAATAATCTTGACATCTCCATTGCATGATGAAGATCTACTGGCCACACATCAAATCAGTACACAATGAATTATTTGAAAAATATGGGTATTTCTACCCAGACGCATGCAGATAGCATCAACACTAACTAGAGTAGCATGTCTGTATTCCATTTAAAAAGAAGAAAATACACATTCACTGGTAACTCCTCCATGTAAAATATGTATGTGTGTACAGACACTTGTTTACACATGTATCAGCATGCTGATAGAATACAAAGGATTTCTGACTTCAGAAAAATACTGTAGTGACCGTTTAAATAACATTTTAAAAACGATTAGATTTATAAAATTTAATTTCCACAAAGCTCAGGTTCATTGGTTAACATAAAGCTGAAATGCTATACACCAGTACAATGAAAAACCTGGTAAGGCAAAGTGAATTTTTGAGATGCTCAAACTATATTAAACCTAAATCAGAGAGCAGGCAAGTTACCTGGCTTGGAGGTATTTGAACGTTTTACTATGAGAAGGAATTAAAAACCATTGTGTGCATTTTGGTCAGCTATATGTTTGGAGAATTAGATATTCAAACCAACTTCTATCAGCACTCAAACCACATTATCAAGAACCTACACACTGAATCCTAAAAGCATTCCTAAAAAGTACACTAAAAAAGGACCAACAGCAATTTTGCACTCACTAAAGCATACAGTCTAACACCAAGGAAGTTGGGTTTGATTTTAGGATTAAGCTGATTAAAAAGGTGGGCTTCTTCACCATCATAACCTTCCTTCCTCATTCCCACTCAAGGGCACCTCCCAACATCAACACACACCTGCTCCCTGGTGGGCAGACTCTAGGTTTGCTACCCTCTCCAGTCACACAAGAAGGCAGTCTCATTTTCTCAACATGGACCTTTGTAGGCAGGCATCTCCTTTCTCTGTTAGACAGGTAAGGATGCAGGACCAAATACAGGGAGTGGATATTTTAGATGTTACCTGAAAACCAAAATGAGCTCGTAGGGCTTGCAGAGGATACATTCCCTTCACTGTTTCTCTGAGTCCCTCTGCAGATGAGACTGGCATTGAGATCCCACTCTCAGCTGCTATATGACTGTACAGTCAGTGTCTATGACACGAATGAGGAGTTTCCTGGGCCCTGGTTCACAGTTGTTTGCAAATGTATTCCATCCAACTGTGAGAGATAAACCATGGTCATATTGGTAGAGGATTTGAGAAAGACAACTCTACATGGGACCTTCCTAAAAACAAGGCGTTTCCATACTGCCATAAAATAAAGTAGTCTAGTCCCCATGTCTATCAGTATGGATTATGCTCTTTGATAGGGCAATAAGAATCTGAATTTGAACCTGGGCTGAAAAACAGAAAGATACACATACAAACATAGAAGGATACACAGCTTTTAAGGTCCAGAAAGAATTCGGTAGAGATAAAATTTGATTGTAAGTATAAAAAGGTTAGGAAACTTCCCACTATATGAAACAAAAGATTCCAAAATATATAGATTACATTTTGAAATGTATTCTTATGTTATCAGAGGCATGCAGAAAACACACTTTTCCTCAGTAAGACTTCAGTGTTTTTTATGTACATGGTAGAATTCTCTGAATAGGTTAAAAATTAAAGGGCAGAAACGTTAAATACAAATTTGTAAGCTATGGATGGTACTTTTCCTGTATACTACTTTCAGTCTATCACCAACCAAGACTTGAGTATATGCTGTGTGTAAAGCATTTATTGAAAATTAAGCTAAGATTATGCAATATATAACATTATTTAAAATCCTTGAGCTCTACTTTAATGGCTGAAATGATCAAGCCCTTATACAAGTTTCCTGTATAAGTTGAGGTCCTACAACTACATGCTCTTTCAGAAGGCCGGTGTATCTGGTCTTGTGTGTGATGAGTGCAAAGGAAACAACTGGATGCAAATTTAATTTCACTCTAGATCTAGATACAGTATTGGTTATAAATGAGGGGGACTACTTTGAATTAAATTAGTAAAGTCATTGAGAAACCTGATAGGAGTTAAAGTAACAAACCATAGGGTATGGTTTGGAGTAGACTCATGTTAATCTAGTCCTTTCCTGATGTACTTTTCTCCTCAAAATGTTTTCTTCCTGAAAACTAAAATAAGGAGTCAGTAAGGAAACTCATAAAAAAGATAAAACATTAGCAGGAAATCTTAGCAGATGAGGCTTTAAGCAGATTGACTAATACTTGGGCTGTGATTTGGAGTGACCTTATGGTTGGAATTACAGGAGCAAGAACTTGACATATATTGGTTTAAAGGTCTCTTTTTGAACAGCTATAAAGAAAAATGCTTGAAATAGCTTTTTACTCACTCATTGACTTAAAACAGTTTGATGAAGAATTAATTGATAATTCTATGGACTTAGAAGGATAATACTCAGTTATCTGTATAGTTATAGATAACTATACAAATCTAATCAGGATTTGGTTGGATTTCTAAAATACATGGTCCTGAAGTCTACTTCACTATTAGCAGCAACAACAAAACTTCTAGGGAGGGGTCCTACTGGCCACAAGTGTGATGATTTGAACACCAAAAAGAATAACTATAATAGACTGAAACACATTAAAATGACAAAAATTCATGAATCTATAATTATACCAAAAAAGAGAAACCTAAAAGAACTTAATCTGTCATCTATTAAACCAATTCCTTACTTTGAAGTCTATAATTAAGAATAAAAAATAAAACATTTAACCTGGCTTTCAAGTAAGAACTGTATTAAAGGATGATCAAAAATTCAAGTTGAGAGAAAACTACAGGAGAGAATTAGAGAAAAAAAATCATAAACCCTTAATAAAATTGCTGATTAAGGCAAGAACTATTACTAAACGTTAAAAATCCTGGGTGAATGGCAAATGGAGAACTGAGCATTCATTCAACACTAAAAGAACCATACAGATAACTCACTAGTCACAAAGGAGAAAATGTAATTGGGGGATGGTTGTCACATTAATCCCATGATTTATTTTAGTATCATCAATGTAGATCAACAAGATATTATTTGTTTTCTGTTGTGATGTGATTTGAAGCATGTGTTTCATATGGTATATTCTAGCAAAAAAAATGTTTTATTCAAATTCTTGAAGCCTTTAGTTAGATACAACTTCTAGATTATAGGTACTTCAGGAAATGGAGGGACAAGCTAAATAACACCTTGAAAAAGCAAGCGGACACATTCACAAGATGGGATTCTATACAACTGCTCCAACTCCCTTTAATAAGTCCATGTCATGAATAAAGGGACAGTGCTAGGTTAGGATAGACTTCTGAGACAGAGGGACATGACCATTTGTAGTGTAAGGTCACAGACGGAATACTAGCTTGGAAAAACCAACTACAAATGTGGGGACACTTGGGGAACTTTGAATATGGCCTGAGGTAAATCAACGTGTTTCAGAATGAGAAAGCAGAAATTGTGGACTGAAAAAATTAGGTTGCAGAACACTACAGAGAGTATAATCTTATTTTGGTTAAAAGATGTAAATTATATGAATAGAAAAAGATCTGGAAGAATATGCATTAAAGTGTTAGCAATAATCTTTGGTGGTAATGTAAGATTTTCCTTAATTTTGTTTATTTTTTCTAATTTTCCCCAATGTACTTATACTGCTTCTATAACAATAAATAGTTATTTTAAAAAAAGAACTTTAAAAAATTGTGAGTTCGCCACTTCTGTGAGGTAACTGATTACAGAAAGTCTGTAGATCAACAAGAAGGAAAACAGAACTGCTACCAGCTGGTGACAGCATACCTGATTGTGGATAAAGTACTTAAATAAATTTTTAACTGCTTCGCTCAGAAAGATAATACTAAAAAGTAACAGAAATGTCATTGAGCAATAAAGGCAGGCAAGAGGCTAACATTTTTTAAATAGTCAATTAAAAAAAATACAAGTAAGATACATCTTGCTGTGTGTCATTCACCCTCCAAATCAAGCCTTGACTACTAGTATTTACCCTCGGGGGGGAAAAAACCAAAACAACTAGTATTTAAAGTCTAGTATTTAAAGCATGTAGGTTAGCAATCACGAGAGGCTCATACCCCATGGCAGGCTGAATTCCTCGCCTAGGCCTCGGGAGTGGCGTTGGGCTCGGAGTCCTCCGGGGGAGGAACAGCCGAGCCTTCCTGTTCCGCAAGCGCTTCTCGGGCTTGGCTGCCTAAGACCGCGTCGTGAATGCTGTGAAACAGCAGCTGCAGTAAGGCAGGATTTTCAAAGAATCTATTTCGAGTGAGGTCATTCACAACTTGGGCTATAAAAGAAAAGGGAAAGTTAGCCCACACTCTGGGTGTCAGTCTTAAACATTAAAAAAATAACACTTTCACATAAAATATTAAAATGATATAAAGTAAAAAATCTCACCCCAATACTTGTTTTCATGACATCATTCCCCTGGTCAAGGAAGCCACTTTTATTATTTTCTTGTGTATTCTTACAGTATGTCTTTATGCAGATATAAATATAAGAATATATTTATTATTTTCCATTACCCCAAAGAGAGCATTATCTTTTGGTATGTATGTGTACGTATATATGTGTATATGTACATATATATATAATTCGGGATTTTTTTTACTTAATCTTTTCACTAATTTTTTTTTTACCATTACACAGTGTTCTATGTATGGTTTATTTAACTGGCCCCTTCTGTTTGACACAAATTGATTTTGGCCTTTTGTTTTTGTATACTGTGATGATTAATCATTTAATGTGTCATTTTGAGTGTGTGTAGCATATTGCTGGATTTTCTGGGTTAAAGGTAAAAATGAATTTGTAATTTGAAAGAAAATGCTGGTCTGCTCTCCACAGAGGCTGCTGCAGTTTGCACTCCCACCAGCAATGTCAGGGTTCCTATCCTCCCATAGTGAGCCTACAGAGCCTGCTGTCAAACATGTCTGATTTTTGCCATTCTGGTAGGTGAAAAGTGAAGCCTTTATGTGGATTTAATTTTCAAGTACTGTTTTAACCAAAATTTACATTAAAAATAGCAGGCATTGTATGGTAAAACACTTAAATGATTGTATATAACTTTGTTATGGCAGCCATTAAATACATGATTACTAAAAAAACCCACAACTCCTTCACAATGGTTTACTAGCTCCTTTCCTCAAGCTCCAGTGCAAGAGGGCTGCCACAGGTAACCCAGGAATGTTAATGCCTGTAAAGTGACTAATTTCAAAGCTTAGCTTCAGAGTAATATTCAGAAGAATAATTTTCATTTTCACCAAAACTAAAATTAAGGGAAAACTCTTCTAAATGTAGTTATTAAAAAAAAGAAACAAAACCAAAATGTTAAAATGCCTCCCCCAAGGATGCAGAGAGATGAAGTTTTCTCTTCATGGATGCTGTTTAGTTTTTTTTTATAACAAACATTATTATAAATAAATGTAATATAAATTCTGTTTTAGAAATAAACAAATAAAATGCCTCCCCATTCTAAAATTGTACTCACCACTGCATCCTGCTAAATATACATAAATACCGACATCTCCATATTCTTTCACAATCTGTAAGAATGTTGAAATAAAGTTTAGTTTCTTTTGACTCTGTGAGGTGTCAAGAAAAGTTTCTTTCTACTAATATGTATTTAGTGATATAAGATGCTCTGGTTCATTCACTTGAGCGACTTTGCTTCAAAAATTATGCATTTTGAACTAATCATTTAAAATTTGCATTTTGATTTTTATATCAACAATGATTACTTGGAACATTGAAGAATTCTGGTTAAATTTTATTCAAGTGTAATAAAATCATTATGGTAATGACTTAAAAAAATCTTCTCGAAGAGATCTATACTAAAATTTTATAGATTATATGATGACTGAGATGTGCTTCAAAATAAGAGGAGGGGAAAGTGGGTGTGGGGGATAAACGAACAAAATTGGCCATGAATTGATAATTGTTGAAGCTGAGTGATGGTTACAGGGGGTTCATTACACTCTGCTCTTTACTTTTGTATATTTTTGTTCTTTTTAACAACGAAAAGTTGAAAAACAAAAGCAACAGCAACCAAATTTTGAGAGTTGAAAACCCTAGTTCAGTTTTCTGATTTAACTGATGGTGATTCTGGGCACAGAGATATTATCCTTAAAAGACTCCTTGAAGACGATGCTTACCCCTGCCAGAGTTTTTACACCAACAGAATCAATAAAATTGACTTGCGTAAAATCCAGAATGATGGTGTGGATGTTATCCCCTGGGGGCATAAATCTTTGCAGCTCCTCAGGAAGTGTGCTCTTGACGACTATTGGGGGGTATTTTATTTCATTCTCGTCTTCCTCCGGCTTGGTGCCATCTTCTCCATCTACTTCGGCATCCTATGTCAAAATCAAACCAAACCAGAGTTCTATAAACAACTCATATTTTGGTTCTGAGAAAGATTTATGAGAGAAAAATTAGTCCTTATATTCTCCAGTTTCTCATTATAGCAGATCTCTTCTAAATTACTCACTATATTCCAGTCTTGTATATGACAAAAAAGGATATGTACACAATATTCAATTTTAGCTGTTTCTTTCTCCTCCTCTTCCTCTATTTTTCCTTCCTCTTCCTCTATTTCCTTCTCTTCCTCTAATGAAACCACTTTCTTTACTATTCATATCCATTTTCCTCTCACTTTTAAAATAGTCTTATTAATTTCAACATGACAGCTCATAGTTACCATAAGACCAAACAGCAAAAACCAGTCTTTGAGGTTTTTTTCCACTATCAGCTGAATGAATTTCTGACAAAGTAATAATAGTAACATTTATTAAGGTATTATGTGATTTTCATTTCTAAAAATCACATTTTCCTGGCTCCTATCACTACTTATTTCAGAAGCATCTCATAACTGACCTTATTATGTATTTTTTAATATATAAAGGATACTTACCTTATTTGTAAGCTTTCCTATTTTAGGGACTTCATGCTGTGTTGAAAGGTGAGGGGTATGCAGATCAAGAGTAAAGGGGGAGCACGCAGATCAAGAGACAAAGGAAAATTACACTGAAGGGACCACTCACCACTTTGACTACAGTCGCATTGGCCATGTTGGCATTTCCAACTTCCTTAGCATATTTCCTCATCGCCTTTCTTCTTGCTCCCATTATGAAGGCCGGGTTCACTCCAGTCTTTACAGAGGGCAATAAATGCAAAAATCGCTTCTTGCTCCCAGAATTCACCCAAAGCAATTAATCTTTAATTCTCTCCATCTGATTGTTTTCTGTGCCAAGTTATCACCCTAACCCTTGCTCTACCTCTCTCTCAAATGCCCCGAACTGGGTTGGAACATTGGTAACTTTTCTTATTCTTGGTCTTGATTCAAGACAGCCAGAAGCTAAATATTAAAGAGAATTTTAATGTGGACCATTCTTTTAAGGTCTTTATTTAATTTGTTACAATTCTAGTTCTGTTGTAAGCTTTGGTTTTTGGCCACAAGGCATGTGGGATATCTTTACTTCCTGACCAGGAATCGAACCCACACCCCCAGCACTGGAAAGCATAGTCCTAACCCACTGGACCACCAAGGAAGTCCCTAAAAATAATTTTAAAGTAGTGTTTTACAAACTTAGATCTCATAGCTTTTTATATTTAAGAGACTGTGTGGGTTGACTGGGAGGTTTTCCTCTTTAGTGGATGGTGTGGGGTGGAGTACTAATCATGACCAAAGGAATCCGTGTATTCCCAAGAATAAGAAACTTAAATTTTTTCTAAGTATTTCTGAAACAACTATATGCATATATTAAAAGAGAAAGAATGGTAGTGTTGGTTACCCAACAATTGAAATGTACTTAATTCCATCTACTGACTTGTATAATTGCAAATCATTAAAATGATAAATTTTAAGTTATATTTTCCTATAATTAAAGAGAGATGGAGAGAGTGAAATAGTATAAATGGTATATATAGACATGTAAGTGACCCTCACATGCCTATCAGTCTTTAGATTCCGTCCTCAGAAATAATCACTCTTAATTCTTGTGACTCACCTTTCTTTTTAATGCATTGCTATATAAGTCACTATTTGCATAGTAAATTGGAGCATTTATTTGGAATATTTTTATTCCAGGAATTTCTTTCACCTGAAAAATAAAGTGTTAGTGAATTTAATATAAGGAAATATTTCAGAATCAAAACTTCAACTGCCTCCTTTTCCAACTTGAAAATTAATACAGATGTTGCCAAGGACCCTTTGACAGTGTTTAAATAAAATAATGTCAGTCTAGCTGACTTACTCATGTTCTGAAAGAAGCCATGTTGAATGGAAGGCCTTTAAAACGGCACATCTTCCCATTTCTTTTAAAAGTCTTTTGTTTCATTTCTTTTTTTTTTTTTTTACCATAAAATACAAAGAAGAAACGGAAAAACATTAAAAAAGCGAATCTAGGAGAGGGGAGCTGCCACTCAAACTGAGAAGCAGCCACATAAAATGAACAGAAGTTTATATTGGTTTATACACAGAATGCAGGTAGGAGTCAAAACAGACTCAGGTGAAAATTTTATCAAGAAGCCTCGTGAAATTCTGGAACGTGGTTGGAAACAGGTAATTAACCACATAATTCTTTGGAAGGGGGAAAATATACCAATCCTACAAGTCTAATTTATTAATATCTTACAGTGAGTCTGAGAACTTCTTCCCAAACACAAAACAAACAGATAAAACCAGTTTAAGACTTTGTAAAAGATTCTACATTAAGAGATTTCAAATCAGAAAAGAAAATTCAAAGTCAAGGATATTTTAAGCCATAGTTTTAACCACTAAAAATGAAGCAGAAGAAAAATGAAGTAAGAGATTTCCACAGCTCCACCACCTACATTGTATATGGTTAATATTAGAATTTTATCACCCATTTGAATTCATGAGAAGGAAATCACGCCCATACAGACACCCTGGCAAACAGTCTTGGTATTTTGTAAACATATACTTTAAGTCCAAGAATATATATTCATCCTCATTAAAAAAGAGGAAAAATAATATTAAGAGGCTGTGTAACTGATGTATAGTATAAATTGTAAAACTGAATCCAGACAGTAAATGGAAGTTCAGACTTTTCACCACACTTCCTACATCTCCACCCCTAACTCTCTATCCTGAGTAAAAATAATACTAAATAAGCCAATCAAATCATATACTTACAACCATTTAAAACGATAGAAAAAAGGACCTACCTCCTCATATGCATCTATATCAATGTACACATCAGTGTCAGGAAGCTGCCCAAGGACTTTGTAGCTTGGACTGCAGACAGAGAGGGAGTATGTTAAAGTATTATCATGCTGATGCTCAGGTAGTGATGGAAACACAAGATTCTGCACATTTGCAAATCCTGTATGGATTTGCTAGTGACTTCAGGGATACTTGGTTCTTTTTTCTTTTTGTTTATTTGGTCCTTTTATGGTCTCTTTTCAGAAGGGCTCCACTTATATTTGCATTCCCCGTACCATCCCAAACCTAACACATCCCACACCCTCCACCTACATACACCTCACACATATACAATTTACATACACAGCACATATACCTCACACGACACACACACACACACACACACATAACACCACACACATGCTCGTATATACCATCCACATACCACACACACAATCTGTTCCAGACAAAAGACTTAGAGATTTAAAGATGGGAAGAAAAAGGAACTGTGCAAGTTCAAACTATGTCTGGGACATGATCTCATGTCACTCGGTAGACAGAATTATCTTCCTGCTCTAATTCTAAAACAGGAGAGGGGATTTTCATTTTATTTGAAATAAGAGAACTGACTTGTGGAGCAAGAGGTTGGAGGACCACAGGTGTGGGGAGAAAACAGAAATCTCAAATCAGCATAGGAGTTTCCTTAAGTTTTTTTAAAAACTTATATTTAATTGAAGGACAATTGCTTTACAATATTGTGTTGTTTCTGCCATGTATCAACATATATCAGCCATAGGTATACATATCTCTTCTCCCTCTTGAACCTCCCTCCCACCTCCCACCCCATCCCACCCCTCTAGGTTGTCACAGAGTGCTGGTTTGAGTTCCCTGAGTCATACTGCAAATTCCCACTGGCTGGCTGTTTCACGTATGGTAGCATATTTGTTTCCATGCTGCTCTCTTGATCTATCCCACCCTCTCCTCCCTGCCTCTCTGTGTCCACAAGTCTGTTCTTTATGTATGCATCTTAACTGCTGTCCTGCAAATAGGCTCATCAGTACCACTTTTGTAGATTCCATGTATATGTGTTAATATTTGTTTTTAACTTTCTGCTTACTCCATTCTGTATAATAGGCTCTAGGTTCATCCACTTCTTTAGAACTGACTCAAATGTGTTCCTTTTTATGGCTGAGTTACATTACATTGTATATATGTCCCACAGCTTCTTTATCCATTCATCTGTTTATGGACATCTAGGTTGCTTCCATGTCCTACCTACTCTAAATAGCTAGGGTACTTGCGTCTTTTTCAATTATGGTTTTCTCAGGGTATATGCCCAGAAATGGGGTTGTTGAGTCATATGGTAGTTGCTGTATCAATTTACATTCCCACCATTAGTGAAAGAAGGTTCTTTTTTCTCCACACCCTCTCCACCATTTATTGTTTGCAGATTTTTTGATAACGGCCATTCTGACCAGTGTGAGATGGTATCTCATTGTAGTTTTGATTTGCATTTCTCTAATAATCAGTGATGTTGAGCATCTTTTCATGTGTTGGTATGTCTTCTTTGGAGAAATGTCTGTTTAGGTAATCTTCTGCCTACTTTTTGATTGGGGTGCTTCTTTTTCTGGTGTTGGGTTGCATGAGCTCCTTGTATAATTTGGAAATTAATGCTTCATCAGTTGTTTCATTTGCTATTATTTGTATTCCTACACACTAACAACAAAAAAATCAGAAAATTATTGCAACAAAAAGAATAAAGTACCTAGCAGTAAACCTACCTACGAATCAAAGAGTTGTATACAGAAAACTATTAAGACACTGATGAAAGAAATCAAAGATGACGTACAACAGATGGAAAGATAGTCCATGTTGCTGGGTTGGAAGAATCAATATTGTGAAAATGACTATACTACCAGATGCAGTCTACAGATTCAATGCAATCCCTGTCAACTTACTAATGGCATTTTTCACAGAACTAGAACAAAAAATGGCACCCCACTCCAGTACTCTTGCCTGGAAAATCCCATGGATAGAGGAGCCTGGCGGGCTGCAGTCCATGGGGTCACTAAGAGTCAGACACGACTGAGCAACTTCACTTTCACTTTTCACTTTCATGCATTGGAGAAGGAAATGGCAACCCACTCCAGTATTCTTGCCTGGAGAATCCCAGGGATGAGGGAGCCTGGCGGGCTGCTGTCTATGGGGTCGCACAGAGTCGGACACGACTGAAGCGACTTAGCAGCAGCAGCAGCAGAACAAAAAATTTCACAATTTGTATAGAAACACAAAAGGCTTCGAATAGGCAAAGCAATCTTGAAAAAGAAGAATGAAGCTGGAGGAATCAACCTTCCTGACCTCAGACTATACTACAGAGCTACAGTCACCAAGACAACATGGTACTGGCAAAAAAACAGAAACATAGAGCAGTGGAACAAGACAGAAAGCCCAGAGATAAACCCATGTACCTATGGGCACCTTATTTTTGACAAATGAGGCAAGAATATACAATGGGGAAAAGACAGTCTCTTCAATAAGTAGCACTGGGAAAACTGGACAGCTATGTGTAAAAGAATGAAATTAGAATGCTTCATAACAGCATATACAAAGATAAACTCAAAATGGATCAAAGATCTAAACATAAGACCAGAAACTATAAAACTCATAGAGGAAAACATAGGCACAACACTCTATGACATAGATCACAGCAAGATCCTCTATGACCCACCTTCTAGAATAAAGGAGATAAAAACAAAAATAAACAAGTGGGACCTACTTAAACGTAAAGGCTTTTGCACAGCAAAGGAACTATAAACAAGGTGAAAAGACAACCCTCAGAATGGGAGAAAATAATAGCAAGTGAGTAGATTTTAAACAATTACTTATTGATTTCTGTGGCTGTGCTGGGTCTTGGTTGTGGACTGTGGGATCTTTCATCTTCAGAGTGGTATGTGAGATCTTTAGTTGTAGTATGTGAACTCTCACCCACAGCATGTGAGATTTTGTGTTCCTTGACCAGGAACTGAACCCAGGGCCCTTGCATTGGGAGTGTGGAGTCTTAGCTACTGGACCGCTAAGGAAGTTCCAAATGAATAGATTTTAAACTTTATTTTTCAAGAACACAAATCTATATATCTTTACAGTCTGTCTCAAAGTAGACAGTGAAATGATGATAGGTACTATTTCTTAAACACCTGATATTACTTTGTTATAGCCCATTAAAAATATACTGGGTTTATTTCTGCCATCATGTAGAAGAGAAACTGAAGTCCAGCGGGGTTAGGTGAGTTGTTCAAGTTAGAGAGCTTGGCAGACCCAGAATATGGCTCATGGTCTTTTCTTTGACATTTCATGGCCTTGTTACCATGCTCTGGTATTCCTCAGCATGTATGTACAACTGCTTTGTGAGTTAGAATCCATAGCAGAAATGTCACAGGTTTTTCTAGGTGGATTCCCTCCACAAACATTCAGTGAACACACAATCATGTGCTGGTTCTGGGCTCCAGGAATCTCACCTCTACAATTAAGTTGCTCATGCTCACAGTCTAGTGATGACTGTGGACAAATATAACACCAAGGACTGATACTGTAGACAAGAAGAAAGGTTCTCAGCTGAGTTCACAATTATGAGAAAACCTTTAAAAGAGACTCAAAATGTTGTCCGTATGTTAGCATCTAGTTGCCAGGGGGCAGGAGTGAGTAGGGGTTAACACACGGACCACAGGTGGCAACAGTGGTAAAGAAGCTGCCTGCCAAAGCAGGAGACATAAGAGATGAGGGTTTGATCCCAGGGTCGGTAAGATGCCCCGGAGGAGGAAATGGCAACTCATCCAGTATTCTGGCCGGGAGATCCCATGGACAGAGGAGCCTGGAGATTTACAGTCCCCGGGGTAGCAAAGAGTTGGATGTAACTGAAGTGACTTAGCATATGGACCACACAAAACACAAGTAACCTGGACACATGCGAGGTGCTGGAGGACCAAAGCCCTGTTGTGGGCACACAGGGGAGGATGAGCGCACTCTGGCTGGGTGAGTGGGGTCTCAGTGTATGCGGATTTCAACAGACAGATGCGGAAAATGTCTTCCCGACCAGCTGGAGTGCACTGATAAACCTTAGGTCTAAATACTCCTTGTTTCCTTTCTAATCGCCCCAAAGAGCAAGAAAATCTCTCTTTATGAACTCAGATGGGGTTTTATCTGGCCATTCCTTATGTTTATCATCACTTGTACCTTGCTTATGGTTACTGAAGCACTTATAATCATGTATTTCAATTTCTTGAAGATGGATTATAAAATCCTCTTTATGAATTAGCCTCTGGATTCACAAAAACTCATATTTGAATCATTGTCTACCACTTGCTGTATGATCTTAATCAGTCTAGGCCCCTGTTTCCACATCTGTGAAATGGGGATGCTAACAGTCATCAGTCTATAAGGATGAAATGATACAAAGCATGAATCTTTGCACAGAGCCAGGCACATAACCACAATAATTTAATGCCACCATTACTTCATCACCATGATTAGCATCATCATCATCATGAATCTATCATTCTTAGGAGAGTGGAGCCTTTTTGAAGGGAAGGGCCATGTTTTATCTACTGCTTTGGTCTGCATCTAAAGTCACTGTTGAAGTGTCAGGCAGGAAACACATCCAAACCAATCTGCACTCTCACCTCTGTGTTCTGTAAATCACAGTCAGCAGTGCGATGATCACAGCAGTAATCAAACCATAGTCCAGTCCCAGGAACAAGGAGGAAACAAAAGTGGTAAGCCAGATGGTCTAAACAAAAGACAGAGAGCTTTAGGGAGAATCATGTGAAAAACTTCCTGAGTCACACACACACACACCAGTACTTAGCCTTGCTTACCTGGATACTGCATATAATAACTGGCCACAGTAAGTTATCTTTCTCACATTTTCACCAGCAACAGTTCATTTGTTGCTATGACATACTCACCTAACAATCACCTTTGTTACTTACCAGCTCTATTTTGCTGGTTCTCCAGAAAAAGGGGAGATCTGAGAATTGCATGAACATTCCTTTCAGGTTGACAATCACAATGGCCGACAGCACAGCCTGAAACACAGCACACCCACACATGCCTCTCCTCTTGTGTCCAGAGACCCCCTGGACACACTGTGTCCTCAGGAGCCTTGCTGGCTCCTCACTGTCCTCCTGCTGCCCTCCCCACATCCTCTCTCCACTCACTTCCTACACAGCAGTGACGGTATGTTTGGAGCCAAGAACAACTGGATTTTCAAGACTTGGTTAGCTAAAATGGGCCCTGGAAAACCAGGTTTATATCCTAGTAGCAAACCTGTATCGTGGCCAAGAGGTTTAGAATTAAATGGTACTCAAGGAATGATTTCCTCCATGGTCTTCTTGCATCATGAGTTTTATACTCTATATCGTTCCTAAGTTCTACTAGGTTAAATGTTTTATAAGTGTAGGCCATCTCAAATTTTTAATAGAAGTATAAGGTCATAGAAGATCAGAGAGAAGGGACCTTGGAGATAAGTCAAACCCAAACCTCCACTTTGCAGATAACGAAACAGAACCAGAGATGTTGAGAAGGCTTCCTGTAGGTCCCAGGTATTGGCAGATTGTGGAGGAGGATATTGACCCTAGTGTTGACCCTTTCTGCTACTACCCTACCAGAGTTATAGTAAAAACCCACGAGAGTCACAAAAATGTCAACGAGTAAAACTGTAAAATCTCTACACATGGAAAAGCCTCTCACCAAGTCCATGGTACACACCTGAGGTAGTGATTCAAAGAGAAATCCAGTGGCTAATATGACCAGCAGAATCATTAATGAAGCCAAACAACCTGCAAGCTGGATGAGAAAAGACACATGGAAGGGGCTTTAGGAGACTTGAGTGAGAAGTGGGACATAGGTTCCTCTTTGTCTCTTGAAAATCACTATGGAAAGATATGGCTTCACATAAGTCATCCATACCATTACATAAACCTGTAATTGTTTCCCATTCCGTTTCTGAGGTTTTGGTTCCTCTTACAGCCTTCAGGTGAAAGTCACTCAGTCATATCTGACTCTGTGACCCCGTGGACTATACAGTCCATGAAATCCTCCTGGCTAGAATACTAGAGTGGGTAGCTGTTCCCTTCTTCAGGGGATCTTCCTAACCCAGGGACTGAACTCAGGTCTACTGCATTGCAGGCGGATTCTTTACCAGCTGAGCCACCAGGAAGTCTTTTAGCCTTTAAACAGAAGCTGAAATGCTTAAATACTCTGAATGAAATGCCCATGCCAGTGGAGGAGAAAAGGAGATATATGGTGCAGACCCAAGACACACAGGGGCCAGAAGAGTTCAGACATGGTTTTGTTGTCCATTTGCAGTAGCCACATGTGGTTATTTCAATTGTAAAAAGTAAATTAAATAAAATTTAAAATTCAGGTCTTGGTTGCACTAGCTACATTTCAAGTGTTCAAGAAGGCCATGTGACTAGTGGCTGCCATACTGGAGAGCACAAATATCGAACATTTCAATCACTTCAGAAAGTTCTATGGAACAGGGCTGGCAATCTGCCCACACTCACTCTCAGGCTTTCATGACAACATCCTATGTCTGAACCTTGAAGTTTACTGGTAGCCAGGAATGTTAATTTTTTTTGATTTGACTGGCGAATATACTCCTTTTCTGTAGATTCGGTTCCTTGTGATTTGCTTCAACCAATCATGCCTTTCTCTGATTCATACACAGCCCACTGGAGCAGGGATCTTCAGGCAGAATACAATCAGTAGATTAGTTTATCACCCAAATCACCAGACCTTAGGGGCCAGCTGCATACACACCTGTGTCTTCCCTCCAGTTCCCTCCTGAACAAGGCTTCGAGACAAGGAGCATGAAATTGAAAAAGTCTGGAAGAGTAGCCGATGGAATTGCACAGTCCCAGGGCAATGAGCTCCTTTTCCATATGGAAGGAAAGCACAAAAGAGATCAATTATTTTTCAGCAAGACAGGCATGATGACCCATTTAATGGACATCTTCAACAGTACAGGCCGTCTATTCATTCTCTTTCCAGATATAAAAATTTGTTTAGCATGAGTTCAAAATAGGAATTATTGCATAATTTAAGGTGGGAGAAAAACATTTTGAATTTTTATTGCGTTAGAGATAAATGCTGTGATCATCACCTAGCCCCCTCTTTCTTAAACACACTCTCTACACAATTAATATTTTTGTTTTTTAAAGAAAACTACAGCAACAGGGACAAATTTTTTTTGATGTTTAAGAGAAAATTATTGGTGGATAGGACTACTGGCATCTTTTAAATGCCTGGGCTCGTGTTCATCCAGGAACCCATGCCAGTGTCCTCTTTGGACCAGTGAGTGAGTCCTTATCTCAGGGCAACTTCTGACCTTCCTAGTTGGATCACTGTGTCTCATACAAACATAGAACATCTAGTCTCCTCTTAGAACTACCCAGTGTTACAGTAACACTTCAAGCTAAACTAATGCCTCATGGTATTCAGATTAAATAATTTGTCTGCAGCTATCTTATAAAAGAAGGCAGCAAATAATATATTTGAGTGAAGAATCATAAACTCAAAGTTTAATGAACAAAGAGAAAGCTTCCGAGTAGAGTAAAAATGGTTCCGGAAAAATATTAGATTCTCAAGCTGTAAGCTTTAAAGTAGGACAGCACCTAGAGGAGTTTGGCAAACTGTAAACTTCAGAGTGGAAATTTCACCTACTGATGAGGTGAGGTAGGATTCAGTACCTCAGTGTTCTGATGATTTAATGCCTCCCACAGTAGAGTAAGATGACCATACCACTAGGAAGCATCTGCAGGAAATTAATTATTTTTACCTGATTGCCATCAACCTGGTAGCCATGCTTATTTGCCAAGGTCTTGGCCATTGAGATGGTGACTGAGAATCCAACAATGGGATGGCAATGGCATCCACGTACACAAGGTGGAAGAGGCTGGTGTCTGGATTGGCTGGAGGTAGCAGCCTGAAAAGTGAAGCCAACTTTAACCTGGGTGTTGTGACCATTGGAAAAAACCATGCAGCTAGAGGGGAGCATTTTAGTGGGGGGAGGGGCACTATCTGCAGATAAGGTAATCAGCACTTGGGTACTTGTTTCAGCAAAAAGCAGGGCCCTCTTTGAAGCACAGGTTCTTCCCCATGCTCAGAGTGTCAGCTTTCAACCTGAATGGGTTATCAGCAGAGATCCAATGCCATTTTATTTAGAAAAGGAGTAACCTCATACCTCACAGCTCCCTGTATGGCAGGTGTAAGGAAGAACAGGAAGGTTCCTGTTCCTCAAGAACAGGTTCCTCAAGAACAGGAAGAAGAGAGGGTCAGTGAAGCGCTCAGATACCACAGATATTCAAACCAAAACTGAGGTGAGGAGGGAGCTGCACAGGCACTGGAGAATTACTACTGTCTGAGCAACACCAGGGAGAAGGCAATGGCACCCCACTCCAGTACTCTTGCCTGGCAAATCCCATGGACAGAGGAGCCTGGAAGGCTGCAGTCCATCGGGTCGCTAGGAGTTGGACACGACTGAGAAACTTCACTTTGACTTTTCACTTTCATGCATTGGAGAAGGAAATGGCAACCCACTCCAGTGTTCTTGCCTGGAGAATCCCAGGGACAGGGGAGCCTGGTGGGCTGCCGTCTCTGGGGTCGCACAAAGTTGGACACGACTGAAGGGACTTAGCAGCAGCAGGCAACACCAGAGATACTCACTGCTCTCCCCTGCTATTTGATGTAAGGATTCTGCTTTTTCCCCCACATTCCTTTAGGTGAGTTTCTAACATGGGAAAGGAGCAGCAGCAGATTATACTTCTTGGGTCTCACCTGGGAAACCTAGGAGTCTGGAGGGGCCATAAATGTGACTCCTGGAGCTAATTTTGTGGTCCATTCCTCTAGTTTGGAACCTTTCTCCTAAAAGAACAGAATAGTATTCCCTGGAATTGTATGGGGGAAAGGGCAATAGAGGTTTTCAAAGGCACCTGCTCCAATTCAAGGCATTGGGCTAAATAATAATAACATCAATTAATGGATGTACAGTATTATATTTTTATAGTCATTTATTAGGTGCTTCTTTTTGTGCCAGGTTCTGTGTTTACCTATCTCTAATAGCACTGTGAGCTAAGCACCATTATAATCCCCATTTTACAGATGAGGAAAATGAGGCATAGTGAGGTCAAGCAATTTGTCCAAGATCAAATGACTCATCTACCAAGTTCAACAAAAACTGTGAAGAACCTGCCTCTCCATGTTATTTCTCATGCTGTGTCATATCATAATGATGAAGGGTTTGTCTCAGGTTCTGGGGTAAGGGAAAGGGAGGGGAGCAAAGGAAAGGAACCTAGCATGTGTTAAACTCAAGTTTGTCTTTACAACAATCCTTTTAAATAGGTGTCATTATTATCCTAATGTATAGGTGAAAAAAAAATGGATATTTGCAGAGTTAAGTGATCTGCAGAAGACAGAGCTGGAATCAGATCCAAGAGGTCTGACTATAGAACTTACTGTCTTTCCCTGCAACTTTGCTGCATAAGCATTAATCAGGAGAGAAGGCACGGCAGCAGGTTTGGGTCTGAGGAATAAGAATATGAGAAAAGAATGCATGCGGCAATGAATTAAGTAAACCAAGGAACGTGATATATTGTCATGAATGGGATCTTTTAACAGTCATCTATCAACTTCTGGAAACTGTATTGTGTATTTAAGTGTGTGTGTGTGTGTGTGTGTGTGTGTGTGGTTAAGTGTGGTAGTTAACAGCAGTGTTTTCAAATACAATCACTAACAATTCCTCCCTTATGTGTGTGTGCTGCTCCCATATCTAGATGCCATCTGTCTCCCCTCTAGTTGAATCCAGGCTGGCCATTTGATTTGCTTTGACCAGAACGTGGTGGGAGTGATGCTGAATGAGTGTGGTAAGCCACTTGGCAGCTTCTGCTCTTCTGTCCTGTTGCCCGAGCCGACACACAGAGACCCTGGCTACCCTGCTGGAGACCTGTGTGGAGAGAAGATGCCAGCTAGCCCTGAGCTGTTCCAGTCACTGCAGCTGAGCTGTTAGACAGAGGTCCTCTTGGTTCCTCCAGCTCCAGTCATCCCTTTAGAGTCTGTGGCTGCCTGACAGACCCCAAGTGAGACACTCAGTTGAGCCTCACCTACACGGACAAACTGTGAGCAAACAAACCACTGTTGTTTGGCAATGAGGCTCATATATCACTGAAGTGGTATGACTGTACATAGATAGGATATTAGACAGGCATTATTGGTTTCCTGCCTGGTTTTCAGCAAAGTTCCATAAAGATAAGGTTTCTGGGAAGCCAAGTTTCAAAACGGTACTTTTTTTTTTTTTAAGGTTTAGCTTTTACTAATAGAGGGGAAGCATATTTGGGTATAATGCAATAGGGAAAGGAAGGTATTAGGTAGGAATTATGGCAGCATGTGAATTTTAAAAAGGAGAAATTTAAGTGTGAAAATTCACCATGTAAGTTACTTGTGATTAGTTATTGAATAGGGTTATCTATTGGATCCAAAGACTCGGGTTTATCACGTGACTATGTTAGTGACCCAGGTGTGAGGTAATGGAAAGATCACACAACTGGGTATCAGAAGACTGAGTTCTGAGTCCAGGCTGGGACTCACCAAACCGCACTCACATCTCTCAAATGTCACCTTTCCTGACACCCTACCTAAAAGAGCAACCCCAGCCCCTCCTGTCTACTGATGTTTTGCCTATTTCTCCTAGTAGAATATCAGCTCCATGACAGCAAAGACTTTTTTGCTTCCATGTTCACTTCTGTTTTTCACTGCTGTGTCCCTAGCACCTAATAGGCATTCAATAAATATATGCTGAATAAGTGAGAATAAATGAACTTTTTAATCTGTCAAGTGAGGATAACACACATCAACAGTGTTATTGTGAGCCATCAATTGACATGATGGGTATAAAAGTACTTAAAAAATTATAAGTGCAAGTAGAAAAGCAGGATTATCACTGTGTTATACTTTTAAATGAATCATAAGTAACTCATTTATGATAGCAATTCATTGAAGCTGAGTGCAGGCTTCCTCCTTCAACACTTGCTCCCTGGGTGAACTTTGGCTTGGAGAGCACCTCCTCTTCCCTGGGCTTCCCTGGAGATTCTTAGCTGGTACCTGGGGCAAGCCCTGATAGAATATGCCAAGTTCTTTCAATATCCAACATCTGGGCAAATGTCTGACTCTGTTCTTTTGCAAGGAGAGGAGAGGGTGGCAAGAAACAGACGGTACCAGGGACAAAAAGCCAGAGAAACACAGAGAGATACAGAGTGAACCAGAGGTGATCAGAGAGGGACAGATGAGACCAGGAGAGGCTCGTAGTCACTCTTACTCCTTTAAATATAAAAAATAATAGTAAAATTTTTAAAAATGTAGAATTAGATAAGAGAAAAACAGATGAAGCAAAGCAGCAATATGTGGTCTAAAACAAGAAAACTGGTTGAAAGAATGAGCCACAGAGCTTTCAGTTAACGTGTCTAGACCATGCACTGTGTGCCAGGCACTACATGGACTGCTTTACTGGCACTGTTGCTCGTAGGTCTCACAACAGCCCCTCAGAAAGTCATTAATTACCATGCCTGCTTGGCAGAGGAGGAAACTGAGGCTTTGAGATGGTGTGTGACTTGCCCAAGGTCACAAAGCTAGTAAGTGACAGGCTAGATTTAGGTCATTTTGCTTTTAACTCCTATGCTACCCAGGAAGAGATCTATTAATAAACAACTGCTAAGTGGAATGATGCTGAAGCTGAAGCTCCAGTACTCTGGCCACCTCATGCGAAGAGCTGACTCATTGGAAAAGACTCTGATGCTGGGAGGGATTGGGGGCAGGAGGAGAAGGGGACGACCGAGGATGAGATGGCTGGATGGCATCAGGGACTCAATGGACATGAGTCTGAGTGAACTCTGGGAGTTGGTGATGGACAGGGAGGCCTGGCATGCTGCGATTCACGGGGTCACAAAGAGTCGGACTGACTGAGTGACTGAACTGAACTGAACTGAACTGAAGTGCTATATAGGAAAAAAAAAAGAAAAACCATTGTTGGTGGGACTGTAAAATGGTGCAACAATTACGGAAAACAGAATGGAGGTTCTCAAAAAATTAAACTAGAACTATCATATGATCTAGCAATGTCACTTCCATGTTTATATACAAAACAACTAAAAACAGGGTCTTGAAGAGATATTTGTCTACTCATGCTCATAGCAGGATCAGTCACAATAGCTAAGAGGTGGAAGGAACCCAAATGTCCATCAATGAGGATAAACAAAGTGTGGTACAGACACACTGTGGAATTTTATTCCATTTTAAAGAGGAAGGGAGTCCTGTCACATGCTAATACATGAACATTGATGATATTATGCTAAAGGAAATAAGCCAGTCACAAAACAGGCAAATAGTATATGATTCCACTTGTGAGTACTAAAATAATCGGATTCACAGAGATAGAAAGTAGGGGCTGGAGGGAAAGCAGAATGGAGAGTTATTGTTTAACAGTATAGGGTTTCAGATTTGCAAAGTGGAAATGTTCTGGAGATCTGTTTCACAACAATGTGACTGTACTTAGTATACTGAACTATGCACTTAATGATTAAAATGGTGAATTTTATGTTATTATTATTATTTTTACCACAATAACCTCTGCCACACATACACAAGCTAAAAAACAAAACAAAACAAAAACCCAAACCCTTAGCTATCTGATATATAGGAGAAAATGATTTTTCATTTAAAGAATACTAAAGTAGGGGATATGAGATATCCATCCACTGATTATTCAAGTCATACTGTTACTTATAACTATTTTCCTACCCTAGAGGAAGCGTGCCAACGACATCCACATTGTACGATTCATGTAGGTTAAACCCAGCCGAAATGCCAGTTCCCATAACCACCTGAAAGAGACACAAATCTGAATGCATTTTGAGAAATAAACATTCAAACATCACAAAAATAAGCTTCAAAGAACTTGTTAGCCAAGCCAAATCTATTCCACACTTTCAGGTTTAAAAAGAAAAATTATAGTTAGCTCCCAGCATTTCTAACTTTTTCTAATGACCCTTCTCCACAACATGAAAGTGGACTCTACAGTCTCCTTGTGACCTGGAATTCTTTCCTCTTTACTTTGCTCTGTTTCATCCTGAGGCATTTGGCTAGTTGGCTACAAACAGAAAGAAGCCGTAAAACCTTCTAGGAGTTGGCTTTGCATTTAGGGCAAGTAAGATAAGACTCCGGCCAAGGTGGCACAAACAAAGGACATGAAAGATGTCTTGTGAGGGTGATACAGTGACAGTGTACCATTGAAAAAGGTATCTTTGGATCTACAATTGTGGATCAGCATCCTGTGGACTCCGTCTCCAGGACAGCAGCACCAAGGTGGTTAGAGGTGCCCACCAGCACCTCCAGAAGCATGGCTGTCTTCTCCCATGTCTGGGGCAGAGTCAGAGCGAAACCGCCTGTCACTGAGTGTCCTTATATACAAGGTTTTCGGGATTTAGTCTGTGTGTGAAGTAAAAGCCTCAGTGAGCTACAAGAAGAGAAAATAACAGAAGAGATGGCAACTTTTTTCATTCCAAAGAACGACTGCCTGTAGAATTTTTCGAGTGTGTTACTTAGGAACACAGGAATAGGGGTGGCCAGAGGAGGGAGCCAGTCCCCCATGGAGGGGCCTGCTGCAGGGAACCAACAAGAAGGTAAGCTCATGATCAGACACAGCAGCCTGCGAGGTCCAGGGCATGGCTGCTTCTGGCCCCATGATGAAGTGCCTCTTCTTTGCTGGTGGTAATGTCTGCCACCCTTAACGGCATCTGTTGTGCATCTCGAACTGGGGGAGTGCCCCCAAATTCAAATCCACAGGATACACATGGCTCAAGTTTCTGGAGCATCAACTTTATGCAGTGGTAAATAATTTAAACCACAGCTTTCCTATCAACACACACAGATGCATTTTGAAACAGAATACGAAACCTCAAACAATTTTATGATAAGAAAGAAATTTTATGTTTAAAGAGTCATCAGAACTGTTCCCAAGTTTCCAGCATGGCTTCCTTCTTCCTTGTTCTGAGGAACACACAAATAAGTAAAAAATCCCAAAACCAAAAACCAAAAAAAACACAGGTTCACCATAATTACAATGAAAGAATCCTGGAGAACCATTGCTCTGGGAAACATGAAGGAAACTTTAAAAGGGAATCTGGAAAGTGGACAGAGCTAGGAACTTCGGCCAGGAAAAACAATCTTCATTATTTACTTCATGATTAGGGCTTGTCCTTCTCCTTTGCCATGCAAGGGAGCTGAGAACCTCCTGTTGTTCTCCAAGAGGAGACAGGAAATCTGTGTCAAACCCCAGTGACAGAATAGGTATTGAGACGATGAGAAACAGTCCTGTTTGGGTGTAGATGAGATGAAAGCAAGGAAGAGGATCAAAGGCACTGGCTTCCTTGTGAGCTATACCAGTTGGTAGGTTTGGGGGCTGGAACTTCTTGCTAAATTTGGATCAGATACCTATCCTTTTTATTTCTTCTCCTGTGGGTTCCCAAACTAGACACCAAAGTGCCCCAGAGTCCCAAGGAGAGCTCACTGGGTCTGTGAGACTTTCATGGGAAATAGGGACACCTGTCAGATACATGCAAAGTTCTAGTTTGAGTAGTTCACAGTTTCCACATTAGTTCCTACTACATCGGTTTCAGTCATACCAAAGGTTTGCAAAGTCTTTGGTCACTGTGATTTAGAAAACAAGTACTACATAAAAATCAAAAGTGAACAGGAAATGAGGGTAGTGGTGTCTGATTCCCAGGTTCGAGGGGTTGTGCAGTGTCCACAAGCCACACAAATTCATTAATAAATTGCTGTGGTTATTTAAGAATGTAATAACACTTTATTTCAATTTATATGCATTATTTTTATAAATAGTTCTTGTTAGACATAAATATACATTAAATTGTTTGGACTTGATTACTTACTAAATGGAACTATTAGTTAGGTATTTCTTTTGACCTATGAGTGCCAAGAATTAACAAAGTTTGGGAACCTCTGTCTTTGCTCTTTCCAAACTAGAAACAGCTTAGTTTTTTCAAGTCATTAAAGTATTACATATTCATTATGAAACAATTAGACAACAAAAACTCCGAGAAAGAAAAATCTCCATAATTTCACTCAGATAATTTACATTCACATTTTTGTGGACAGTCTTCATCTGTATTTTAAAAGTCACCCATGCCTAAGTTTTAATGCTTTTCTTTTTTTGTCACTGTATTTGTAAAAGTTCCCCTTGCAAACTCCAACCTTCTCTTGGAGGAACAGAGAGAAAAAAGGTCTAACTTCTCTCTCCCTTGTCCCACTTCAAAACCCTTCACAGAAACAGCTAGGTGAATGTGGCCGGAAGTTGACTTACCGCAAAGAACTCTAAAGGAATGGGTGCTGGCAATTTCTCTTTAAATCTCTCATTAAACTCCTTGCCACCCAACAGCAAACCAAAAACCATCAGCCCAACGCCTAGGGAACACACGTTGAGGTTTTTAACATTCTGCAACACAGCAACTGTACTCTGTAACACAGTGAACACTGGATGTTACATCAAGCAATAGCCACTGAATAGACAGTCTAGTGTTCTAATTCACACTAGCCATCCCAGTAGCGGACATTTCCAGTTAACAGGTCTCAGGCTGAAATCTCTCTTTGCAGCTTTTACCACTAGGAGTCATTTTTACTCAGCTATACAACTTCGCAGTTGTAATACCTAACCAACAACCATATATCACAGTGTTTTTTGCTACACTAATGTCTCAATGTAGAATTGTAAAATTCAGAAGAGTCACCCTGAAGCTGAATCCTAAGCATTAGGAAAGGACCATGGATTTTATCAGCATAATAATCTGAAAGCAAATACACAGAAAAGCTTTTAGGAACTGATAGCGGGAGAAATCATTTTTAGCAGATGAAAGAGGAATCAGGTGAGCTTCGAAGGCAAGAGAGTAGCTGAAACTTAGAAAGAAGCCCAGGAAACTTAAGAGAAGAAAGCCACTTAATTGTCTCCTAAGGCTGCAGTCTCGGCACCCCAGTGCAGTCAGTACTCATCTGGACCCGGGGCAAGTAGATGACCACCAAGCCCAGACTACAAACCTTTCCTATCAACGCCTAGAGCATTCTCTGGTGTGACTCTCTGTCCTATTTCCGTTGTGACAAGGCACTTTGAGAAATCTCAGAGTAAGAAGCATGTTACCAGCTATTATGGGAAATGAAGAATTTAGTTATTTAGGAACTATTCCCACAGTTGGAGGCTTCTCAAGTGGCTCAGTGGTAAAGAATTTGCCTCCCAATGCAGGAGATGCAGGAGCTGTGGGTTGGATGCCTGGCTCGGGAAGATCCTCTGGAGAAGAAAACGGCAATCCATTTCAGTATTCTTGCCTAGGAAATCCCATGAAAAGAGGAGTCTGGTAGGCTACAGTCCATGGGGTCACAAAGAGTTGGATATGACTGAGCATGCATGGACACTCACAGCTAGACTTCATTCTAATCAATGAAACACTCAATTTAATTGTTACTTCCTCAAAGCTACCTTCCTAGATTCCTAATCTAGTCAGTCAGTCAGTTCAGTTGCTTAGTCATGTCTGACTCTTTTCGACTCCATGGACTGCAGCATGTCAGGCTTCCCTGTCCACCACCAACTCCAAGAGCTCGCTCAAACTCATGTCCATTGAGTTGTGATGCCATCTAATCATCTCATCCTCTGTTGTCCCCATCTCCTCCTACCATCAATCTTTCCTAGCATCTTTTCCAATGAGTCAGTTTTTCGCATCAGGTGGCCAAAATAATGAAGGTTCAGCTTCAGCATCAGTTCTTCCAATGAATATTCAGGACTGATTTCCTTTAGGATGGACTGGTTGGATCTCCTTGCAGTTCAAGGGACTCTCAAGAGTCTTCTCCAACACCACAGTTCAAAAGCATCGATTCTTCAGCACTCAGCTTTCTTTATAGTCCAACTCTCATATCCATACATGACCACTGGAAAAATCATAGGTTTGACTAGACAGACTTATGTTGGCAAAGTAATGTCTCTGCTTTTCAATATGCTGTCTAGGTGGTCATAGCTTTTCTTCAAAGGAGTAAGCGTCTTTTAATTTCACAGCTGCAATCACCATGTGCAGTGACTTTGGAGCCCCCCAAAAAACTGTCTGACTGTTTCCATTGTTCCCTCATCTATCTGCCATGAAGTGATGGGACAGGATGCCATGATCATTGTTTTTTGAGTGTTGAGTTTTAAGTCAGCATTTTCACTCTCCTCTCTCACTTTCATCAAGAAGCTCTTTAGTTCTCTGTTTTCTGCCATAAGGGTGGTTTCATCTGCATATCTGATGTTATTGATATTTCTCCTGGCGATCGTGATTCCAGCTTGTGCTTCTTCCAGCCCAGCGTTTCTCATGATGTACTCTGCATATAACTTAAACAAGCAGGTTGACAATATATAGCCTTGACGTACTCCTTTCCCATTTTGGAACCAGTCTGTTGTTCCATGTCTGGTTCTAACTGTTGCTTCTTAAAAAGTGAAAGTGAAGTCTCTCAGTTGTGTCTGACTCTTTGCGACCCCATAGACTTTAGCCTAACAGGCTCCTCTGTCCATGGGATTTTACAGGCAATAGTACTGGAGTGGATTGCCATTTCCTTCTCCAGGGGATCTTCCCAACCCAGGGCTCGAATCCAAGTCTCCAGCATTGTAGACAGACGCTTTTACCATTTGAGCTACCAGGGAAGTCCTTTACCTGCATAAAGATTTCTCAAGAGGCAGGTAATGTGGTCTTGTATTCCCATCTCTTGAAGAATTTTCCACATTTCCTTGACCACACAGTCAAAGGCTTTGGCATAGTCAATAAAGCAGAAGTAGATGTTTTTCTGGAATCTCTTGCTTTTTCTATCATCCAACGGATGCCTGCAATTTGATTTCTGGTTCCTCTGCCTTTTCTAAATCCTGCTTGAACATTTGGAAGTCCACAATTCACATACTGTTGAAGCCTCACTTGGGGAATTTTCAGCATTACTTTGCTAGCATGTGAGATGAATGTAATTGTATGGTAGTTTGAACATTCTTTGGCATTGCCTTTCTTTGGATTGGAATGAAAACTGACTTTTCCAGTCCTATGGCCACTGCTGAGTTTTCCAAATTTGCTGGCCTATTGAGTGCAGCACTTTCACAGCATCATCTTTTAGGATGTGAAATAGCTCAACTGGAATTCCATCACCTCCAGTAGCTTTGTTTGTTGTGATGCTTCCTAAGGCCCACTTGACTTCGCACTCCAGTGATGCTTCGTAAGGCCTACTTGTCTGGCTTGAGGTGAGTGATCACACTATCGTGGTTATCTGGGTCATGAAACTCTTTTTTTGTATAGTTCTTCTGTGTATTCTTGCCACCTCTTCTTAATATCTTCTGCTTTCTACCGCTTCTGTCCTTTATTATGCCCATCTTTGCATGAAAAACATTGCATTGGTATTTCTAATTTTCTTGAAGAGATCTCTAGTCTTTCCCATTCTATTGTTTTCCTCGCTGTCTTTGCATTGATCACTGAGAAAGGCTTTCTTATCTCTCCTTGCTGTTCTTTGAAACTCAGAATTCAGAGGGGTATATCTTTCCTTTTCTCCTTTGCCTTTAGCTTCTCTTCTTTTCTCAGCTATTTGTAAGGTCTCAACAGACAACCATTCTGCCTTTTTGCATTTCTTTTTCTTGGGGATGATCTTGATCCCTGTCTCCTGTACAATGTCAGGAACCTCTGTCCATAGTTCTTCAGGCACTCTATCAGATCTAATCCCTTGAATCTATTTGTCACTCCCTCTGTATAATCATAAGGGGTTCATACCTGAATGGTCTAGTGGTTTTCCCTACTTTCTTCAATTTAAGTCTGAATTTTGCAGTCAGTTCATGATATGAGCCATAGTCAGCTCCTAGTCTTATATTTTGCTGACTGTATAGAACTTCTTTATCTTTGGTTGCAAAGAATATAATCAGATTTTGGTACTGACCATTTGGTTGTAACTTTGGAGTTCTCACAGGAGAAGATGAACGCACGTTCTTCTACTCCGCCATCTTGTGTGTATGAATTATAGATCCCCAATCTAAAGGTCTCCCTATTCAATGTCATAACAGCCTGATTTTTCTTTCATAGCACTTAACACAATTTATGCTTAATTACACATTTATGTGACCTGTTTTGGTTGCTAAGTCATGTCTGACCGTTGTGACCCCACGGACTGTAGCCTGCCAGGTTCCTCTGTTCATGGAATTCTCCAGGCAGGAATACTGGAGTGGATTGCCATTTTCATCTCCAAGGGATCATCCTGACTCAGGGATCAAACCTGCATTTCCTGTAATAGCAGGTGGATTCTTCACCACTGAGCCACCTGGGCAGCCCATTTATGTGATTAGTGGTTTACTATTTGTCTTCCCATTGTACTGGGAACTTCCCTATAGCTCAGAAGGTAAAGAGTTTGCCTGCAATACAGGTGACCTGGGTTTGATCACTGGGTCAGGAAAATACTCTGGAGATGAAAATGGCAATCCACCCCAGTATTCCTGCCTGGAGGAGCCTGGTGGGCTACAGTCTATGGAGTTGCAAAGAGTCAGACATAACTAAGCAACTAATACATTTGTCTTCCCATTGAACTGTAAGCTCACTGCTCTGCCTAACACAGTGTGTGACACATGAATTTTTACAAAGGCCATATAGGTCTTTCATTCCAAAAATATCTTTAGCAGCATTTCAGAAGTTTTGATAAGTACAGTTCCACTGTCATTTGGTTCTAATTATTTCATAATTTTCTCTTTATCCATGGGCTACTTAGAAATATGTTTTTAGTTCCCAAATGTATGGGGGTTTTAAGCCATCTTTAGTTATTGATTGCTAATTATATTGCACCATGTGAAACTGAATTTTTAGAAGTTGTGGTCAGCTGTGATGACCATTTTCAACATGATCAATTATTACCATCGTTACCTACATGCTTGTAAGTAATTTATATTTTCTCTGAGTTGGGTGGAAGGGTCTATGTACATTATATTAGATTAAACTGGTTAGGTGTGTTAGTCAAATCCTTTATGGATTTCCAATTTTCACCTGCTTGAGCAAGCAGTTTTTAAGAGAGAGATGTTATCCCAGAATGCTTTAAACTGACTTCCCTGGTGGCTCAGATGGTAAAGAACCTGCTTGTAACGCAGGAGAACATAAGAGACACAGGTTCAATCCTGGGTTGGGAAGATCCTCTGGAGGAGGATATGCCAACCCACTCTGGTATTGTTGCCTGGAAAATTCCACAGGCAGAGGAGCCTAGTGGGCTACTGTCCATGGGGTTGCAGAGTCAGACACGAATAAGCAACTTTCACTTTCCCTTTCCCAAAGAGAACCTAACCTGATCTTATGAAAAAGCTGTCTCTGGAGCTAATTAGGCTAAAGTTGTAGCCACCAAATAAAGACCTGACAAAAAATTTCTTGTGAGGTAGATAGTATCACATAATAATGAAATGAAACTTTAAGATTTAATTCCCTTTGTAATGCTCTTCTCAGAAAAGCCTTAGAATGACTAAATCTTCTCCATTCTACTGAAATTCTTAGAAATAAGCAAAGTGAGCCTTGAGATAGAGGAGAGGAAGAGGAAAAATAAAGAAGGGAAATAAGTACCAGTAAGTTGGGAAGTTGCTTACTTACATACACCACTGAAAAGATCCCACTGTACCGCTTTGTTTTAACTCCGAACAGGTATTTTAACATGGAGGTGAAGACATGCACGGCTGCAGCGGTGGTAAACCCACGGACCAGGGGCTCCGTGAGATATATGGCCACAAATCCAAACCTACAGACACCTAGGCAAAACTTTTTTTTTTTAATGACAAAGAGACAAATAAATCACATGATAGATCAGGAAGTTAAATCCAACAGAAAACATCCCAAAGTTTTTTCTGGACCACTTTCTAACACTACAAATTTGTATCTATAGCAGGTAAGTAGCTAACAAATCAGTCAGTGGTTCTTCAGAAAACAACATTTGGAGGGGCCTGGAGCCCCACGAAGCACTGGGCACCCTTTTGATGCTCCCTGTCCCTCAGAAGTGGGGGCACACTTAGTCATGTCATTGCTTGCTCCTTCCAGGCAGATAAAAAGTGCCTTTTCCCATTACCAACCCACCCTCTTCAAGCTAGTGCTTTTAGAACCTCTAAAGTACCCAATGGAAGCTAGCTAGTTCCTACTCAATATCAATTTAAGTAAAGCATGCAGTGGGACTGGCATTCCTGAGCTACAAACCCTAAGCTCTGGAGTTTTGCTGGCTGACCCTGCCCACGACCAACCAAGAGTGCTCAAAAGGTATTTATTAAATGAGCAGATGAGAGCTTATTTCCACATCTGTGAGTCTTACCTGAATGATTCCTGAAAGTAAGGTCACAGACATGGCGACTTTCACTCTCAAGGCATCTCTTGCCTCTGTCCCATTGGTTGCATTTACTCCTCCTGGAATGACTATATCATCTGGTACTAATCGAACAGCCACACCGCCTATCATCAGGCTAATAACTGCAAATGGACCTGAAATAATGAAGTATTAATCAGAGAAATGATTTTCAGCATATCTGATATGATTGTTGCCAGTATCCCAGGAGAGACAGGTGAGGTCAATAAATCCTCACTGAAATAACACTGCATAGTGACAGAATCTTCCATTCCATACACTCTTCTAGAACTTTGACATTTTCCTATGAAGAGGTGGCCTAATTCCTCTCTCCTTGAATCTGGGTAGACTTGTGGCATGCTAGTAACCAAGAGAATGCAGCAGAAGTGATACCGTGTGTGACCTGTAAGGCTATGTAACACAAGATGATATCACTTCTGCCTGAGAGCTGTGCTGCTTGCTTGTGCTTCAACCTTGTGTACGAGAAAGCCCCAGAAAGGACCCCATGGAGGTAGAGTTGGGTGAGAGGTAGGAATAGAGGGAGAGAGAGAGGGAGACCCACCTCCTGTAGCTGCTCTGGCTCCAGCTCCCACCTGACTCTCAACTGCTTGAGAGATGGTGAGCCAAAACCATCCAGTTGAGCCCTTCCCAAATCCTGACCCACAGAAACTATGAGAGATAATCAAATGATTGTTTTTAGCTGCTAAATTTTGGGCATGTTTGTTACCTAGCAATGAACATCTGAGATGTGTGTGTGTGTGTGTGTTGTGTCTGTGTTGGCTGGTAGCACCCTCAGGCAGCACCAACACTATTATGAAACCCATATAAACCTGATCCTAAATACACTAAAGAGAAACCATGTACAATTCAGTGTCTAAAATACGATGCAAATGCAATGTATGCATAGCAATAGGAACTTGAAGTATCATTAATAAATAAAAAGAAAACACAGATGCAAGCAAATTGTATTATGAACTGCAATACTTACATCACAGATTTCTTGCCTTTTTAGACAAGAAAACTGTCTTTTTCTATTATACCCATATTATAAGAAAGCTATTAATTCTAGAAATCTTGAGGGAGAGTGTATTTTTTAAAAGCACCAATTGGGCATACAGTAACAAAAGCTTGATATCCTAATAACAAACATGCTATTTCTTCAGCATATTGCAAAGCTGGGAAATCCAAAAGGAAAGGTAGTAAAACATCAACTATAAGGTTTACCTATGGATACGTGTCGGGAAGTTCCAAAAAAACAATACATGATAACGGGGTAAAATGAAGAGTATAGGCCAAACACTGGAGGCACAGCTGCCAACATTGCAAAGGCTAAACCTGTGGGATTAAGACCAAACAGAAATGGGGAGATCATTAGAAAACAGCGGGCTCTGTGTATTTCTCTCCTGGTTCTTTATGAAGAACAAATGAAAACCATGTTAATTTAAGCTGATGTGTCTCAGTGTGCCCATACTTCTGTCCCACTCCTACACAGAATCTTGTATTTGTACTCAGAGAGTCCAGGCTGAGACAGTTTTCCTTGTCATTCCCTCTTCACCAGGAGTAGATTTTTTTTCTGCTTTAACCTTTCCCAAATTAGATATGGGCAGAAAGTCTTACTTGACTGGCACAGCTGTAATCTGCTGTTAATTCCCAAAGGCTGGCTGTTTCTCCAGTGGGGTGCTTTGAGGGTTCTCTGGAGACCCCTTTTCAATGAGGAACTCCCAGTGTAGCATTCTCTGGCAGATGTAACACCCCTCCCCCTAGTCTTGGCCCCTTCCACGTTCCAGGCTTACTCTTCCAGGTTCTTTCTGCTGGCAGCTGCTTATGCTGTAGGCAGTCTTCTTGGGCAGGTTACTTTCAAAAGAGCCAAGCCTGGTTACCTCCCAAAGCACGCCATAGTGCTGCAGCCCCAGGAAACTTTGCAAGTGCAGGCCACATTCTGCTGTTCTGGGTGGTTCACACCACTCCACCTGTAGATTGACTTTTCCCGCAATAGTGCCCACAAACTTCAAGGGACACGTGTCCAGTGCTCCAAGTGGTTCTGTTGCAGTCCTTCTTTCCTTCCTTGACATTAGGTGGCGGGTAAATGCGTACGGCTTTTTCGCCTTTCTCTAGAAAATTCTCATTCCTAATCTAATGTCAGTCTCCTTGTCCCTCACAGGCCCAGCTTCCTCATTCTCCTCCAAATCAATCCATCAGCCAGTCCTGCTGATTTTACCTATAAAACACAGCATGTATGTTTCCAATTCTTTCCATTTTTATAGCTACCATCCTTATAAAAATCGAAGAAGCTCGAAAAAAAGTTGCAGAATGGCATTTCAGTGAAAACACAACTATGCAAAATCCTAGAATTTCTCTGAAGCATTTGTCTATGTGCACTCATTGCAGCCATTTCCTGAAGCTCTGTCAGTCCAACTTGACTGAACGTCAGTCTAGATCCTATTTCCCACTTCAGATGCTGAGTTTACCTTTGCTCCTTCCCTCACCCTCACCTCTGCCTTTAAATATGTCTCTTTCTCTGTCCTCTGGTGCTAAAATGGTTATAGAGAATGGTCTTAAACCTGATTTAAAATTTTGTTTAACAGACTTAACAGATTCAACAACTCAGTTACTTGGCAAATTGAAAATCCAACTAATTGATCACTGGTGAATTTTTTTTAAAATTTATCATTTGGTAATTAGTTTTCAGGAAACCGGAGGGGGAATAGTTTTTCCGGCCAGCTAACCTAGAGGCTCCAAATAGGAAAAGGAGTACGTCAAGGCTGTATATTGTCACCCTGCTTATTTAACTTCTATGCAGAGTACATCATGAGAAACACTGGACTGGAAGAAACACAAGCTGGAATCAAGATTTCTGGGAGAAATATCAATAACCTCAGATACGCAGATGACACCACCCTTATGGCAGAAAGTGAAGAGGAACTAAAAAGCCTCTTGATGAAAGTGAAAGAGGAGAGTGAAAAAGTTGGCTTAAAGCTCAACATTCAGAAAACGAAGATCATGGCATCTGGCCCCATCACTTCATGGGAAAGAGATGAGGAAACAGTGGAAACAGTGTCAGACTTTATTTTTTTGGGCTCCAAAATCACTGCAGATGGTGACTGCAGCCATGAAATTAAAAGACACTTACTCCTTGGAAGGAAAGTTATGACCAACCTAGATAGCATATTGAAAAGCAGAGACATTACTTTGCCAACAAAGGTCCGTCTAGTCAAGGCTATGGTTTTTCCAGTGGTCATGTATGGATGTGAGAGTTGGACTGTGAAGAATGCTGAGTGCCAAAGAATTGATGCTTTTGAACTGTGGTGTTGGAGAAGACTCTTGAGAGTCCCTTGGACTGCAAGGAGATCCAACCAGTCCATTCTGAAGGAGATCAGCCCTGGGTGTTCTTTGTAAGGAATGATGCTGAAGCTGAAACTCCAGTACTTTGGCCCCCTTATGCAAAGAGTTGACTCACTGGAAAAGACTCTGATGTTGGGAAGGTTTGTGGGCAGGAGGAGAAGGGGACGACAGAGGATGAGGTGGCTGGATGGCATCACTGACTCGATGGACGTGAGTCTGAGTGAACTCAGGGAGTTGGTGATGGACAGGGAGGCCTGGCGTGCTGCGATTCATGGGGTCGCAAAGAGTCGGACATGACTGAGCGACTGAACTGAACTGAATATTGAGAAGAATTGCTGCTTTTGAACTGTGGTGTTGGGGAACACTCTTGAAAGTCCTTTGGACTGCAAGGAGATCCAACCAGTTGATTCTAAAGGAGATCAGTCCTGGGTGTTCTTTGTAAGGAATGATGCTGAAGCTGAAACTCCAGTACTTTGGCCCCCTCATGCAAAGAGTTGACTCACTGGAAAAGACTCTGATGTTGGGAAGGTTTGGGGGCAGGAGGAGAAGGGGACGACAGAGGATGAGGTGGCTGGATGGCATCACTGACTCGATGGACGTGAGTCTGAGTTAACTCTGGGAGTTGGTGATGGACAGGGAGGCCTGGCATGCTGCAATTCATGGGGTCGCAAAGAGTCAGACATGACTGAGCGACTGAACTGAACTGAATATTGAACAGGACCTTAAACGGCCAAAAAGACTCTGACAAAGACAAACACAGCTGGAGGCATCGTCCTCTGCAACTTCAAACTACATCACGGAGCTGTAGTGACCACCACAGTGGGGAACTGGCAGGAGCACAGATGTATGGACTCCAGGAAAGAATAGAGAGCCCAGGAACAAACCCACATGCACATGGTCAGTTCATGAAAAGCAAACCAGGAATGAATGAAGAGGAAAGGGCAGTCTTCTCCAGATACAGTGACAGGAAAACTGGCCACATACACTGAAGAACATCAGTGAAGGTCATCCTCTAGATTATCTAACAGAAATCGAACTGAAAACACACCGTTTTGCACATGGAGCTCTTTCCCCCCGGCCCGAGTCCTCTGAGATGGACCTCCGGTCAGTGCTCAGCTGGATACAGGAAACATCTACTTCGTCCTCATTTGTCCCTCTTGCAGCACCTCCCTGCTGGTGGGCACTGAGGCAACCCCACTCCTCTCAGCCTGGAGGCAGCCCATTTATCCAGGAGCCCAAGCCCTGACGGCCCTGGGGAGACAAAGCTCCCGCCAGCTGATCATGGAGCCCAGTCTGAAGGCAAAGCGTCCTGTGTCCGCGGGGCAGAGGGGGTTTGGCGCCCCCTGTGGGCCGCCAGAGAAGAGCGGGCAGCCCCACACTCACAGACCTCAGAGGGCTCACTCAGAAGCAGCTCTGCTGTGAGCATTCAGACTGGAGGCCCAAAATGAAACGGAGCAGAATAGCCCCATGACCCTCCTCAAAACATGGCTAAGGAATAATCAGAGCCTGTGTGGAATGCAGCCATAAAAAGGAACACATTTGAGTCCGTTCTAATGAAGGGGATGAACCTAGAGCATATTAAACAGGGAAGTCAGTCAGAAAGAGAAAACATGGAATCTAGAAGGATGGATCTGACGAATCTGTTGACCTCAGAGGGCTCACTCAGAAGCAGCTCTGCTGTGAGCATTCAGACTGGAGGCCCCAAATGAAACGGAGCAGAATAGCTCCATGACCCTCCTCAAAACATGGCTAAGGAATAATCAGAGCCTGTATGGAATGCAGCCATAAAAAGGAACACATTTGAGTCCGTTCTAATGAAGGGGATGAACCTAGAGCATATTAAACAGGGAAGTCAGTCAGAAAGAGAAAACATGGAATCTAGAAGGATGGATCTGACGAATCTGTTCACATAGCAGCAACAGAGATGCAGACATAGAGAACAGACTTACGGATAAGGGTGGCGAACAAGAGGGAGAGGGTGAGATGAATGGAGAGAGCAGCATGGATACATGTACACCAACATTTGTAAATAGACAACCAGGGGGAATTTGCTGTATGACTCAGGGAACTCAAACTATGGAAGACAGTGTGGAGATTCCTTAAAAAACTGGAAATAGAACTGCTTTATGACCCAGCAATCCCACTGCTGGGCATACACACCAAGGAAACCAGAATTGAAAGAGACATGTGTACCCAATGTTCATTGCAGCACTGTTTATAATAGCCAGGACA
>SJXQ01003930.1:0-24140 GCA_006408695.1 Aepyceros melampus | reverse complement strand
CCTTAAAAAACTGGAAATAGAACTGCCTTATGACCCAGCAATCCCACTGCTGGGCATACACACCGAGGAAACCAGAATTGAAAGAGACACGTGTACCCCAATGTTCATTGCAGCACTGTTTATAATAGCCAGGACACGGAAGCAACCTAGATGTCCATCAGCAGATGAATGGATAAGAAAGCTGTGGTACATATACACAATGGAGTATTACTCAGCCATTAAAAAGAATACATTTGAATCAGTTCTAATGAAGTGGATAAAACTGGAGCCGATTATACAGAGTGAAGTAAGCCAGAAAGAAAAACACCAATACAATATACTAACACATATATATGGAATTTAGAAAGTAGGTAACAATAACCCTGTATGCGAGACAGCAAAAGAGACACAGATGTATAGAACAGTCTTTTGGACTCTGTGGAAGAGGGAGAAGGTGGGATGATTTGGGAGAATGGCATTGAAACATGTATAATATCATATAAGAACCGAATTGCCAGTCTAGGTTTAATGCAGGATACAGGATGCTTGGGGCTGGTGCACTGGGATGACCCAGAAGGATGGGATGGGGAGGGAGGTGGGAGGGGGGTTCAGGATTGGGAACACGTGTACACCCGCGGTGGATTCATGTTGATGTATGGCAAAATCAATACAATATTGTAAAGTAACTAGCCTCCATTAAATAAATTTAAATTTAAAAAAGCCCCCCCCCCAAAAAAAGTAAAATAAAATCCAAGACCATTGAAGAGTTTTGCTCAAATGTATATTTCAGAAAGATCCCTCTGTTAGGTAGAAAATGGACTGGAAACTGTAAAACTGAGAGCAAGAGATAAAGGCAACAAAAACGGGGTCAGTGGCGTCTGAGAGATCTTTAGGAAATGGAACTGACAAGACTTGATGATTGATTGATGGGTCATCAAGTGGTGAGAGAAATAAGCAGGAGAGTCACCACGGATCCTGGTGGCATCAGAGTAGTTACTTCTTAGCGCCTCCTTTCACTCTCAAGAACACAGCACTTCAAGTGATAAATGTTACAGTTACTCCTGTTAGAAGTGAAAGATGTCTCGTGTGGTCTTGGTTTGAGCCACAGAATGGATGCCATTCACCAAAACAGAGAATGAAGGAGAAAGAGCAGGGGTAAGGATGAAGACCTACTGGACATGCTGGACACATTGAGTTTAGTGACTGAGGTTAGAGGACAATGAGAATCTTGAAGATCTCGTGATGTGTTGGAGCCAGAGATGTAGCTTTAAGGATCATTTGCATAAAAGAAATGGTATCAGATCCAATCAATACCTTAGAACTGCTGTCACACATGAGGCAAGGCTCTGAGACATTTTGTCTTCAGGACCAGATGGTTGGGAAATTTTGGAGAAAAGCAACTAATCGAATATTTTCTGTGTACCTTCAGTTGAGTGAATGGATGTTTCCAGTACAGGGCTGTTCAGTGGGATTTTCTGAGTAGGGTCATTAAGTAACAATTGTAACTGGGACTGCTACCGGTGCCCTGCGGTGCAGGGTCATGCTCCTGATAGAAGAACATGAGAGTTGGTTCTTGTCATGAAGGACCTTATGGTCAAGTTAGGTAGATAACAGCTGACTATACAACCAACTATTGTCTAGTTAGTGACACACAAGAAACAATTAAAATGATGAATTTATTTTTAAATGAAGCATTTATATATTCTAAGTTGGCAGTCAAACTAAGAGCATTTTAGAATTTCTGAGCAGAGAAAGAACACCATGAGCTAGAATAGTGACAGCCACTTGCTGACTTGGCATTGCATTTTCCTGAGATGTTTTTGGGAACAGGCATAGAAGGACCCCCACCAGTGGTTCTTTCATGTGAGTTTATGCCAGTCCTTATGCTGCTGTGCACTGTCTTGCCTGATCGCTGGATATCTCAGATGTATCCGCATTCTTGTCATTTCTCCCATGAACTAGAGTTGGAGAGATCATGTGGAAAGCTTCAGGGAGGTGCTGGGCCTTGGCATAAAGGAACGGGCATCCAGCGTGTGGCACATACAACAGGGAACAAGCTGAAAGAGTGGGCCAAAAGTGAGTCTGGCATCATTGAGAACCATTAAGGAAACTGTGAAGGTTCATGGTGAACGATCATGGAGGAAAGGTTTAGAGAAAACTTATTCTCTTAGCTGGAGCTCTCTTCTGCAGACCTAGCAAGCTCCTGCTTATGTTTAAGAAAGTGAAAGTCACTCAATCGTGTCCAGCTCTTTGTGACCCCATGGACTCCTTTGGCTGCCAAGCTCCTTTGCTCATGGAATTCTCCACGCAAGAATACCAGAGTGGATATTCATTCCCTTCTCCAGGGGATCTTTCCAGCTCAGGGATTGAACCCAGGTCTCCCGGGTTGCAGTCAGATTCTTTGCCGTCTGAGCCACCAGACCCCATCCAAATGTCATCACCTCCACGGAGGTTTCTGTGATCTTCCAGACAATCAGGCTGTCCTCTCTGTGAGCTTCCAAGGCACTTGTTGATACCTCTTACCACAGCATCCATCACAATCACTCTGAACTGGTTTACCAGGCTGATTCCTCCACTGGACTCTGAGTTATTTGAGGATATAAACTGTCTTTTTTTTTTCCTTACTCCCCAGGATTCTAGTAGAGTACTCAACCTATAGAAGAACTCGATTAATTTTAGCAGATTAAAGATTTAAATGACAGATAAGATGGGACTTACTTCTCCTGCCAAATAGGTTTATAACTGTCTTCAGACAAACATCCCCCTGCTCTGTCTCCGCCTTCTGTCCATCAACATTCCCTCCAGTGCAGCACTCTCCTCCTCTCTAACATCTAATTCTCGTGTTTTCTTCTAGTAGGCTTAGTGTTAGTCACTCAGTCGTGTCCTACTCGTTGTGATCCCATGGACTGTAGACTGCCAGGCTCTTCTGTCCGTGGGATACTCCAGGCAAGAATACTGGAGTGAGTTGCCATTCCCTTCTCCAGAGGATCTTCCTGACCCAGAGACTGAATCTGGGTCTCCTGCATTTACCATCTGAGCTACAGGAAAGTCCCCTAGTTTTCTCCTAGGCACTGCTCAAAGTCCAGAGCTCCCATGCAGCCTCCCCTGGGATGTGCCTTATCCCTTTGTCAACAATCTTTGTTTTGTATGATCACAAAGACTCTTACCCTCCTGGACTGGAATTCCCCTATTTTATAGTGAGAAGGTGGAAAAGCACCAGTGTGGGATTGACTTCATCCTAAAATTGGGCGACAAACATTGTATAGAGTGAGAGCACAGTTCAGAGAAGCCCCTTCCTATTGGCGAGGCAAAGAGGGACACAGCTGAACAATCCAAGGAAACCAACAGGAGTCTTTTCTGTGTGATGGCAGCCCTCTTTTCCCCAGGCTCTCATTGTGTTTCTCCATGTTTATGTGTCAGAAGTCTTCCAGCTCAGCCCTGAAGCTGCCTTTGCTACTTTGTGATGACAGTGGGCAAACCTCTGTTTAAGGGAGATGGATACACATCTTTCTAGATCTTGCTAATCCCCTTGCCTAGATTTCTAAGCACAGCCAACCGGTCATAGTATTGCTTTTTCATTAGCAAGTTCTTAGCAGAGCACTGTCTCAGGTAAACCCAAATGAAAGTGCCAGGACAAACCCTTCAGTGCCTCTGAGTGGCTGTCCTACCTGTAGTTAAACTAAAAGAAGTGATCATTGCTTTTGTCCCCTGGAGAGCTTTCTCCAGTTTCAAAGTGGGCCAATAACTCCCTGAACAGAAGAGAAGCAAACTATATTTAAAACAGTGCCTTCTTGTTTCTGTTTTAGCCATTTTGGCAAACCACTTGAAAAATGAAATCTTTTGGCCTAAACTCAGTTAAATCTCAGATGCAGTTAACTGTGCCAAGATAATTCCAATTTAGCATCACCTTACATTATTTAAAGCTGTGGCTGAGGAAGCATCCATGGGAGCCATCAGACAGAACTGGCTTGAAGTTTTGGATCTTGTTTGTTTTTTGTGTTTGCTTGCAAAGAGGGGGAGGATATCAAAATGTATGGCAAACGGGGGTGGGAAGTTGAAGGTAATTCACTGGTTTATCCACTCAACAAGTATCTTTTTAAGCAGTCTGTGCCAGACACTATACGAGGTGCTAGAAATAAAGGGATAAATAAGACCCAGGCTCTGCTCTTGAGAGGTTCATGGGGATTCAAATATTTATAACCCAAACCAGAAGTCCTGAAATGTAAAGAGCTAAATGCTGTATGTGGGGGCATGGAGAATGCCTCACCTACACATACAGAGGATTCATTTGAGCTGGAACTTGAAAAACAAGTGAAGTTTGCTTGAGAAGAAGAGCATTCTAGGCAGAGGAAAGAGCCTGTGAGAAGTCAGGCGTGAAAAGGCAGAGAATGTTCTAGAAGCAAGAAATAACTGTCGGAAATAGAATGAAAGAGAGGTAAGGGACCATACATTGAAGGCAGACTCAAAAGGGTCTGATAAGCCACAGTAAAGACTTGAAATTTATTCTGTAAGCATATGGAGATATTAGTGATATTTAACAGGCAAGAGGGTCAATAACATCTGGGAAGGAAATGTCAGCAGACGCCCTCATAGATGGATATTTGCTCACTATGATCCCATTCTTTCTTTTAGGAAGAGAACGCTGACTGCAGTACGGAAGATGTTGATACTTGGCATGTGGAGCCCATGAGCAAGTTTAGGAGGCTGTTGTGACTGTCAGATGGGAGATGATGCACTGAACTGAACTACGGCTGTTGACAGTGGTAATGAGAGGCCAAATCAAAGATATTTGCTGATAAAATGATCAGGATTGAGTCTGGTTAAATTTCTTTGAGGCCGTGTAGGTGGCAAAAAGCAGGACTTAGAGAACCATGAACTGCCAATGCTGGAAAAGGACGCAGGAGGAGCAGCCAGTTTGGTTAGGTGCAGGGAAAGGCAGGATGAGTGAGGGGAAGATGCTGGGCCTGGCTTTGAACACAAGTCTGATGTGACAGAGATCTTGGTCAATGGTTCACCACCTGCAATGCCCAGCCTGCCCCAGACCTGAGGATTTAGAATGTCTGGCAAACAAGGGTGTCTTTAACTCCTTGCGGTGATTTTGAGAAGATCCTCCCACCTCCTCCTGGTTGAAAATCACCTTGGGTGGCTTCCAACCACCTTCAGAATAAAATCTACATGCCTCTCCATGGTCTAGAAAGCCCGTGGTTCCTGGCCCCTACCTCCCTCTCTAACCCCATCTTGATCCCCTCTTTGCTGGTTCACACAATCCCCACTGGCCTTGTTCCTGTTCCTGAAACTCCCAAGAGGTCTTAAGGGGCTTAAAACCTTTTCCACTTCTGTCCCCACTGACCTTCCAGATCTTTTCGTTTATGACCCTTTTGTGCCATCAAGGTCTCAGCTTAAAATTCTCCCTTCAACAACCACTTACTTGTCTGTCTCTCCAACTTCAGTAAACCACCCTCCCTCCTCAGGTCACCACACGTGACCCTTTTTGTTTTCATCACTGCACTTTCATTATCAAAAAGCATGTTGTTCTCACAGACAGAGAAAACAAACTTATGGCTCCCAAAGCAGGAAAGAGATGGGGAGGGAAAAGCAAGGAGCTTGGGATGAACAGATACACATTATTATATATATAACAGATGAACAACAAGGATCTACTGTATAGCAGAGGGAACTATATTCAATACTTTGCAATAACCTATAATGGAGAAGAATCTGGAAAAAAATGTGTGTGTGCGTGTGTGTACATATATAACTGAATCACTTTGCTGGACACCTGAAATGAACACAATATTTTAAATAAATAAAAAAAAAACAAAATCCCAAAGAATGATAAATTGGAGTGGTTTCTGTATCCCCATGTACCTTCCATGAAAACCAGTGCTGCTTTTATAGTTCTGGTGCTTAAGAATAACAGAACACAGTAGGCACTTAGTAAAGATTTGCTAAAGAATCTACTAAGAGAGGTATGGAGGGAGGGAGGCAGGGAGAGAGAGGGTGCTGCGGGAGCCCAGAGCACTGGATCTAACTCAGGACATGGGAACAGGGGATCTTCTGAAAGAAGTGAAGCTGGGCTGAGTCTTGAGAAACAAAGAGGTTCCCACCAGGCTGAGAGAGTCCCACTAGGCCGAGCTGGAGTGGTCAGAGATGAGGCTGAGGGATGTCCTAGCGCAGAGACTGGGCCCTCCTGTAGGAGACCACAGAGCATCGCTTAGTGGCTAAAATGTGAAGTTCTAGGACTTTGTTCTGGCAAATCTGCTGACTGGTTCCTGGCTTCTGTGACCTTTGCAGAGTCGATCTGTTATGTCGCTTTGTCACCTCTGACATTTCTTGGGCTTTTTTTTTTTTCTATTAAATTCCTATAAACTGCAAGTACGCAATTAGAAAAGGTAGTTTGAAAATGGGGAGTAGGGGAAGGAACTTGAAAAATACTGTGTTTTTTGTGTCTACCCATCCAGAGCCTTGTCTCTGCCATGAGAACCAGTTTCTGAGTGCTCTGTCCTGTCCATGAGGATAAGGCACTGCTGTGCGCTGTTCGTGCAAGATGTTGGCAAGAAGAATGGCGAGTGATCGCTGTTTCTCTGAGGCCCTCTGGAAATGAGATGCCTGTCTCCCCAGGACACTCGAGAGAGCCAGATTCTAAGTGAAATAGAGCTGCATCTTCATGAAGACCGTTTTGTGCACTGAATTCAAAGGATTTGTTTCTGCTGGTTTTCTTTATCTGATACTTAAAACTCGCATATAAGGCTTTTCCTGTTGTTGTGCTCAATCATGTTGGATTCTTTGTGACCCTGTGGACTGTAGCCTGCCAGGATCCTCTGTCCTGGGATTTTCCAGGCAAGAATACTTGTGTGGGTTGCCATTTGCTACTCCAAGGGATCTTCCCGACCCAGGGATCAAACTCATGTCTCCTGCGTCTCCTGCAGTGGCAGGTGGATTCTTTTTACCACTGTGCCACCTGGGAAGCCAAGGCTTTCCCTACTTGCTTCCTTTTCCTCCAATCATCCCCCTTTTCTATCCTTTTTCCTTGAACTCCACATCAGAAATAAAAGCCTCACAAATTTGGAATCATTTAGTTTGGACATCAAGATTAAACAGGCACAGATTTGAGATAATAAGAGTCAGACTTGTTCTTACTCAGCATTTGCCAAAACTTCAATTAGTCACCTCTCACCCTGGTGACTCTTTCCATAGGCACACAATGTCGGTATGATCTCTGTTTTTCTTTGAAGAGATTTCCTTTTAAATTTTTTACCCATCTTGAGCATTATAAAATCATGAGTAAGATGCTATATTTATAAATTTTCCAAAGGCATGTTAAAATAATCAACCATTAAAAGTAAAAATATCTGTCCTCAATAAAGCTAGAAAAAAAAAATGTCCTTTTCCAACTAAATTCATCTTATGGAGGTTCCGGAACTTGGGAGACACTGGCCCAAGACCAAGACCTGACGAGTTTACATCTGCACTGGCTGATCTCATTCTTCCTGAAGATTCTAACCCAATCATGCGATTTTCTGTGACTTCTCTGGTGGCTCAGACGGTAAAGCGTCTACCTACAATGTGGGAGACCCAGGTTTGATCCCTGGGTTGGGAAGATCCCCTGGAGAAGGAAACGACAACCCACTCCAGTACTCTTGCCTGGAAAATCCTACGGATGGAGGAGCCTAGTAGGCTACCGTCCACAGGGTTGCAAAGAGTCGGACATGACTGAGCGATTTCACTTTCACTTTCTCCAGGCATGTCTGCTCTTCTTTAGTTGAGATCCAGTATTAATTAATTAGCTGGGGTCCAGTACCACCAATGCAATGAACTTGGGCAAGGTCTGGGAGATGGTGAGGGACAGGAGGCCTGGTGTGCTGCAGTCCACGGGGTCACAAAGAGCCTGACACCACTGGGTGACTGAAAAACAACAAATTTCTGAATTCTGAAGACTGTTTTGCAGGTTGATCAATTAGTTGATATTCACAATCAGGCTTTGCAAATCAAGACAGTCAAAGGCATGCGAAATATCATGATTTTGAAAACATTTTATAAGCAGTAGTTACTCTTTACATCTGAAAGAAGAAAGATCTCTTTCAGGCATCTAGAACTCTGGCCCTCCCTTCCCTTCTCCTGCTGAATGTTTTATAGTCTCCTCAGCTTTGTGGCTTTTATCCATGTTTTTTTTTCTAGTTTCTCCTTTGGGGTTTAATGGTGCAGATCACATCAGCAGAGTTTGTCATCTTGTGTTTGCTCTGAAGGTATTTCTGTATGTTTTGTAACCTTTGTATCTATCCATTTATATAGCTTTAGAAGGCAATGAGGTGTTCCATACCAATGAGTCTTTAGATAATTAAAGCTTATCCTCTGTAAGCTCCCAAATATTTAAAAAAATCTCAACCATTTTGATAGAAATCTTTTCAAATACATTACACACTTGATTGCCTTCTTATATAAATGTAATATAATTTCACCCTGGGAGAGAGAAATATGTGTACAGTAGAAGGAGAATCTCCAATCAGCTTGTATTTGTTTATATTTGTGGTTTTCTCTTTGACCCAAGAGTGACACCATCACAAGCTAATTAGATTGATTTTTTTTGTTGTTGTTGTTCTGACTCCAGGCTCTATCTTCAAGGAGCTCAGAGCTCACAATTTTGGGGAGGAAGTAGGTATGTGAATATATCAAAGATATAATTAGTGATAAATATTGTGACAGCCTAAGAAGATAGACAGTCTAGGACAAGTTAGAGTTGTGCTGGGACAGAAAGGATGAATGAGAGAAATAAAAAGAAGATGCCTGAATTTTAAATGATAAAAAAGTCCATCTGGACCAGAAAGGTAAATGAATTCTAAGAGAGGGCATAGAAAGAAAACACAGAAGCCTACTGAGTGATATGTCTGCTGATAAAATCTTCAGAGCCCAGAATGTAAAGATGGCTTTGTTTGCTAAGCTAGTTTTCAGTTTTACTTTGTGACAAGGAGCCCCGAAGATCTGTAAAAAGTAAAGTGGCATGATTATATCTAAGTTTCAGGAATCTCACTCTGGAGCATTTTTGCATTCAATGAAATTAAGCATCAACTTTGTACAGAAATAGATCTATTCATGCATAATAGTCAAGCAACCAAAGTGGGTGAATTCCTTGCACTCATGGAAGTAGAGTTGAAAGTGAAATACGAGCTAACCCCATTAGGAAATACACTGAATTCATCCAAGAGACAAGTTTTGAGAGATTTTTGCACATAGATCTGATAGGAATTTATAGAGATGTAGAAGATGACTCTAGGAAAACTCCCAGGAGTCAGGCTTGGGTGGAGATTGGTGGCAGTGAGGATTAAGGGAGACAGAGCTGTAGCTCATGTAAGAAAGAGACTATCTCATCTATGTTTGGGAGCATTCCTGGGCATGGCTGACCTAATCTTTCTCCTACTCTGATCCAGATAATCATCTTCTCTTCCACGCTACCTCTATCTTGTACATCGTCTAGGTTTGCTTCTGCTATTAAATTACAACATATGTTTACTTTTCTTTCTTTCCTACTGTTCTTGGAGATCTCATTTATCTCTGCAAGCTCAGGACCAGACACTTAGATACTCGGTACTTCAGTAAACCTTAGTTGAATTATCAGTAGTGAGTGAAAGAAGCTTAGGGAGAGAGCAAGGATTTTTGATTGGGGGTTAGGGGTGGGTAAAGGAGTAATAGAGAAAAGATGATTAGCTGAACTTTGAACATATTGAATTGGGAGACCTTGTGGAATATGAATGTAATGAGAAATAACAGAGTTTTAGATATATATATATATATATATATTTGGGTTTTCTGTTTTCGTGTGTGTGTGTGTGTGTGTGTGTGTGTGTTTAGATATACATTTTGGATTCATCAGGTATTAAGGTCTGGGTATAGATGACGTCTTTGGGCAGAGGCTTCCCAAGCATTTTCCTCTCAGAGTAAAATGGAGAGGGCTCAGAATTTTAAAACGGGGGGCTATTGGAAGACCTTGAGATGATTCCCAAAGAAAAGGAGGAATCAAGGGAAGAGAATTTAAAACAAGAAGAGCATAGTGTCCCTGAAGTCACAGAATAGAGTTTTAAGGACAGCAGCTCATAAATACCACAGAGAGAGTCACCTATGATAAGAGTAGATGGACCATCTTATTTGGCAGTCACCTTGGCTAGGAAGGTTTGAGTGTAACGTCAGGGCCAAGAGCCGGATGGTACAAAAATGAAGCCTGTTCTTCCAAGAAGCCTCAAGAAGAGAAGGAGAAGAAAAGGGTCATTATCGAGGCTGATGGGAGCTGCCCCAGAAGCTGGTGAGAGTTCCTCAACTGAGAAGGATTGAATATATTTTATACGGAAGGGACGTGAAGGAGGAGATAGCTGATGGAGCACGGTCCCTGAGAAGATGAGGAGTTACAGAGACCAGGAGGGGGAGCCGACTTTGAACGCGAGGAAGACTTTCATTCTTTCAGGCGAGAAGAGAAAGACAATGCGTCCTTGTAGGAAAGGGGGCAGGAGCTCGAATGAATGTGTAGTGGATGGCCTAAACTTTCTCAGAGCAGTGCAGTGCAAAGATGCACCAAACCAAGAAAAGAAAACTGAAGAAGCAGGCCTGGGGCTTCAGGGAAAGTCTCAAAGGCTTAGAACCACACATTGTGAAATGGAAGAAGGAATTGGCCTTGGGCATGTAGGCTAATACTCGAGAAGCAATTGCCCCACACGTCTGTCCAGCCTGACTTCCATGGTTTATTCTAAGTCCTTGCATCTCCTACTGTATTGATTTCAGCAAACCCTCTGATCTCTCCTTGCAACCTGCTAAGAGGAGCGATTTATCTTTCCCCTGAGCTTCTGAGTGGGAAGGAATAGCTTCCAGCAGAGTGCAGCTAAAACACTGCCCCTTGGAAACAAAAGACGCTTTCTTTTCTGCCCCTGCCACTGTTCCCTTTGCAGCATCTGGCCAATGAGGGTTTAAGTGTTACTTTCATGCACATCAAAATTGTCCTGAGACTTGATTTTTGAAATGTCCTCTCCCTTTCCCCTCCATCACCAGCTGTGTGTGTGGGCTCCATCGGGTTATTTACTCTGTGGTAAAAGGTCCTGAGAGGCTGTGCCTTTATTGTCCTCGGGTCTTTCTTTGTAGTTATTCTGTTTCCTCACTCCTTTTGTCACTTATTTTCAGACTCTCTACCTACGACCGTTGGAGGCTATATACTCGTTTCCTAGGGCTGTCATAACAAAGCACCACAAATTGGATGATTTAAAACAAAGATTTATTCTCTTCCATCATATTCTGGAGGCTAGAAATCCAAAATCTAGGTGTCAGCAGAGCTGCACTCTCTGTAAAGGCTGGGGAAGAATTCTTTCTAGCCTCTTCCTAGCTTCTGGTGGTTGCTGGCAAGTCTCAGCATTCCTTGGCTTGTAGCTGCATCACTTGACTCTCCGTTTCTATTTATCTTCATATGGTCATATTTCCTCCATGCGTGTGTGTGTGTGTCTGTTTGTCTGTCTGTATCTGTGTCTTATATGGACACTAGTCATTGGACTTAGGGCCTGTCCTAATCTAGTATGACCTCAGCTTAACTAATCACATTTGTAACAACCTTATTTCCAAATAAAGTCACACTCTGAGATTTCAGAATGATGGTAATACATTTGAGGGGCACACTATGTAACCTTGTACAGCCCTGTTCTAATTTCCTGTTGTTCATATTTTGGATTTGCCAAAAAGTTTGCTCTGGTTTTTCTGTAAGATATTTTGGAAAAACATGAAGGAGAATTTTGGCTAGCCCAATACTACAAGCTGGGACATTAATACTATAGCCAAGCATAACCTCTTCTTCCCCAGAAGAAGTCAGCCTGGAGTCAGCCTGCAACCCTAAGTCATCAAGCTGGCTCTAGCCCCCAGATTTCTGAGTGAAGAAATGTTACTACCTCTACTGTAAAAGTGTAAGAGGGAGTCTAGCCATTTATCTCTCTTCTCAGTGTAGCTCACGCAAAGATGGAGCAGGCTGGGGATTCCCAACCCAAGCCAGCTCCCAACAGGGTCTCTAGAATGAGCATACAGGGGCCTACCTGTAAGTAGAAATTCCTAGTGCCTGGAATTTTTCTGGACTCTTGTACCAAAGGAAAGCTAGCCAACAAACTGAGACTCTCAAAATCTGTTAAAATGAAATATTAAAACTCACACTATTTCAGATTTCAGAGTATGTGTGCTTGCTGATAAATGTATTTGATTTCCACAGATCAGATGATTCTTTTTCTTATTTTTTTCCCTTTTCACCAGGCTGAGCTGGAGTTATTTGCTGATAATGTAGCCATGAGGTTCAATTTTTGCCCCTTTCTGATTTTTCAGTTTTAATTTGCAGACTTCCACTTGACCTACTTATTAGAGAGTTAAGGCTTAAAAGCTGTAGGCCTCCAGTGTCTTTCTCACCCTATGCAAAGCCACACAGAGAGATGTATGCCTTCTTCCCATTGAATTCAGGGACTGTCCTAAAGGGACAGTGGGGCAGAGATGCTGGCCTGTGCCTTCTTCAGTGACTGTGTTCCCCATTGCATCATGTTGATCTAAACATCCATTGCTGACACCTTCACTTATTTGGTGTGTACCTCAGAAGTTTTTCACTCGTCTCTTGTTTTGATATTGAGGGAAGTATTCTTAACAGGCAGGGTAGCCATTGCCTAAATCTTTAGTATTTTCTCCGAGGTGGGTCCCTCTCATCATCCTATCTCCAGATAAAACACCTCCTTAACTTTAATCAAGAACATATGAGAGTAAACACAACCTGAATCACGATGGATGTGGACAGAAGTGGATGCCAGACAGAAAAGTGCAAATAGGAGTATTTATAGGATGACAGAGCTTCTCTGGTAGCTCAGCTGGTAAAGAATCTGCCTGCAATGCAGGAGACCCTGGTTTGATTCCTGAGTTGGGAAGATCCCCTGGCAAAGGGATAGGCTACCCACTCCAGTACTCTTGGCTTCCCTGGTGGCTGAGATGGTAAAGAAACCACGTGCAATGTGGGAGACCTGGGTTCAATCTTTCGGTTGGAAAAATCCCCTGGAAGAAGGCATGGCAACCCACTCCAGCATTCTTGACTGGAGAATCCCCATGGACAGAGAAACCTGGCGGGCTACAGTCCATGGGGTCTCAAAGAGTTGAACACGACTGAGCAACTAAGCAGAGCACATAGGATGACAGAAAGGGAACTGGGAAGAAAATGCATATAGGCTTAAACAGAGGTGTTTGTTCAACCAAAGAATGAACTCTCCACAATTTATTTTCATTCAATCATCACCTTTATACCAATCCTTGATTTCTTACCCTTCTACAGATTCTTCTTATACAAGCATTTCTATTTCTCTTACCATTGATTTCAATCCACCTTGGCTTTCTTTCTCCCCTCACCCTGTTGGAATATTTATGGCTGGGCAGCTTGTAGTGATTTCGGCCATGCATTCATTTCTCTCTACACACTATTTCCTTCGTGGCTTTCTCTTCAACAGCTTTATCCTGTTTCATTTCCCTCAGCACTTTCCCCCTTCTTCCAAAATTAGCTCTACTAAAATTTAATGTCTTTAGTTTCCCCTTCTGCTGTGGCTTCAATTCTCTCTGGTATAAACACAACTATTATTAGCCAATCTCTTTGCTGGTGGGCAAGTCTGTCGCTGCAGTATCTACTCTCTCACTGTGCCCTTGGTCTTGAATCCACACAAACACGGCTGTGCTTGCTTCACCCCTTGCCTGTGGTTGGCATGAAGCTCTGGCCTGTGCAAACGACGTGCCTCTTCTGTAAATTTTCTCTGTTTTCAGGGTGTCCTAGTATGTCACAGAGTATAGGGTATCCGGCTAACTGCTCCCTCCTCTGATGCCATCAAGACCACCTAAACTGCTATGACAGTCCATCCTACGGTTAAAAATGTGAATTCCCCTTGGACTGACTGTTAAAAGGGAACGTGCTAAAGAGAACCACAGCCTGATATATATATTTTTTAAACGTCTTCATTCTCTGACACTGCTGAAACCATTCACGTGGAATATGCATGCTTTCTCTCTCAGCTTACCAGTTTCAAGATGTTCAGTCTGGGCTTGCTCTGTGCTGTGTTTAGGGTATTTTATTCAGCATTCAACTTGAAAGCTTCATTTGATGGACACGACTGAAAGATTGAGGAAAAAAAAAAATTGTTGCTGTTTATGCTCCCAGCCTTCTGGAAGAGTGGAAAAATACTCACCTCTCCTGAACATTTGCTCCACTGCAGTTGCCAAATTATCTCACAGCCAGTCACTCTCCAATTTGACAGCATGGTATTTATTTTTAAAAAATTATGCATTGTGGTGTCTGTTTCTGTCTATGACACGTTCCTTATAATAATAATGGTAGTGCTTTGGCCTTTCCATCTTGCATTTTAATTCAAGAATCTTCCAGGGCTTTGGACCCCTCATTGCCTCTGTGGTATTTCATAGACGAAGAGGCAAGGGCGGGGATTAAGTTACAAGAAGGGCAGAGCTGTGGGGTGGGTTCTCCGCAACCCCGGTCTCAGCCAACTGGAATGTCTTCTATCTCCATCTTAGTGACCTTCCTTCTCTCTTCCCACTCCCTCCTGCTTTCTTTTTTTTTTTTTCATTTAATTTTTATTTTATATTAGAGTACAGTCGACTTACAATGCTCTGTTTTCAGGTTCATAAACATGTACCTGTTCGTTTTCAGATTCTTTTCCCATTTAGCTGATCACAGAATATTGAGGAGACTTCCTTGTGCTATACAGGAGGTCCTTGTTGATTCTCTATTTTATATATAGTAGTGAGTACATGTTAATTCCCAGCTCCTAATTTACCCCCACCTTTCCCCTTTAGCAACCATAAGTTTGTTTTCAAAAACTGTGAGTCTGTTTATGTTTTGGAAATAAGTTCTTTGTATTAAGTTTTTAGGGTCCACATGTAAGTGAGACCATATTTGTCTTTCTCTTTCTGATTTACTTCACTTAGTTATGCTTATCCCTAGGTTTTTTCAGATTGCTACAATGACATTGCTGCTGCTACTGCTGCTAAGTCAATTCAGTCGTGTCTGACTCGGTGCGACCCCATAGATGGCAGCCCACCAGTCTCCCCCATCTCTGGGATTCTCCAGGCAAGAACACTGGAGTGGTTGCCATTTCCTTCTCCAATGCATGAAAGTGGAAAGTGAAAGTGAAGTCGCTCAGTCGTATCTGACTCCTAGTGACCCCATGGACTACAGCCTACCAGGCTCCTCCGTCCATGGGATTTGCCAGGCAAGAATACTGGAGTGGGGTGCCATTGCCTTCTCCTAAGGGTATGTTAAATACCTTAACAGCATATTCATCCATTGAATTTTTAATGGCTGAACTGAGTTTTGAAGAACAAACAGGAGTTAAACAGGCAAGAAGGGAGAAAGATCATTCAACATAGAGGAAGCAGCATGTGCAAAGTCCCTGTGGTTAGCAGGTGCACAATAGTTTGTATAAAAAGAAAGAGGGTTGGTGGGGCTGGAGCAGGCTCAGGGGTCAGAGAGAATATAGAACCTGATGGGGGTGGGGACAGGGCTGGAGCAGTCCATTTGGAGCTCCATTGACCTTGTTAAAAATCTTGTCAAAGCAATGGTGAGCCTTCAAATACTTTGGGGGATGGAGTGATTAAAAAAAAAATCTGAGTTTCTAAAAATCATTCAGACCATGAATTAGAACAAAAACTGAATCGAGTGGCATAGCTCTACAATTGACATGGTGGGGGTGGGGAGAAAGCCAATAACCCCAGGGGATGGCAGACATGTTTTAGAACTTCCTTGGGAGTTCTGGGTGTTTTCAGCGATCTGGTTGCCTGAAAGAAAACGGGTCAAGATGAGGAGGTCAAAAAGGGTAGAGGCCTAAGCCCCAGAGGCAATGAATTTGGAGTTAATCTGGTGCCCAAAGGAACATCAGGTTGTAGGTGAGGCAACACCACTGTAGATTCTGGAAAGACTCAGAGAATAGCTCCATCAACCAAACAGGAGGAGAAATCCCTAAAGACTGGATAATTACCGCAAGAAGTGTCTTTAAGCTAGAAGAGAAGACAAGCTCACATGTTGTGTGCCATCAGCAAAAATGGAGGCTAAAGAGCAAGATGAAGTTAGTAATGGGAAGTAAAGTGTATGGTATGTAAATTCAAAGCCAATAAAAACTGATTGAGTCAACAGTGCAAAATGACTCACGTACGGTGCCTTCAAAATGGACTAATCTTATACAATTTGATTTCCTTGTCGATGTCAGCTTCCCTTGATTTGGGGAGCAGCACTTTTGGAAACAACTGCTGATCTTGAAAATGACTATTACCTATGGCTCTGAAGGAAGTGAGCTTGGGTGTGTGTGTGTCCCTGTGCATGCACAGTCATGACTGACTCTTGCGACCCCGTGGACTGTAGCCCACCGGGCTCCACTGTCCATGGAGTTTTCCAGGCAGTAACACTGGAGCGGGTTGCCATTTCCCTCTCCAGGGGAATCTTCCCAACCCAGGGATCAAAGCCACATCTCCTGCATTGGCAGGCAGATTCTTTACCACTGCCCCATCAGGGAATCCCCCCAGTGAGCTTATAAGATGTCATTTTTGACTCAGCTTGATAAACAGAGAATTGCACCTAAAATATTTGAATAGATCCATAACATGCAAGTGTATTAATGGATGATAGAAAATGTAACTCTGGCTAGGTCAGAAATTGCACTGGCCTGAGTGATGTCTTCTCCCTTGAAGCAAGCTCTCTAGAAAGCAAAATCACCACAGGGGGCTTGGTGAGTGTGGCATCAGATTGGATTGGAATGTCTAATGGCATAGAGTCTGATAGTCCCCTCGCTAAGATGGGAACATAACTTTCACCCTCTCCCCTCAGAAGTGCTTGGACAGGCATGGCCAAGCTTATCTCTCCCGCTTTTCTTTCTCTTTGCACCATAGTCTTCATTTTCAGCCATTGATTTCTCAGATATTTGCCCACACAGATGAAGACCCACTGGTCAGAATTTGCTCTTTTTTTAATATCAAGAGCTTCTTACCGAGCTTGAAAGAAGTGCAAATTCTGATGCTTTATGGTATAAAAACCAAACTCAAGTACCCTTCAGCCTTCATTACAGCAAGTCTTGTTATTTAGAAGTTAACCAATTGGAAATTCATTGCATCGCAGCCTCTGATGAATGAACATAGTCATTCCATTTAGCCCATCACAAATGTGTCCTTCTCCAAAGGTGAGTAATTCCAGTTTTCATGCCTCGCCTGCTGAATCTGCAGGACTGGCTTCTCATCATCACAAACTCTGCAGAGTAAACATAGAGGCAAAGTCCAGAAAGTGGGGAAATCAAGGGGGTTGCTGGCCCTCCCTTAGTTCTCACCTTTGTTTCTTTCTTCTTGTATTTTCCTTCTACCCCTCCAAACCCAGCTTCTGTTCTTCTCTGCCCCCATCACATATGCATAAAGTCCCATGGAGGGAGAAAAGCAAAACCTGGGGAACAGGGTGAGACTATAGATGGGGTTGATGAAAAAGCTTTGATGTGATTTCACCTCCCAAGTCATTCATGCTTCACACACAACTGGTACCTCTCATGGCCATTGTTCCAAAGCATCTCCTTGTTGCCTCATCTGTATCCTTGGTTATCCTCTTAGTTCACTCATCGCCTAACTCAAGACTTCCACTATCACCTTGGTTATCCTTCCCTGTTGTCTTCCCCATGTGGAGATGAAGGGGTGTTTGTGTGTGTTTGTCTGTGTGTGTGCACACATGCATGCACGTGTGTGCTGATATATTAAATTGGATTAGAATGGACTAGAATAAATTGAAAGCCAGGGAGAAAGCTATCCATCCACTATTGCACAAACAGCTCCCTAGAAGGGAGATAGGATTGATGAGAACCCCACCTAGAATTCCACACTCCAGTCCCCTGGACCTTATTTTCTTTTTCCAAATGCACTTTCCGTTCTCTGTGATTTTACCCCGTAAAAAAGGAAGTAAGGATGAGATGCCATCAGTGTTTGCCCAAGCACTCTGCTTCGACTTCGTCTAGTACCAAAGAGACAGAGGCTCTGCTCTGGGCCATGACAGGTGCTAAAGTACACATTAAATCACCGAATCCCAGGCTCTTCCTTCTGCTTGTTTGTTGAAACAGCAGATGGCATCAGGACCTAGGCCTTCCCCAGACAATGGGGACCCTCTGATTGAATTACATTGGTTTCAGATAACATTAAATGACCCATCATTTCCATTTGAACAAGTCAATAGGTGGCCACTTAATAAACAAACAAAAAAGTCAATGATGATAAGCTAGACACTAAACTAGATGATAAGCTAGACACTAGCTAGATACCAACTCTGGGAGTTGGTGATGGATAGGGAGGCCTGGCGTGCTGTAGTCCATGGGGTCACAAAGAGTCGGACATGACTGAGCGACTGAACAGAACTGAGACACTAGACACGTGATAAATAAAGATGGTCCATCATAATAAAGCGGTTCCCGTACAGCACTAGTGGTTAAGAACCTGCCTGCCAATGCAGCATATATGAGACGGGAAGATTCCCTGGGTCGGGAAGATTCCCTGGAGGAGGGCAAGACAACTCACTCCAGGATTCTTGCCTGGAGAATCCCACGGACTGAGGAGCCAGGTGGGCTATAGTCCTTAGGGTCACAAAGAGTTGGACACAGCTGAAGTGACTTAAGCACGCACAAATCACAATAAAGTTGTTTTGAGGTAATTTTTTAAATTTAATTATTTTTTCTTCCAGTTTTATTAAGATATAATTGCCGCACTATACCATGTGAGTTTCAGGGGTGCAGCAGGATGATTCGACTAAGGCAGTTTTCTGCCATGCCTCTCGTTATGCTGAAGATCCTCAAGTATTCTTTGTGGTCGTGGACTGGCTTCCCTCCCAGGATGTCTCACAGAACCGTGATGGTGGCACCTTAGTGCTCAGATATAATTGCCAACTAAAAATAGGAAAGAAGAAAAAGAATCTAGCTTTAGAAAAATGACAGATTGGCAGGCTGAAGGTGGGTTAACAGGAACAGGAATTATCTGCTTGAATGATACTCATTCCACGGTCCCGGTCCCATTAACACTGCAGGCAGGACTGAGATGCTGTTCCATTAACACGCCCATCCGAGTTCTCTCTGTTTCCCCTGTTCTCCAGTACTGATCAGTTCCTTTAAAAAGTGTCCTCAGGCTGAAATTTTCCCTGTTTGACATCCATCCAAAGGTAAATTGCCTGCAAAGTTTGAGACAAATTGTAATTGTGCTCATGTCTGCTCCTCCACGTGTACACGCCTTCTTTTCCAGTCAATTTTCATTTTTGAGGGTTTTTCTCTACAGCTTGCTTTGCGTCACTGACAATGATTTGATAACAGACTTTTGCCTGCTGCATTGTCTAAGGAGGAGCTATTTTTACTTTTGCACATTTAAAAAGAAGAGAGAGTAAACATCATGGCATTATTGTGCCAGGGTGGTGCAATGGTAATGAACCTGCCTGCCAATGCAGGAGACACAAAAGATGTGAGTTTGATCCCTGGGTCGGGAAGATCTCCCAGAGTTGGAAATGGCAACCCACTCCAGTATATATAGCCTGGAAAATTCCATGGACAGAGGAGACTGCTGGGCTACAGTTCATGGGGCCACAAAGAGTGAGACATGACTGAGCAACTGAGCACTTATATACAAGTCACATAAATAAAATACAGTAAGTATTAACAAAATGTATTACCTGGAACTATATCCATATCATGACAGCTAAACAAAAAGAGGTAGAGATAGTTAGGCAGATAGATAGATATACAGACAGACATAGTTGTGTTGGTTTCTGTTTATACATATCTAGACAGATCCATTCATCTCTTTATCAGTGATGAATCTAATTTTGACATAAAGATCAAGATTTTGCTGATGGACCTTTATATGTTCTTTCTTGTTCCTGTAGATTAAATGGCTTGTATTCTTCTTTGGAGGAACATGGACTCTACCTTAAGACTATAGGAAATGCCTGCTGGTTTATGCCCAGCCTTCCTAGTTGAGGAATGTTTCAAGCCACATTGCTTGGGCTATAACCAAGGATGTCTGTAACTTAGCAGTCCTGTTACCTGAAAGATGTTAAGGTCATCTCAATGTCAATCCATCATGTCTCAGGCTGGCAGGATCCCAGTGGGTTAGAAAAGTGAAAGTGAAAATATTAGTTGCTCAGTCATGCCTGACTCTTTGTGACTCCATGGACTGTAGCCCACCAGGCTCCTGTGTCCATGGGATTTCCAAGAAAGCAATACTTGGGCAGCCATTCCCTTCTCCAGGGGATCTGCCCAGTGCCAGGATTGAGCCCAGGTCTCCTGCACCACAAGCAGATTCTTTACCATCTGAGCCACCAGCGAAGACGTGGGCTAGAGAGCCAGTGTGTAAAGCCAGACCAAGGATGGTAGCAAAGCTGACCAGAATGTTGGAGCTAGTGAACAGGTTCAGGGTGTCTGAGTTTTTATGTGGGGTTTCACCAAAGCTTCCCAATTGCCAGAGATGCTCCTCTGAATGATTCCAGACCTTAACTGTACTAATCATTCACCGGGCCACTTTGCCAGGATGGAAATATTATCATATTGTTATTACTTCTTCATTTTCCTTTTGTAAAGAACAGAAGGTACTTTTGACTAGATCTTGTAGGTAGAGGGTCCTTTTCCTTCTTTACAAGTCAACATGTAACTGAAATTTATAAGAAAGAAATAAACAAGCCACTTAGTCTCCATGACTTGCCCTGTTCTAATTTCTGCATTTTCTTCTTCATTTTATTGGTTATAGAAAGAGAAGGAATGAGAGTAGACTGGATTTTTGAAAGGTGTGTCTGTTTTCATCAAACCTGATAAATGTAATTGTACCCAGTTTTAGAAATGCGTTAAGAGGAAATATTTGTTTACACCTTAAGCTGCATAAAAAGCAATATTGCTTCAGTCTTGTTAAATCAATTACTCGCTGGGCTTTCAGGAGTTGGCAAGCAATTCTACATGCCCTCAAAAAGAGCTGAAGTTGCAGAATTATTATTTAAAATCTATATGATTCACCTCCTCCAAAAAATCAAACATAATCCCTTCTGAGATTGGACAATTTCAATCACAAAAACATTCATTTATTGTTTCTGGCACTCCCTAGGTATGAGGACTTCTTGGGCCATTCAATCTGGCCCAGCTTTCATAATGAAATCTATCCCTTAGATAAAAGAAAATAAACAGACTTGGTACCCTAAGCTAACATGATTGTCTGAGTTTTGGAGGGCAGCAGATTGTTTATTTTTTTTTCAACCTGATAAGTTTGCAAGGCGAAATGATTTATCTCTTTCTGGTTCTTCTTGGGATATTCACTGGGCAGAAAGTGGATTAAGGAAGAAGTATAGAATGGGCTGAAATAGAAAGGCAAGGAACACTACGGGCAATGTTGAATGGGCAACGGCCTAACCCGATTACTGTGTATCCTCCAAAGAGAGCAAAAATCAAATTAAATTGGAGAAAAAGAAAGTGGAAAGAGAAGGAAATTGCAATATTTTGGTCTAAGGGAGATTGCATTGTAGGGTTAATAGAATTTAGATGGCAACATCATTTTTAAAACTAGATTGGCTTATGCCTATAATTCCTCTATGTACTGTTCACAGGCAAGGTCTGTGTGTGTCTTTCTCTGACATGACACAAGAAAAAAAAATGTTCACAAATGATAATTGCCTAGTGCCAGCAGTCACATAGTTCCCTTTCAAAAGAGAACAGGGAAAAGAGCTGTTGCCAAGGCAAGCTCAAGGCTGTAAGACCCAAGAGTTCTCCAGTATCCGAGTCCCACCCACAGCTGTCATTTCTGTCCAAGGCATCTGCTTGGCACCTGGAGAAGCTCCGTTCCCCAGGCTGACTTAGAGGAACTGCCCAACTGGGATCCACTTAATCCAACATGAACTCTCCAGTAACAGTAACCCCATGGGCTTGGGAGGCTCAGCGCTCTCTGAAGCGGGTGCCTTGCAGTGTCACAAACAGATCTTATCCTCCAGAGACAAGACACACATAGACTTGTGAGCAACCCAGTATGAGTCCAAGTTGAATGTGAATATATGCCAAATTGGTGTACAGACCAGCTCTTCTCAAGGTTGTCATGATCATGGGGAGAGAAAAAAGTGGAGTTAGGGCCACCATTGCTGTAGGGGCTTCCTAGGTGGTACTAGTGGTAAAGAACATGCCTGCCAATATAGGAGACGTAAAAGATGCCGGTTCAATCCCTGGGTTGGAAAGATCTGTTGGAGAAGGCCACGGCAACCCACTCCAGTTATTCTCACTTGGAGAATCCCAGGGATAGAGGAACCTGGCGGGCTACAGTCCATGGGGTCGCCAAGAGTCAGACATGGCTGAAATGACTTAGCACACATGTATCCATTGCTACAGCACCAGATTCCACGACCTGTCTTATCACAATCACAGGCAGCATTCAGACAGCCCCAGGCACGCTGGGGGCAGGGGCTGGGGAGTGAAGCGCTTTAGGGCCTCACTGCAAATGCTGTGTGTGGTCAAGAGCAGAAAATGAAGAATAGCTACCTCTCAGGAGAGGTTGTCCATACGAGGCCTTCAGTTAACTCCTGGTATTAACGTGAGCTTTGAATCGCATCGTCTTCACCAAATGAAGGATAAGGAAACCAAAGCTGAGTGTGGTAAGTAGTGGGTAGTTGTTGGGAAAACCTGAATTCAAACAGTGGTCTGAGCCCCAAGGCCATTCCCTTAACTTTGTGGTCTTACTGCTCGGTGCTAAGTGGGCATGGGGGTAAAGCCCATGATCTCTGTCGGTAACTTTGAAACACACCTCCATTACATGCCTCAATGACAGCTGTAGGAGGAAGTTTTAAGAGAAGGTTCTGAGGAGGAAGAAAGGTTTTCAAAAATTGTTGGGGTTGAGTAGACAAAGGGAAAGGATGTTTAGATGGTGGAGACAGACTGGGAGACAGTGGGAAGGGCAGTCTCAGTTAAGCATCTGGGAAAAAGGACATTAAGAAAATTAAACTTATACCTCAGTCTTGCTCTCCACATGCTGCCAGGCATGTACCACAAAGCCTTCCCCTCAGACACACAATTCCCACTGATGTTTTCTTCCTGTCTTTTCATAAAGCTATCATGTTCAGTCATTCACAGAACCCCAGGGTATCATGGGACCTTGATCCAGATCAGACAAACATTTCAGGGACAGGGAGCTCACTGCCTCTCAAGGGAGGACAGTTCTTTGATGGACAGCTTTCGTTCCTAGAAAGCACTTCCTTTTGTCATCTCTGCTTCTTAAAGCCCCTCCGATATTTAAAGAACACTATCCACTGTTCATTACACTGAATTTCTTCCTCTCCAGGCCAAACAAATACAGTTTCCCCATTTTTAAAACTGCCCCCATGCCTTTGCTTTGATGCAGCTACTTCCGATTTGTAACTTCTGGACATAGCACAGCTTTGGGAAGCAGGGAGTGAGTTCACATTAGCAGACATACATACAAAGAGTACTACCTAAGAGAGGCATAAAGGCTCCCAGAGGAGATGAAAATCATATCACCTGTACATATGCACAAGTAGCTAAAATGCAACTACACTGCCTCCCATATGAGGGATCCCTCAAGTCTTACTGCAGTTTTAAGAACTTCAGAAGTATATTTGCTAAAATCTGACACTATCACACCACTGGAAAGTTAAATTGTGTACAGTTCTATTGTATTTATTATATCTTAGAAACTTTTAATAAAACATTTTTATGAGAATATTTGTTTCTGGCAACCTTGGCCATCTTCAGAAGGCCAGGGCTCCCCTTATTGATGTGTGACTCCCCTTCCTGACCTGCACATAACGGGAATTTTCCTTGGTTAGGTGGCTGATTGTAGACCCTCCATATTAGGAGTTGGTGACTATTAGGAACTCGAAGGCCACATTTCAGATACACAAATCTATGCTCAAGGTCTCTTTCTTAGCATCCTCAAAGTGTCTTTGGGCTCCAAGATGGCTACTGGAGTGCCTGCCATCACAGCTCTATTCCATTAAAGCAGTGGGAAGAAGCAAAACAGCAGAAATGGACACACTTCTCCATTCTTTTAAGGAAGTGCCCCAGAACTCCTACACAGTACTTTCACTTATATCTTATTGACCAAAATTAAGTCATAGCTGGACTTTGGCAACATAGCTGTGA
>SJXQ01003928.1:0-164968 GCA_006408695.1 Aepyceros melampus | reverse complement strand
CTAGCCAATCACATCAAAATTCAGGCTAGGAGTCATCCAATCAGGGCAAAGTACAGACTAGGAGTCAACGTATCAGGGCCAAGTACAGGCTAGAAGTCAGCCAATCATGGCAAAGTATAGGCTAACTGTAAGCCAATTAGAGCAAAGTACAGGCTAGGAGTCAGCCTATCGGGGCAAACAACTGGTTAGGAGTCAGCCAATCCGGACAAGCTATAGTTTAGGAGTGAGCCAATCCAGGCAAAGTACTGCCTAGTATGCAGCCAATCAGGGCAAAGTACAGGGTCATAGTTAGCCAATCAGGGTAAACTACCTTCTAGGAGTCAGCCAATCAGGACCAAGTACAGGCTAACGTCAGCCAATCACGTCAACATACAGTCTAGGAGTTAACCAATGATGGCAAAGTGTGGGCTAGTTGTCAGCCAATCAGGGCAATGTACAGGCTAGGAATCTGTCAATTTGGACCAAGTACAGGCTAGGAGGCAGCCAATCACATCAACGTACAGTCTAGGAGTTAGCCAATCTGGGCAAAGTACAGGCTAGTTGTCAGCTAATCAAGGCAGTGTAGTGCCTGCTATTGTTATTCAGTCGCTAAGTCCTCTCGGACCCTTTGCAACACTATAGCAGCTACCTGGGCCTGAAGATTTCCTGAGAGTTTTACATGATAAATTCAATTGTATATTAAATATAGGGTGATTGAAATAAACCTATGGGTTGAAGAGGAAAATGGCCCTGCCAACACCTTGATTTTTTATTTCTAGGCTCCAAAACTAAGACCCTAAGTTTCTTGTTTTTAAGCAATGCAGTTTTTAGTATTATGTTTTGGCCACCCTGAGAAAGTAGTACAATGTCTATTGATTGTCTTTTTTCAGTCTGTTTGAAATCTTCCCGGTTCTTGGTATGATGAGTGATTTTTTATTAAAACCTTGACATTTGGAATATTATGAGACACTGGATCCTATGTAAATTCTCTGTCTTAGCTGGCTTCCTCTGACACATTTGTCAGGGAAGAGGAGATGCTGTCATACTCCTGCCAGGTAGTGGTAAAAGCCCAGGTTACCCCTGAGCTTCCTTTCACACCTTGGAGGGCTGCTGAGTGGGGCTCGAAGCCCCATCTCCCCACTCAGGCTCTGCTGGTACCTTGCTGGCCAAGATCGATGCTTTGTCACTGGCATCCACGTGGTTCCTGGAGACACCGTGAGGGGAGGTGGCCTCATTACTGCTGGGCATCACTGAGGTCTTCACTCTCCCCCACGGCTCCTCTGATGCCACCCTGACAGGTGGCTTGGGTGCGTCATTACAACATGGTGAAGTGGAAATCTCAGCTTCCCACTGGTCTTTGCTGATGGGGATCGGGGTGAGGCCACTTTTTTTTTTTTTTTTTTTCTGTAGTGCTTAGCTGGAGTAAAGCAGTTTTTGTCTAAACATTTTCTGTCATTCTAGGCTGTCCATTTTCTGGTCTTTGGCTAAAGAAAGCAGGCTTTTCTTGGGGCTTTTATGTCTGCATTCATTACCAGTTCTGGGTTGTCACTTTCCCCAGGTCCAAGTCTAGGCTATATGAGGCAAAAAGGAAACCCACAGAACTCACCACCAACTCATTCCTTGGGTCCTAAAAGCCCTAGATGGGCTGTCTTCTCTCCACCTTTCCGAGTCTTCGTATGGTTGTTTCATATAGAATGTCAAGAGTTTTTAGTTGTATTGCACCAGAGAAATAGCAAAAAGAATGTGTATTCCACCTTCTAGAAAGCAGAAGTCCTGGGCTTTTTTAAAAAAAGATCAAAGAATATAGAACAAAGGTAAAAACACTTCTCAGTCTCACTCATAATCAAGAAAAAAGGCAGTCTCAGGACCCAAGGATATCTCTCTAAGAAAATATTACTCTTGGCTTTACTATCCTTTGGTCAACTGGGAAACTCCAAATACACACTTTAAAAAGAGTATTTTGAACTGCTTGTGTTTGTTCCTGTTCATCAGGGTTTTTGTTTGTTCAAATTGAGCTCCACAGGGCATGTTCCTCAGAATCACCTTGTGATGCTTATTAAAAATGCATTCAGGCCGACTGAGAGAGGAAGAGGAAAATGTGGACACAAACCAGGAGGAACACCATGTGAATCCTGAGGCAGAGATTGGAGTTATTCTGCCTTAAGCCAAGGGATGGCTGGCCACCAGCAGAAGCCAGGAGAAAGTATTTGGTAACCAGACTGATGGAATTTGAAGGAACTGGGAGTTCTATGAAGAAAGTGGCTTCATCAAAGATCAAGCCCTGAGCCTTTGGAGTGGGAGCATTGACTCCAAGACGCTAGACTACCAGAGAACTAACACTAGGGAGTATCAAATAGTGAGAACTCACATAAAGGAAACCGCTTGAATACAAGACCCGGCATCACCCAACCACCATAGCACCCTGTGCAGGATCCCTCATCTAAACAGAAAACAAAACAAAAATACAAATCATTAGCAGCAGACAGGATTACCACCTTGCCCAGGATTACCAGCCTTGCCCATCAGAGGAAAAACAAACCAAAAAAAACTCAGCACAAATCTCACCCTATATGAAGCTTACACAAACCATTGGACCAACCTTAGGAAGGCAGAAACCAAAAGGAAGAAAAAATTCAACCTTTAAGCCTGGGGAAAAGGAGATCCCAAACACATTAAATTAAAAAAAAATAATGAAAAGACAGAGAAATACTATACAAATGAAGGAACAAACTAGAAACACAGAAATCCAAATAAATGAAGAAGAAATAGGCAAACTACCTGAAAAAGAATTCAGAATGAGGATAGAAAAGATGATCAAAAACCTTGAAAACAGAATGGAGAAAATGCAAGAATCAATTAACAAAGACCTAGAAGAATTAAAGAATAAACATACAGAGACAAACAACACAAGTACTGAAATTAAAAATATTCTAGAAGGAATCAATAGCAGAATATCTGAAGCAGAAGAATGAATCAGTGAGCTGGAGGATAAAATGGTGGAAATAACTTCTGAAGAGAAGAATAAAGTAAAAAGAATGAAAAGAGCTGAAGATCGTCTCAGAGACCTCTGGGACAATATTAAATGCACCAACATTCAAATTATAGGGGTCCCAGAAGAAGAAGAGAAAAAGAAAGGGTATGAGAAACTTTTTGAAGAGATTATAGTTGAAAATTTTCTCAACATGGAAAAGGAAATAGTCAATCAAGTTCAAGAGGTGCAAAGAGTCCCATACAGGGTAAACCCAAGGAGAAACATGCTAAGACACATACTAATCAAACTAAAAAAGACTAAACACAAAGAAAGAATATTAAAAGCACAAAGGGAAAAGCAACAAGTAACATACAAGGGAAACCCCATACACTTATCAGCTGATCTTTCAGCAGAAACTCTGCAAGATATAAAGTACTGAAAGGGAAAAATCTACAACCAAGATTACGTACCCACCAAGGATCTCATTCAAAATTGATGGAGAAATAAAAAGCTTTTCAGACAAGCAAAAGTTAAGAGAAGGCAGTACCACCAAACCAGCTTTACAATAAGTGTTAAAGGGACTTATATAGCCAAGAAATACAAGAGAAGAAAAAGATCTACGAAATCAACCGCAAACAGTTAAGAAAATGGCAATAGGAACTATTATATCAATGATTACTTTAAATAAAAAACAGATTAAATGCTCCAACCAAAAGACACAGACTGGCTGAATGGATACAAAAACAAGACCCACATATATGCTGTCTACAAGAAACCCACTTCAGACCTAAAGACACATATAGATTGAAAGTGAGAAGATGGAAAAATATATTCCATGAAAATGGGAAGCAAAAGAAAGCTGGAGTAGCAATCCTCATGTCAGACAAAATAGACCTTAAAATAAGAGTACTATAAGGGACAAGGAAGGACACTACACAACGATCAAGGGATCAATCCAAGAGGAAGACATAGCAATTGTAAATATCTATGCACCCAACATAGAAGCACCTCAATACATAAGACAACACTAACAGACATAAACGGAGAAATTGACAGTAACACAATAATAGTAGGAGACTTTAACACCCCACTCACACCAATGGACAGATCATCAAAACAGAAAAATAATAAGGAAACACAAGTAAATGATACATTAGATGAGATGGAGCTCATTGATATCTTCAGGACATTCCATCCAAATGCAGAATATACCTTCTTCTTAAGTGCACGTGGAACATTCTCCAGGATAGACCACACCTTGGGTCACAAATCAAATCTCAGTCAATTTAAGAAAATTGAAATTCTATCAAGCATCTTCTCTGACCACAATGCAATGAGACTAGATATCAATTACAAGAAAAAAAAAACTGTAAGAAACACAAATTCATGGAGATTAAACAATATGTTTCTAAACAACCAACAGGTTACTGAAGAAATCAAAAGGGAAATAAAAAAGTTTCTAGAAACAAATGACAATGAAAAGATGACACTCAAAACCTATGGGATGCAACAAAAGCAGTTTTAATAGGTAAGTTCATAGCAATAAAATCCTACCTAAAGAAATGAGAAAAACCTCAAATAGACAACCTAACTTTACACCTAAAACAATTGGAAAAAGAAGAACAAAAACCACCAAAAGTAGAAGGAAAGAAATCATAAAGATATGAGCAGAAATAAATGAAAAAGAAATGAAAGAAACAATAGTAAAAATTAATAAAACTAAAAGCTGGTTCTTTGAGAAGATAAACAAAATTGACAAACCTTTAGCCAGACTCATCAAGAAAAAAAGAAGAATCAAATCAACAAAATTAGAAATGAAAAAGGAGAGGTTACAACAGACAGTGCAGAAATACAAAGGATTTTAAGAGACTATTATGAACAACTATATGGCAATAAAATGGATAACCTAGAAGAAATGGACAGATTCTTGGAAAAGTTCAATCTTCCAAGACTGAACCAGGAAGAAATAGAAATTATGAACAACCCAATTACAAGCACTGAAATTGAAGCTGTGATCAAAAATCTCCCGTAAAACAAAAGCCCAGGATCATATGGCTTCCCAGGAGAATTCTATCAAACATTTAGAGAAGAGCTAATGCCTATCCTTCTAAACTCTTTCAAAAAAATTGAAGAGAAAGGAATACTTCCAAACTCATTCTATGAGGCCACCATCACCCTGATACCAAAACCAGACAAAGACAACACACAAAAAAGAAAAATACAGGCTAATATCACTGATGAACATAGATGCAAAAATCCTCAACAAAATTTTAGCAAACAGGATTCGGCAATACATCAAAAAGCTTACATACCATGATCAAGTTGGGTTTATTCCAGGAATGCAAGGATTCTTCAATATATGGAAATCAATCAATGTGATACAGCATATTAACAAATTGAAGATAAAAACCATATGATCATCTCAATAGATGCAGAAAAAGCCTTTGACAAAATTCAGCACCCATTTATGATTAAAACTTCAAAAAATGGGCATGGAATGAACCTACCTCACATAGTAAAGGCAATATATAATAAGCCTACAGCAAACATTATTCTCAATGGTGAAAAACTGAAAGCATTTCCCCTAAGATCAGGAACAAGACAAGGGTGTCCACTTTCACCACTATTATTCAACATAGTTTTGGAAGTCCTAGCTACAGCAATCAGAGAAGAAAAAGAAATAAAAGGAATCCAGATAGGAAAAGAAGAAATAAAGCTCTCACTCTCTGCAGATGACATAGTACTGTACATAGAAAACCCTAAAGATAGTACCAAAAAATTGCTAGAGCTAATCAGTGAATTTAGCAAAGTTGTAAGATACAAAATCAATACACAGAAATCACTTGCATTTCTATATACTAACAATGAAAACTCAGAGAGAGAAATTAAGGAATCAATCCCATTCACCACTACCACAAAAAGAATTAAATATCTAGGAATAAACTTACCTAAAGAGACAAAAGAATTGTACACGAAAAAATTATAAGACACTAGTGAAAGAAATCAAAGGTAACATAAACAGATGGAGAGATATTCCATGTTAATGGGTAGGAAGAATCAATACTGTGAAAATGCCTGTACTACCAAATACAATCTACAGATTCAATGTGATCCCTATCAAATTACCAATGGCATTTTTCACATAACTAGAACAGAAAATTTCACAATTCATACAGAAACACAAAAGACCCCAAATAGCCAAAGCAGTCTTGAGAAAGAAGATTGGAGCTGGAGGAATCAACCTTCCTGACTTCAGATTATACTACAAAGCTACAGTCATCAGCACAGTATGATACTGGCACAAAAACAGAAAAATAGACCCATGGAACAAGATAGAAAGCCCAGAAATAAAACCATGCACCCATGGGTACCTTATTTTTGACAAAGGAATCAAGAATATACAATGGGGCAAAGATAGCCTCTTCAATAAATGGTCCTGGGAAAACTGGACAGCTACACATTAAAGAATGAAATTAGAACACTTCCTAACACTATACACAAAGATAAACTCAAAATGGATTAAAGACTTTTATACATGAAACTATAAAACTCTTAGAGGAAAACATAGGCAGAACACTTGATGACATAAATCAAAGCAAGATCCTCTATGATCCACCTTCTAGAGTAACAGAAATAAAAACAAAAATAAACAAGTGGGACCTGATTAAACTTAAAAGATTTTGCACAGCAAAGGAAACTATAAGCAAGGTAAAAAGACAACCCGCAGAATAGGAGAAAATAATAGCAAATGAAACAACTGAAAAAGGATTAATTTCTAAAATATACAAGCAGATCATACAACTCAACACCAGAAAAACCAACAACCCAATCAAAAAGTGGGGAAAAGACCTAAACAGACATTTCTCCCAAGAAGACATAAATATGGCTAACAAACACATGAAAAGATGCTCAACATTGCTCACTGTTAGAGAAATGCAAATCAAAACTATAGTGAGATATCACTTCACACTGGTTGGAATTAAGAGAGTATTCGCTCAGTCGTGTCTGACTCTTTGCGACCCCATGGACTGTAGCCCACCAGGCTCCTCCCTCCATGGGATTCTTCAGGCAAGAGGACTAGAGTGGGTTGCCATTTCCTTCTCCAGGGGATCTTCCCGACCCAGGGATCGAACCTGGGTCTCCCGCATTCCAGGCAGACGCTTTAGCCTCTGAGTCACCAGGGAAGCCCCTGGTCGGAATGGCCATCATCAAAAAGTCTACAAACAATAAATTCTGGAGAAGGTGCAGAGAAAAGGGAACACTCTTAAACTGTTGGTGGAAATGTAAATTGATATAGCCACTATGGAAGATGGTATGGAGATTTCTTAAAAAAAAAACTGTGAATAAAACCACCATATGACTCAGCAATCCCACTCCTAGGCATATACCTCAAGGAAAACAAAATTGAAATAGACACATGTATCCCATTGTTCATTGCAGCACTATTTACAATAGCTGGACATGGAAGCAACCTAGATGTCCACTGACAGATGAATGGATAAAGAAGTTGTCATAGATATACACAGCTATAGAAAGGAACGGAACACATTTGAGCAGTTCTGATGAGGTGGATGAACCTAGAGCCTATTATACAGAGTGAAGTGAGTCAGAAAGAGAAAGATAAATATTGTATTCTAATGCAGATATATGGAATCTAGAAAAATGATACTGAAGAATTTATTTACAGGGCAGCAATGGAAAAACAGAGAGAATGGACTTACGGACATGGGGAGAAGGAAGGAGAGGGTGAGATGTATGGAGAGAGTAACATGGAAACTTACATTACCATATGCAAAATAGATAGCCAAGGAAATTTGCTGTATGGCTCAGGAAACTCAAACAGGGACTCTGTATCAACCTAGAAGAGTGGGATGGAGCGGAGGTGGGAGGGAGGTTCAAAATGGAGGGGGTATATGTATACCTATGGCTGATTCATGTTGAGGTTTGACAAAAAACAACAAAATTCTGTAAAGCAATTATCCTTCAATTAAAAAATAGATAAATTAAAAAGAAAGAAAAACAAAATTTAAAAATGCATTCAGACCTTCCAAATCAGAGCCCCGGGCTGGAGACTTGGAATCAACATTTTAACAAGCATTCCCTGCCTTCAAGAGATTCTGGTGTACCTTAACATTTGAGACAGAGAAGGCAATGGCACCCCACTCCAGTACTCTTACCTGGAAAATCTCATGGACGATGGAGCCTGGTAGGCTGCAGTCCATGGGGTCACTAAGAGTCGGACACGACTGAGCGACTTCCCTTTCACTCTTCAATTTCATGCATTAGAGCAGGAAATGGCAACCCACTCCAATGTTCTTGCCTGGAGAATCCCAGGGACGGCAGAGCCTGGTAGGTTGCCGTCTACGGGGTCGCACAGTCAGACACAACTGAAGTGACTTAGCAGCAGCAGCATTTGAGAACCAGTGATCTAAGTCAGTGTGTGATAAAATTACAGACCGGGTGTAAGATGAAGTTTTTATCCCAGGCCTGGAGGCTATCCTTTAGGGACTATTAATCATTAATCAGGGCCCTCCAGGCAGCAGGGATCAACCAGTTACTAATCTCCCTCATTGCCTCACAGCCGGTCATTATTATGCTGCTTTGCACAAATGTCTGTAAAGTCCTCAGCCATTACTTTTGTACATTTCACTTGCTTCCCAGAGCTATCAATCTGCTAAAACCACCAAAGACCATGAAACTGGGTCAATTCAGTGAAAACAAATCATCCTTTTCAAATAGACCATTTTAGATTACCTCCTGGAATAAACATCAAGCTTACTGATCTGTCCATTACACTTCCTCTCTTGTTTCCTCTTTTGAAACCTATGATCACATTTGCCTGCCTTCAGGCCTCTAGCACCTCTCCTAGTAAATAAAAGTATCCACAAGAGTGGTTTCAGTTCAGTTCAGTAGCTCAGTTGTGTCCAACTCCTTGCGACCCCATGGACCACAGCACACCAAGCTTCCCTGTCCATCACCAATTCCCAGAGCTTGTTCAAACTCATGTCCACTGAGTCGGTGATGCCATCCAACCAGCTCATCCTCTGTCATCCTCTTCTCCTGCCTTCAATCTTTCCATCTTCAAGAGTGGTTTAGGGGTCTGATTTGCAAGCACTCCGAATACTCAGAGAGATGTAATTTGCCCTGACTGGAAACTTGACCTTGCTTAAAGCAATGAGATTCTCTTTTGATAACCATTTTACCCATCCTGGACTTCTCTTCCTTAACCAATGTTTGGTCTAGATTCTTTCTATTCAAAGTGGGGTTGGGGGAAGGGATAGCTATGGAGTTTGGGATGGACATGTACACACTGCTATATTTAAAATAGATAACCAACAAGCGCCTACTCTCTACCACATGGAATTTTGCTTAATGTTACGTGGCAACCTGGATGGGGAGGGTGGTTAGGGGGAGAATGGCTACATGTATACGTATGGCTGAGTCCCTTCACTGATCACCTGAAACTATCACAACACTGTTCATCAACTATACCCCAACACAACATAAAAAGGTTAATTTAAAAAATTTTAAAAGAAATTGGTAAATACTATTAAAAAAAACAAAGTGGGGTTGGAAGTCCAGTTGCATCAGCATCACCGGGAGCTTGTCAGAAGCACAGGATCCTGGGCCCTACTCAGACCCACTGAATCAGAATCTCCATTTTAACAAAATCCTGAAGTGATGCACATGCATGTTAAAGTTTGAAAAGCCCCGGGTTAGACTTTTCAGTATGAAAAATTCTCCTTGATAGAAAAGATAGGTACAAAGTGAACATAGAGGAGCTCTGCTCTGTCTTCATCATCCATCACTGTGTCACTTTCAAATGTATCCTTTTCTTTTTTAAATTTTGCTTTATTGATTGATTGATTTGGCTGAGACAAGTCTTAGTTGTGGCATGTGAACACTTAGTTGTGGCATGTGGGATCTCATTCCCTGACAAGGAATTGAACCCCGGCTTCCTGCATTGGGAGTGCGGAGTCTTAGCCACTGGACCACCAGGGAAGTCCCTGTATCACTTTCTTGATTGTCTTCCTGCCCTTAACCTTACTGTGAAATGCTCTTTATGATGATCTTGCCAGTCTTTAAAAGCCCCAGGTCTACATCCAGTGTTGAGTCTTCTGAACAATTTATGCAGGTCTATACCAGCCTCCCGGAGAAGGCAATGGCACCCCACTCCAGTGCCTGGAAAATCCCATGGGTGGAGGAGCCTGGAAGGCTGCAGTCCATGGGGTCGCGAAGAGTCGGACACGACTGAGCGACTTCACTTTCACTTTTCACTTTCATGCATTGGAGAAGGAAATGGCAACCCGCTCCAGTGTTCTTGCCTGGAAAATCCCATGGACGGAGGAGCCTGGTGGGCTGCAGTCTATGGGGTCGCACAGAGTCGGACATGACTGACGCGACTCAGCAGCAGCATACCAGCCTCCTGCACTTATCCGTGGCCTTGTGGGCTCCTTCCCAAATTTAACCTTCTAAGGACTGAAGGTAAGGGACTTTTCTTCATCAAGAATCTGCAAGGCGCAGTGATTCTCTGCACAGAGAAATCTGCTGCAGTCCAGGGAACAGAGCACTCAGGAGTGGCTACATCCCTCTTTTTCTGCACAGACCCTCAAACAAATGAGATTTTCAAAAAGGTCCCTAAGACTGGCCCCTGAAGGATTTTGTTACTTATTCCAGAAAAGCAGACTATTCCATGTTTGGCTCCCAGTGAGTGATACATGCTTTCTTAGGTAAGCACAGACCTGGGAGACCACACACCACTTTCAAGTGTCCTACCCCAGCCCACTTGTTTCTGGGAGTCCCACCTTGGTTTCTTTGCTTGTTCATATACTGTTCCAGCTTCCACTTCTCATGCCCCCTGCTTGCAAAGCTATTTAGAGCAATCTGACAGCTTGGTGTCCATGATGAGACACCAATATCCATGCTACCAGGGCTTACTGTAGCTCCTCCCAGAGCTTGCAAGCCTTGGGGTGCCCAAGATTAGATGGGTATCCTGGATTAGATGGGTATCCTCCCCAATTTTGTGCCATTCTCTGTTACCTGGGCCTCAAAGAGGAAAGAAAGCCCTGCTTTCTTTCAGTCTCTCAAAGTCTCCCTCAGGCAAGTCCAGAAACTCATGGTTCTCATTTGCTTAAGCACTGAAGTGAAAAGTCTAGAAAAGGAATTCATGCCATTTTGTCCCCTTAGAACTCCTCTTGCCTTTGTCTAGCCCTCTTCACCACCAAAAACTTTTCTTTTCTCATGTTTACAGAGCAAAAGGTCTTTCCTTGTGCCTCAGGTGGCAAAGAATCCGCCTGCAATGTGGCAGGCCTGGGTTTGATCCCTGGATTGGGAAGATCCCCTGGAGAAGGGAAAGGCTACCCACTCCAGTATTCTGGCCTGGAGAATTCCATGGACTGTATAGTCCATGAGGTCACAGAGTTGGACACGACTGAGCAACTTTCACGTCACAGAGCGAAAGATTCCACAAATTCATATATATATTCATATACAGATGGATATAAAAAGACACTGTTAGGTGTTTGAGGGAGAAAGAAGGGGGAATTGCATACTTTAGCAGTGACTGGCCTCCAGTCATTTCAGCCAGAAGTGCCCAATTATCACTGAATTTTTAAAGATTTTTTTTTAATGTGGACCTTTTCAAAGTTTTTATTGAATTTATTCAATATTGTTTCTGTTTTATGTTTTGGTATTTTGGCCCCGCAGTATGTGGGATCTTAGCTCCCTGACCAGGGATCAAACCTGCACCCGATGCATTGGAAGGTGAAGTCTTAACCACTGGACTGTCAAGGAAGTCCTTGCATTTGTTTAATTTCCAAACATCCAGGGAATTTCCCAGTTATCTTTCCAATTATTGATTTCTACTGTAATTCTTTTTCTACTGTGGTCAGTAAACATGCTCTGTACTATATTCATCTTTATAAATTTATTGATACTTTCGTTATGGCCCAGCATGGTTTCTCACGCTGAATGTCCCGCATCCACTTGAAAGACTGTCTTCTGCTGTCGTTGGAGGGAGAGAGCTGTAAATGTTAATTAGGGCAAGTTGTTTGATGGTATCTTAATGATCATCTACTTTTTCTATTGATGACTGAGAGAGGAGTGCCAAAGTCTTCAAATATAATTGTGGATTTGTTTATTTCTCCTTTAAATTCTACCAGGTTTTGCTTCACACATTTCACAGCTCTGTTATTAGGTACACACATATTCAGGATGATGACTTCTTATGAACTGAGCCTTTCATCATTATGAAATATCCTTCCCTATCTCCAGTAATACTCCTTATCTTAAAGTCTGTTTTATCTGCTGTTAATATAATCACTAGATTTCTTAAGCTTCGTGTTTGTGTAGTATATATTTTTCTGTCCTTTTACCTTTTTTTTTTTTTTTTCCCCGGCAGCATCGTGCAGTTTTCAGGATCTTTCGGGCTCCCTGCAGTGGAAGTGCTGCGTCCTGATCACTGGACCTCAAGGGAATTCCCTGTGTTTCTACTTTACCCTAGTATTTAAACTATTCAACTGGGTTTCCCTTTCTTACAGGGAAGGCTACTGATTCATTTATTGCAAGTCTGACAACATCTAGCTTTTATTTGGAGCGTTTACTACAGTCCCTGTATGGGACTGTATGGTATGGTTGTTTCTAAATCTCCCATCTTCAGATTTCTCATATTTGTCCTATTCTTTCTCTTTTTCTCCCTCCTTTTCTTCCTTCCTTAACATTTCCTGAGTATTTTTAGTATTCTATTTTGGCTTTTTAGCCATATGTCTGATTTTATGTTTTAGTAGTTGATCTGAACACCATAGTAGGAATCCGTAACTTATCACAGTGTACTTTAAATTAACACTGTACCTAAGAGCCTTTTAACAGCACACTTCCCTTTACTCCTTTCCTTCCCATTGTAATCTTGTTTTCTACTTCTAAATAGATTACAAATCCCACAAGACACTGTTATTCTTTTTGTTAAAATAGTCTATTGTCTTTTCAGTACATTAAGAAATGAAAAACGAATCTTTTATGTTTACCCAGACATTAACATATCCAGTGCTTTTCATTCCTTCACGTAGCTCTGAATTTCCAGCTGGTATAATTTCCCTTAAGTCTGAAGAATTTCCTTTAATAATTCTTATGGAACAAGTCTGCTGGGGATGAATTACAATTGGTTCTCATTACTGAAAGTTCTGTAGTTATGTTCTATAGAGTCACCACACACACTGAGTTAATGAAGCCTGAACCAGTGCCTCTAGGGCAAATACAAGGTTAGGGTCCTGCTAGCGTCTGGTCAAAACATGGTCATCATTGGATCAATAAGTAACACTGTTTTATGTGTTTCCATTTAAAGATAACTTATTTAATATACCGACACATGTACTTTCTCTGTAAGGCACGTCAAGCCTTCTTGCACTTGGGAACACTAGACAGCACTTCAGCACAGCCTTGACGGTCATTTTAAATAGCAAAATCACCAATAAAAATGTGGCAGTAAACAGACCACAGAAACGACACTTTTTTTTTTTTTTTAACAACATGAGAGCTGAAACAAGAAGGCATTGCTTTGCTTGACCTCAGCTGGGAATGTGCACTCCTGGGAATTCAAAATTTGGCCACTCTGTGCATGTCCCCTGAATGACTTCAAAAGTGCCACAAGAGTGTTGATTTGGGGGGTTACAGATAAATTTCAGCCAGTAGTGAATTTGTAAATATGGAATCCACGAATAATGACAATTGACAGTATCTGATCTTTCTAGAATTTGTTATCATCCTTTAAAGAGTGTTGAGCTTAGTTCTAGCATTTCTCACTCATCTGATGCCTGAAAATAATTGTTCCATATATTTTGTTTACTTATATATGTTCACAGCCAAAAGGTAAATCTGATGCCCATCACTCTATCATGCCCAAGCCATCCTTGAATTTGGAAGAAAAGATGTAAACTCTGTATTCAGTCTCCCAACAAGTATTGTGTGGATGTGAATGAAGAGGTATCCAGGGGTACCTTTGCAAAATTTGGTTATTGTATAAATGACTGCTTTCTAGCATCCTGTTAGGATGAAGAAGAGTAAAAACTCTGCTCTTCTTCCTAAGGAATTTATATTTCAGAAGACAAGACATCATACATGAAATGTCAGCATTTCTTTCACTACAGTCCTGGTTGCCGGCCTTAACTCTGTTCCCCTGCAAGCCCTGCCCACAAAACTGTTACAGTGATGTCTTCAGGCTGAGGGGTCAAGCAAAATCTCCACTGGATACAAAACCCTCGGGTTGCCCTATTACACTTGGGTCCTATTAATACATTTGACATTTGGGGTGACCAACTGATTCTGCTTTAACCAGAACTTTCTCAGGAAATTCTATGTCCCAGGAAACTAGACTAGTCAGCCACTGTAGCCCATGCTCCCCACAGATTTCCATTGCTTGGAAATTAATTCAAAAAAAGGTATAATATGTGAAGTACAGAGGAATGGTCTCTGGTCCTCAAATACTTTTTTTTTTTTACCTACAATGTCATATGGCTCACAATTCCATCAGAAATAATGGTGCTGGGTTGGTGGCATTCTATTGGAAATTCTTGTTAAAATGCAAGTATTTCTGGAAATCATGACATTAAACAATTATTAATTGTTAATATGCAATGGGAATTTAACAGATCAGCCAGTAGAGACCAGGACTATGAGAGAACAGGAAAGATTAGGTTTGACAGAAGGCTGCCAGTTTAAGTAAGTGGTAACACCTCCCTGTTCCAAGTGTTGGGCAAGACAAGCAGTGGTTCTTTGCTTGTTTGTTGTTCTTCAGTCACTAAGTCCTATCCAGCTCTTTGCAACCCCATGAACTGCAGCACACCAGGCTTCCCTGTCCTTCCCCATCTCCCAGAGTTTGCTCAAACTTATGTCCACTGAGTTGGTGAAGCAATCTAACCATCTCATCCACTGTCACTCCCTTCTACTTTTGCTTACAATCTTTCCCAGAATCAGAGTATTTTCCAATGAGTCAGCTCTTCCCATCTGGTGGCCAAAGTACTGAGGCTTCAGCTTCAGCATCAGTTCTTCCAATGCCTATTCAGGGTTGATTTCCTTTAGGACTCACAGGTTCGATCTCCTTGCAAGGAGTCCAAGGGACTCTCAAATGTCTTCACCAGCACCACAGTCCAAAAGCATCAATTCTTCAGTGCTCAGCCTTTTTCATGGTGCCACTCTCACACCCATACATGATTACTGGAAAAACCATAGCTTTGACTATAGGGACCTTTGACAGTAAAGTGATGTCTCTTATTTTTAATATGTTGTCTAGGTTACTCATAGAGTTTCTTCCAAGGAGCAAATGTCTTTTAATTTCATGGCTGCAGTACCATCCATGGTAATTTTGGAGGCAGTCACCATCCACGGTAATTTTGGAGCCCAAGAAAATAAAATCTGTCACTACTTCTCCACTTTTCCCCTTATATTTGCCATGAAGTGGTGGGACCAGATGACATAATTTTAGTTTTTTTGATGTTGAGTTTCAGTCCAGCTTTTTCACTCTCCTCAGAGGCTCCTTTTCACTTTCTGCCATTAGAGTGGTAACATCTGCATACCTGAGGTTGTTGATATTTCTCCCGGCAATCTTGATTTCAGCTTGCGATTCATCCAGCCTGGCATTTCACATGATGTACTCGGCATAGAAGTTAAATGAGCAGGATGACAGTATACAGCCTTGTCATAGTCCTTTCCCAATTTTGAACCAGTCAGTTGTTTCATGAATGCTCTAACTATTGATTCTTGACCCACATACAGATTTCTTGGGAGACAGGTAAGGTCGTCTGGTATTCCCATCACTTGAAGAATTTTCCACAGTTTACTGTGATCCACACATTCAAGGCTTTAGTGTAGTCAATAAAGCAGAAGCAGATGTTTTTCTGGAACTCCCTTGCCCTCTCCATGGTGCAATGAATGTTGGCAATTTGATCTCTAGTTCCTCTGTCTCTTTGAACCCAGCCTGTACACCTGGAAGTTCTCATTCATGTACTGCTAAAGCCTAGGTTGAAGGATTTTGAGCATAACCTTGCTAGCATGTGAAATGGGCACAACTGTCTGCTAGTCTGGGAAGATCCCCTGGAGAAGGAAATGGCAACCCACTCCAGTATCCTTGCCTGGAAAATCTCATGAACAGAGGTGCCTGGTGGGCTGCAGTCCATAGGGTCGCAAAGAGTCGGGCACGACTAAGTGACTAACACTTACTTACTTTGAACATTCCTTGGCATTGGCCTTCTTTGTGATTGGAATGAAAACTGACCTTTTCCAGTCTGAGGCCACTGTTTTTTTCCAAATTTGCTGACGTACTGAGTGCATCACTTTCACAGCATCATCTTTTAGGAATTGAAATAGCTCTGCTAGAATTTCATCACCTCCACTAGCTTTCTTTGTAATAATGCTTCCTAAGGCCCACTTGACTAGGTGAGTGACAAGGCCATTGTGGTTATCCTGGTCATTAAGACGTTTTTGTATAATTCTGTGTATCCTTGCCACCTCTTCTTAATCTCTTCTGCTTCTGTTAGGCCCTTACCTTTTCTGTTTTTTTATTATGCCCATCTGGCATGAAACATTCCCTTGATATTTCCAATTTTCTTAAAGAGATCTCTACTGTTTTCCTCTACTTCTTTCCATTGTTCATTTAATGGCTTCTTATCTCTCCTTGCTATTCTCTGGAACTCTGCATTCAGTTAGGTATAGCTTTCCCTTTCTCGCTTGCTTTTTGCTTATCTTCTTTCCTCAGCTATTTGTAAGCCTCCTCAGTCAACAATTTTGCCTTCTTGTGTTTCTTTCTTTTTAGGGTGGTTTTGGTCACTGCCTCCTACACAGTGTTAGGTATTTCTGTCCATAGATCTTCAGGCACTCAGTCTACCAGATCTAATCCCCTGAATCTATCTTAACCTCCAATGTATAATCATAAGGGGCTTTGATTTGGGTCCTATCTGACTGGCCTAGTCATTTCCCCTACATTCCTCAATTAATCTACAGGCTAGGAGTCAGCCAATCAGGGCAAAGTGAAGGCTAGGCATCAGCCAATCACAGTACAGAACAGGATAGTTGTCAGCCAATCATGGTAAACTACAGTATAGGACTCAGCCAATCAGGCTGAAGTACAAGCTATGAGTCAGCCAATCAGAGCCAAGTAAAGGCTAGTAGCCAATCGAGGCAATGTAGAGGCAAGGAGTGAGCCAAATAGGGCAAACTAGAGGCTAGGAGTCAGTCAATCAGGACAAACCATAGGCTAGAACTACAGCCTAGGAGTCAGCCAATCATGAGAAAGTGCAGGTTAGCTTTCAGCCAATCAGGGCAGGCTACATGCTGGGGCTTCCCTGGTGGCTCAAGGGTAAAGCGTTTGCATGCAAAGCAGGAGCCACAAGAGAAAGGGGTTTGACTCCTGGGTCTGGAAGAGGCCCTTGCAGAGGGCGTTGACAACTCACTCCAGTATTCTTAGGTGGAGAAGCCCATGGACAGAGGAGCCTGGTGGGCTACAGTCCATGGGGGTCCCAAAGAATCCGACATGACTGAGCAACTGAGCATGCACGCATGCCTGGCAGTATCCACCTAGGACCAGCCACAGATCATCCCCTCTAGATAAGACCATCAAAATTAATAAGTAAATCACAGTAACAAGAACTACCCTTTATTGAGTGTACTCTAGGTCAGGGAGTGTTGGAACGGATTTATAGACATAACCCCATGAAATCCTTCACCACTCTGTAACGTGAGGAAACAAAGCCATAGAGAGGTTAAAAATGTAGTCCAGGTCACAGAATAGGAGAATTCAAATTCAGGTTTTCCTGACTTTGCAGGAAATTTAGATTTTTTTACCTTCAACTTTTTATTATGAAAAACTTCAGGCATATACAAAAGTAGAGTGATAATCTCAAGAACCCTGCTGTGCCCCTAGCTTGAGTGGCTAGGGGCTAATCTCATTATATCTATACCCACATTTACTTCTCCTCTGGATATTGAAGCAAACTATAGACATCATTATCCCAGTATAGTTCTCTAAAATGACTCTTTTTAAAAGCATAGTCACAACATTTTATCACATCTAAATATTAACAAATATTCATCAAAGATTCAATAAGTATTCAAATATCCTTAATAGGTTCATGAATTTTTACAGATATTTTTTGTTCCTATCAACATCTAGAGAAGACGACATAGTGCAATTGGTTGGTGTATCTTTTAAGTCTCTTTAATCTATAAGTTCCTCCACCAATTATTTTTTTCTGCTGTAACTTATTCTTGCAGATATCGGCTGGTTTTTACTAGAGGGTTTTCCACTATCTATGGATTTTGGTGATTATATTCCAGTAGTATCTTTCAAGAAAACTGGTAGTTAGATGTAGAGATTCATTGATGGTTAATTTTTTGGCAAGAGAGCTTCACAGGTGGTGCTGTGTGCTTTCATCAAAAGTATGTAATATCTGGTTATCTCTCTTCTTGTGATGGTAACAGCCATTAAGGAGCATTGTCTAGATCCATTATTTCCTTGTTGTTCCTGTTGTTCAGTTACCAAATCATGTCCAACACTTCGCGACCCTATGGACTGCAGCATGCCAGGCTTTCCTGTCCTCACCAGCTACTAGAGTTTGTCCAAGTTCATGTCCATTGTATCAGTGATGTCATCCAGCCATCTCATCCTCTGATGCCCTCTTCTCCTGCCCTTAATCTTTCCTAGATCAGGGTCTTTTCCAATGAGTTGGCTGTTTGCATCAAGTGGCCAAAGTATTAGAGTTTCAGCTTCAGTCCATTCAATGAATATTCAGGGTTTATTTCCTTCCTTATTCATTAAGGATTGTCAAAAGGCGATAGTCTGTAATCCCTTGTTCACTCATTGGCTCGTGTACTTCTATAAACAAAAACCTCTCGTCACCAAGTTTTTGGTTACACTGTTATATGTATAGAAGAGACTGCAGTGACAATGTTGCTGGTATAGATCTCCACGTGCACCTCAGGCTTGGGCTCCCTGTGTTTACAATCACACCTCCAGCCTGTCTTTCCTAAGCACATCTTCCATACTAGTGTGTCTGGGTGCAGCCTTGACCACAAGAAATTGGGAGAAAGATTTTTAAATCTATGAAGTATAAATCCAGGGACTTGCCTGTCAGTCTAATGGTTAAGACTTCACCTTCCAGTGCAGGGGATGCAGGTTTGATCCCTGGTCAAAGAGCTAAGATCCCACATATCTCGTGGCCAGAAAAAAACAAAACATAAAACAGAAGCAATATTGTAACAATTGAATAGAGAGTTTAAAAATGGTCCACATCAAAAATAGTTTTAAAAATAAAAGGTAAAATATAAATCCAGGAAGGTCAACCTCCATTTAAATAGAATTTCAGAAAGAAAGAAAAACAGTTGAGGGGAGGAAGTAATGTTTTAAGAAAGAAGAAAAATTCTAACTGAAAATTTCAATTTGAAAAGACCACTGAGTGGTAAGTAGAATGAAAGACAAAAGACTTGTGTATAAGCACAGCTTGTGAAATTTTAAGACATCAAGAATAAAGGGAAGAGCCTTAAAACTTCTGGTGAGAAAAGAGGTCTACAAAGAAATGACAATACTCATTAGCAGCACTTAGATGCTAAAACAACAACAACAAACACAAAAATATTTATAAAGTTCGAGAGAAAATGACTTTGAATGTAGAATTCTATATTAGTTAAATATAAGAACAAAAATAGACATTTTTAGACATGAAGTATGAAGGAAATGGCAACCCACTCCAGTATTCTTGCCTAGAGAATCCTGTGGACAGAGGAGCCTAGTGGGCTGCTGTCCATAGGGTCACACAGAGTCGGACACGACTGAAGGACTTAGCAACCCCAGTAGCAGACATGAAGTAAGTCAGCAGTTTTAACTCCCAGTTACCTCCTCTGAAAAAAATTAATTACTTGAGGATATACTCCAGCAATCAAAAAAAAAAAAAAACAAATCAAAGAAAGAAGACCTGGGATCTAAGGAGAAGAAATACTAAGCCAGGAACACAGTGGAAAAAATTCTAAGATGGCAAGTGTGAAGAGGGGAAGCGTGGAAAGAGTCAGTAGATGTCAGAGCATTTAACGAGTTGTCCATCCAAACAGTTAGAAGATACGAGTAATATCATTATAAAAACACAAAAATCTTTTGCCAACAACAACAAAAAATACAGTTAGAAGCTCTAAGAAAAACACACGTCCTCCAAAAGTCATGATCCACATATAAAACAATGTAAAATGTGGCGTGACAAAGCAACCTGGTGGATTGTAAGCAAAGAGAAATGATTTGAACTGGAAATTTGTTTTTTTTTATTTAAATTTATTTATTTTAATTAGAAGCTAATTACTTTACAATATTGTATTGGTTTTGCCATACATCAACATGAATCTGCCACGGGTATACTATTCTCCCCTTCAAGTGTTTTTTTTTTTTTTAATAAGATCATATTACATATACTTCCCAGCATCCTATCTTTTCCATTTAACAATACTTTGAAGAATCTCTCTAAATCTGTTGCTATAGGCCTAATTCTTCATTGTTAATGGGCAATACTCAGTGATATTAGATGCACCAGATTTCTATGCTGTTAATGACTGATTGGAATTGATTCTATTTCCTTTTTTTTTTTTCGCCACTGCAAACTGAGCTACTGCTAACATCCTTATACATATATCTTTGTTTATATAGTAGTGTTCCTATTTCTGTTGGTACTTTTCTTTTTAAATTTTTTTTTTCTTTGGCCCTGTGGCATGTGGGATCTTAGTTTTCCAACCAGGGATCGAACCTGTGCCCCTCACGTTGAGAGGTGGAGTCTTAACCACTGGACCACCAGGGAAGTCCTATAGTACTTTTCATTTAAACTTTATATACTGTTTGAATTTTTGCCATCAAAAACTATTGATTTTATTTATCACAAAGCAACCATTAATTTTATTTAGGGCTTTGAAATTACATGCATCTGAATTCAGACCCACTAAGGCTCAGATACTGCTGGTGGGAGTGTGAGGTAATGCATCCCACTTTGAAAAATTATTCAGCATAATTAACCAGACTTGAGCATGCACAGCCCTATGACCCAGCAGCTCTACCCTTTAGCACATCCAATGCAAATGCATGCACACATGCCCCAAGAGACATGGGCAAAGTTGTTCTTATCACTTCTATTTCTAATAGCTCAAAACAGAACATTACAAATGTCGAACAACAGTAAAGACAAGTAAGTTGTGGTATATTCTTACACTAAAATACTGTACAATAGCTCTTCTAAAAACTGTGGTCTGTGGACCCCTGGGGAATCCCCAAAACCCTTATGGGGGTCCTGAAGGTCAACTCTTTTCACAATAAGACTAAAAGGATATTTTCCTTTTTCACTACATGGACATTTGCACTGATGGTGCAAAAGCAAAGGTAGATTAAAAAAAAAAATGCTGGTGCCTTAAATACCAACTGTATCGCTATTCACTGCGTTCTTCACACCCACACACTCCCAGTAAACAAAGCCCTTGATGAAACAGTATAAAAATTAATTGTATTAAATTTCAGCCATTGAGTAGAGTTACAAAATTTTTCACGTGATGAAATAGGGAGCACGCATAAAGCACATCTGTTACATATCAATGTGCAATCATTGCCTGAAGGAAAAGTACTTGTTTTTGTGAGCTGAATTAGACATTTTTTTCATGGAGCACCATTTTTGCTTGAAAAGAAGACCTACCGACAGACTATAATTATTCAGACTGAGGCTTTTGGCAGATAGCTCCTTGAAAATGAGTGAAGTGAATCTGTCACTTAACTGACAGTGTTTGTTACCAGTGATAACAATGGAGACAATGGAGCTTTCAAATAAAAATTCCATATTGGGCTCTCACCTCCTCATCTCAAGATGACCAAGGAAAGAAGGAACTGTGGTAGTGCCCAAAAGGGCCATGGCCACATACAACCTATTCGCTGTACCAGCTGTGCCCAATGTGTGCCCAAGGATAAGGCCATTAAGAAGTTTGTCATTTGGAACATCGTAGATGCCACAGCCATCAGGGACATTTCTAAAATGAGTGTCTTTGACACCTATGTGCTTCCCAAGCTGTATGTGAAACTACATTACTGTGTGAGTTGTGCCATTCAGAGTAAGGCAGTTGGGAATCCAGGAAGCCTGGAAGGACCCAACACCTCCATCCCGATTTAGACCTGTGGTTGCTGCCCCACAGCCTCCACCAAAGCCCATGTAATGAGCTAAATCCTTAAAGACTGAAGAAATACTGTTCCCTGAAGAGATAATAAAATGGAAATTACATTTAAAAAAATTCAAATTTGGGGAAATCTATCCACCACTATGGGGGCTTTCCTGGTGGCTCAGACAGTAAAGAATCTGGCGGCAGCGCAGGAAACCCAGACTCCATCCCTGGGTCAGGAAGATCCCCTGGAGAAGGGAATGGTAACCCACTTCAAGAGTCTTGCTTGGGAAATGCCATGGAGAAAGGAGCCTGGTGGGCTACAGTCCATGGGGTGGCAAAAGAGCCAGACGTGACTGAGCAACCAACACTTTCACTTTCTTCATCTACCACCATGAGTTTGACAGCTTCCCAAGTGGTTAAAGACTTTGCTGATGGGACCTGTGCTAATAGTAAAAAATGTGATTTTTTTGATAATGTATAGTAAAATGTGTCAATATTTGGAAAGTCTGCACACCTCAGTGAAACAATATTTTCCAAATGACTAATAGAGAATGTTCCAAAATCAAGCATGGGCGAAAGACTGATTCAAAGTGCAAGATAGATTAATGGGATTTTTCTAAAGCAATTGTATCCAAGAATAACTGACACACAATAAACTGCACGTAGTTAAAGTATAATTTGTTAAGTCTTGACATATGTCAACACCTATGAACCCAGCACCATAATCAAATAATGAGCATTTCTAAAACCCCAAAAGTTAGCTCATACCTCTGTGTAATCTCTCTCTTGCGCCTCTCTCTCCTTCCCACACCATCCAGAGGCAACCACTGATCTGTTTTGTTGCGTGTGTTAGTCACTCAGTCTTTGCGACCCCACAGACTACAGCCCGCCAGGCTCCACTGTTCATGGGATTTACAGGCAAGTATACTGGAATGGGTTGCCATTCCCTTCTCCAGGGTATCTTCCTGAGCCAGGGATCAAACCCAGGTCTCCTGCATTGCCCTGCATTGCAGGCAGATTCTTTATTGCCTGAGCTGCTTTGTTAGTAGAGATTAGTTTGTGTTTTCTAGAATTTTATGTGAATAGAATAATATAGTACATATTCTTTTGGTCTAGCTTCTTTTACTTAGCATATTGTTGCATGTAGTATTCCACTGTATGGATACATCACAATTTATCCATTCACCTATTGATGGATATTTGGGCTGTTCCTGCTGCTGCTGCTGCTGCTGCTGCTAAGTCACTTCAGTCATGTCCGACTCTGTGCGACCCCATAGACGGCAGCCCACCAGGCTCCCCCATCCCTGAGAGTCTCCAGACAAGAACATTGGAGTGGGTTGCCATAGCCTTCTCCAATGCATGAAAGTGAAAAGTGAAAGTGAAGTCACTCAGTCATGTCCAACTCTTAGCGACCCCATGGACTGCAGCCCACCAGGCTCCTCTGTCCATGGGATTTTCCAGGCAAGAGTACTGGAGTGGGGTGCCATTGCCTTCTCCATGGGCTGTTCCTAGATTTATAAATCTGTTGTGGACATTCTTGTACAAGTCTTTGTATGTACATAGACTTTTATTTCTCTTGGGTAAATAACCTAAGAGTGAATATGGTAGGTGTATGTTTAACATTTCTAGAAACTTCAATGTATAGCAAAATGAATACAGTATTGTAAAGCAAAACAAACTAAAAAATAAAAATCAATTAAATCATGTCCAAAAAATAAAATAAAATAAAATAAACATTTCTAGAAACTGTCAAATGTTTTCCAAAGGGATCTCCTGACCTTTAATCAACCTTTAAACAAAGACTGTTTCTCATCTATCCAGCTCAGGGTCAACTTGACAATGGAAGGTTAATTAACCAGCCACTGACAAAGTAAATGAACATGACCTAAAGTTCTCTGAAAGGTTCGGATCAGTCTGCTCCACACATCACAGATAAATCAGTAAATATGTACTGCACTCCTGTGTGCAATGCCTCATAGGGAGACATTGTTGTGGACAGAGAAGCAAGTACCACTGACTGCCTGGAGCTGTACTAGAGGGTAGGGACTCATCAGTACCTAAGACCCATGGCTTATCCTAGTTCATGGTCTAGAGGGGAAGACACTTGGATGATGATAACAAAAGTTATCATTGTCAAGTTCTAAGATAGAGATGAGCACAAAGTGTTATGGGAACCTGAGAGTGGATATTAGCTGGAATGGGGAGGTAAGGGAAGTAGTTTGGTGCCTAGGAAGATGCTTAAGAGGAGGCATGTCAGGTGGGTCGGGAGGGTCACCAGTTTACCTAGTTAAGAATGGAAGAAGGATGCCACTGCAGGTAAAGGAAGTAGCATGAAGAATGGACATGATGGATGCATGTGTTTGCACCTATCTGGGGAAAGAAATGGCTGGAGCATCAGAGTGACAGATGGGGCCTGAAAAGCCAACTGTAGCCATGAAAACCACACCAAGGGATTTTCCCATCACCCTGACAAGTATGTCTTCTGCCTCCCAAGCAAACAGATATTATCTTCTGCCAACATTCCCATCTCCACTTGCCTGGACAGAACTTTCCCATCCTCTTCACTTCCTACCCAAACTGGATCAACTTTATTCCTTACACAATGCATTTACACATTCATCAAAGGTACTGGTGCTTTGCAACATACTAATGCCATGTCTCCTAGGCTGGCTTGTTTGTATCTATTGCTAACTGATGTGCAGAACTCAAAAGATGACAAATCCTTCTGCCCCATAACCATTTCTGTGGCCTCTAGGCTTTGGCCAAGACCTCTGAACCTAGGCCCTCCCAGCAGCACACAGTGTCAATATTCTGACATATTTGCCCAGACTCTCATTCATACTCACTGCCACATTTCTCCCTCTTTTTTGTTCTAGAAAATACAACTATTTTCATTAAAATCTGTTATATATATTAACATGTAATGAATTTGATATTTTTTAATGAATTAAATAATTTTTTTTAATTTCTCAGTTTAATTTCCTATACAGTAAATATCTTAGATACAACTCACAGAAACACAAGTTCTTTAGGTTCCTCAATAGTTTTTATAAATGGAAACAGTTTCCAAGACCAAAAAGTTTGAGAATTGCTATACAGCTATGAAAATGAGCAACTACTGCTACTCACAACACCATTTATAAATTTCATACACACAGACACAAAAGCATAGATACTGGACAGACCATTTATATAAAGTTCTGAAACAAGAAAAGCTAATTAGTGGTGTTGGAAATCAGGATGGGGGTTTCCCTGGTGGTTCAGTGGTAAAGAATCCACCTGCCAATGCAGGAGACAGAGGTTCTATCTCTAGTTCTGGGAGATTCCACATGCCTTGGGGCAACTAAGCCCAAGAGCCACAACTATTGAGGCTAGCACTCTAGAGCCTATGCTCTGCAGCAAGAGAAGTCACTGCAATGAGAAACCCATGCACCACAATTAGAGAGTAGCCCCTGCTCGCCACAACTAGAGAAAGCCCATACACAGCAACAAAGACATAGTGCAGCTAAAAGTAAATGAATACAATTAAAAAAAGAAAATCACGATGGTGGTCACCTGGGGGAAGAAGAGAGGGTGGTGTGGTTCAGAAGAGGAGTGTGAGGGGTTCTAGGATGTTGTCCCTGTGCTGTTTATTGGGCCAAGTGCTAGTTACCCAAGTGTATTCAACTGGTGACAACTCATTGGTATATCATGCATTTTCCTATACATGTGTTTGGCTTGGTTTTTTTTTTAAGTTGAAAAAGTATGCCCCCATCCATCTTAGCTCTGCTGTCTTCCTGTTGTGAGTTGGGAAAGTACTTGACCTCTCTTCATTTATTCAACCAACAATTCTTAAGACCTACTTGGCACCAGGCACTGTGGTACACAGTAGGCACAGTAGCAAGACGGAATACACAGTCTCAGCTTTGTCTAGTGCAGTGCAGGAGAGACAACCGTTAAAAATGTAATCACAGGGATGGCAAAAAGAGAGGTACGGGGACTACAGAATGTATAACAGTAGACTTAACCTTCACAGCCAGTCTGAGATGAGGAGGGAACTGTCGGGGGTGGGGGGCGGGGGTTGTAATTTCCTCAGTTCTGTCTTGCTGCAGCAAAAATTTGAAACGACAGATGGATCGGTGTTACAGCTCAGTTTTATTTGGCAAGTAAAGGAAAATACATCCTAGAGGCATGAGGGCAGACCAACCCAAAAGACGTGAAGAGAAGAGAAGCCAGTGGCTCAATTTTGGCTCCTCTTTTTATATGTTTTTTCTCCTCCCCTGAGCCTACCCTATGTAAACTGGGAGAGCCAGGAGGGCTGTTGTTTCACCTGAGGTTCTCACTCTGCTCCTCGGACCTTCTTTTGTTCTATTTTCATGGACTTTTCCTCTTCTTTGTCTTTTAGCCACTGCCATTCTGGACTCCTTTCTCCTATTCTACCTACCTAACAGAATGCTTAGCTGAGCTGTGAGATGTGCAGGAGTAAGTCACAAAAGGAATGGTGAAAACTGCCACTTGACTTCTCTGCTTGGCTGTTTAATAGGCATCTCATTCTCTTTCTTGCATATTTTCTTTTCTTATCTTTTAATATTGAAGTATAGTTGATTTACAATGTTCTATTAATTTCAAAGTGTTTCAGATACCTTTCCATTACAGGTTAATACAGGATATTGAGTAGTGTTCCCTGAGCTATACAGGCATGTGTGCCCACTCAGTCGTGTCCAACTCTTTGTGACCCCATGGACTGTAGCCTGCCAGGCTCCTCTGTTCATGGGATTCTCCAGGCAAGAATACTGGAGCAGGTCACCATTTCCTCCTCCAGGGGATCTTCCCAAGTCGGAATTGAACCCATGTCTCCTGCACTAGTAGGCAGATTCTTTACCAGTCAGCCACCTGGGAAGCCCCTGTGTTATACAGTAGGACCTTGTTGATTATCTATTTTATATATAGTAGTATGTATCTGCTAATCCCAAACTCCTAATTTATCCCTTCCCACCTTTCCCTTTAGTAATCATAAGTGTGTCTTCTGTGTCTGTGCTTATATATTTGTTCTGTATATAAATTTATGTGTATCATTTTTTGGCATCTCAATCCTAATACAGCCCTATCTCTCTGTCTCCACCCCCTCTCCACCCCCCACTATTTGACCAGCCAGGTCCTCCCATCTTTGCCACATCAGCAAGGGCAACTTCATCCTGCTGACTTCTCAGGCCCAAAGCCTTAGAATTATCCGAAATGTTTCTCTTCCTGTCACATCCCATATCCAGTGCCATCATACCCCTCATATCCAGTGCCACTTTTTCTTGAAGCTGATAAAGTTTTAGTTTCAGGCACCCTCACATTCCAAGGTCCTGAACAGGTCCATAAGCATGTGTTCACATTGTCATAGATTTTTGTATGATTGGGAAAAATATTTTAACTGCAGTCAGTTGAGACCACTGTCTCCACTCCAACATTCCATCACATTTTCCCCTTGTGTTGCATGGTAGTTGAGTGACCATGGACATTTTGGGGATCCTGTTTACTGGAAGTTAACATGTAGACACATTTAGCTGGGCTTTGGGGAGATACATTCATGTGGTTTGCATTCAATTCCTGGAGTCATGACAGGACAGTGGAGAACCAGAAGTCATATTGTGATGGGAATCTGTCCTATGGCACTTGGCATAGGAAGTATACAGATCATAGAAGTGACAGAAGGTGTGAAATGTACACAGCCAGAATCTAGTCTATGCAGAATTCTCCCAAATTATGGAGCTGTTTGCAGAAAGCTTGGTTCTTATTGATGTCTAAATAAAAACACATTTTCTCTCTTGTTAAAAATATACTGGACAATGTAGCATACACAAGTTCAAGTGCAGCTGCTCTTTTTTTTTTTTTCTTCTGGTCCATTAAGCAAAATGGGCTTCCCTGGTAGCTCAGATGGTAAAAATTCTGCCTGCAATGCAGGAGACCTGGGTTTGATCCCTGGGTCAGGAATATCCCCTGGAGAAGGAAATGGCAACCCACTCCAGTATTCTTGCCCAGAAAATTCCATGGACAGAGGAGCCTGGCAGGCTACAGTCCATAGGGTCACAAAGAGTCAGACACGACTGAGCAACTAACACTTTCACTTTCAAGTAAAATCCATCCGAATACCTATGTTTGTAAGGCAAACACCTGTAGCTGGACTGTAAGCAGTGTGTTTGTGTGTGATGTTTTCTTGATGAATCCCTGCATACCAAATCACATAAGTCTCAGAGTATCTGACCCACCCACTTTGTCTTGACAAAACCTGACTGATCATTGTGATTTTATTCTCACCTTAAATACATACTCACTTTTCTACCTAATGTTGTACTCTTAAAAAAAGTCCCACAAATTTTAACAGTTTCAAGTCTTACATATAGACTACAGCCCTGCTTATATGTTATACCCAACCAGCAAGTCCAGATTCATAATCCAGCCCCTTCTCACCACCTTGACTGCTGCTACTCCCCTAAGCTAAGCCGCCACCTTCGCTCACTTGCCTTACTGCAGCTGCCTGCTGACAGTCTCCCGGCTTCATCCCTATCATACTCCACCCCCTACAGTCTATTCTCCACATAGCAGACAGAAGGAGCTTTTCATGCCATTAACTAGATTATATAACTGTTCTGCTCAAAACCTTCCAACAGCTTCATATCTTAATCAGAGAAAAACCAAACTCCACAAAGCAGCCTACCTGCCCCTTCATGATCTAGCCTCCAGCAGCTAGTTTGCAATCATCTCCAATCACACTTCCCTGCACTTGCTCCACTCCACCCATACCATGCTCCTTGCTGTTCCCCAAAGACGTCCCACCAGGTACCCCTGCCGCCCCCAACAAAAGTTCTTCATTCAGACATCCATGGGGGTTTTTCTTCACTTCCTTCAAGTCTTTAAGTATGACTGTCTCAGTGAGGCTTACTTTGATCTTGCCATGAAAAATTTCACTCACTCACCCTTCTCTGCACTCTTGATCTATCTTACTTTGCTCTCTACTTCTTTTTTCCCATAGTGCTTATCCCTTTCTAAAACACTAGATGGCTTACTTATTGATTTTACTTATTCTTTTTAATCTCTCACTTCCTTCTAGAATGCAACCTGCTAACAGGCACAGGAATCTTAATTTACTCATTGCTATGGTGGCTCCCTGGTAAAGAATCCATCTGCCAATGCAAGAGATGCAGGTTCAATCCCTGGCTCAGGAATATCCCCTGAAGAAGGAAATGTCAACCCATTCCAGTATTCTTGCCTGGGAAATCCCATAGACAGAGGAGCCTGGCAGTCTACAGGCCAAGGGGCCACAAGAGAGTCAGACAGGACTAAGCAACTAAACAACAACAAATATCCTCAATATTTAGAATAGTGTCTAGCACTTATAGACACTCAATAAATATCTGTTGAATGAATAAATAAATGAATCAAGAGTAGCCCAGGCAGTGGGAATGCAGATGCAAAGGTGAGAGGTGAAAGATGTGTGGCTTATTCAAAGAATTCAAAGAAGTTCCTAAGAGTATGGTCAAAAAGGAAAGTGGCTCAATCTGGAGTCACGAAAGGTAGGCAGGAGCCAAAGGGAGAAGAGATCTGTAGACCAGAGTAAGAAAGTCCCAAGCAAGGAAAATCCATTGAGGAGTTATAACGAAGGGAGTGATATATAATCATAGTTCACAGATACCATTGGCAGTTGTATATAGAAAATGGATCCCTGTGATGGTGGTGACAGGGGTGGGGGAGCAGGGTAAGGGGGTGAAGACCAGAGGCAAAGAGAGCAGTTAAGAGGCTACTGAAGTAGTTCAGGTGAGAGACAATGGTGTCTCCAACTACTTTGGGTGGTAACTGGATATGGAGAGAGGTGAAAAGATTTTTTATTTAGGAAGTAGAATCAAGGATTTCCCTGGTGGCCAGTGGTTAAGACAGTGCCTTCCAGTGCAGGAGGCATGGGTTCAATCCCTGGGGAGGGAACTAAGGTCCCACATGTGGGGTGCAGCCAAAATTCTTTTAAAAAGGAAGTAGAATCAGAAAGCTCTGGTAATGAACTAAAAGAAAGAATTCTGATAAGAAAGCTGTGGTCATCTATGCTGACTGCTGCTAGCATTTCAAGCTAACAAGGACTGAAAAGTAAGTACATATCGGGATTTAGTGACAGGGGAGTAACAAGTGATCCTGTCGAGCCCAATTTCACAAAATGCAGATGATTCAAATCAGCCTAGCCTGAGAGCATGGACAAGTGAGTGGGGTCTGAGGAAGCACATGTCACTGGATGTACTGACAAGACCCTTGACACCCAGTAGGTTCTCAATCCATGCCACTTTTCTCCCTCTTCTCTCTTGCATCAGTGATACTGCATAACTGGGATAATCAGTCAGTTCAGTTCAGTCGCTCAGTTGTATCCAACTCTTTGCAATTCCATGGACTGCAGCATGCCAGAGGCAAGAATACTGAAGTGATTTGCCATCCCATTTTCTAGTGGGCCACATTTTGTCAGAACTCTCCACCATGACCCATCTGTCTTGGGTGGCCCTACACACTGTGGGTCATAGTTTCATTGAGTTAGACAAGGCTGTGGTCCATGTGATCAGTTTGATTTGTTTTCAGTGATTGTGGTTTTCATTCTGTCTGCCCTCTGAAGGATAAGGATGAGAGGATTAAGGAAGCTTCCCAATGGGAGAGACTGACTGAGGTGGAAACTGGGTCTTGTTCTGACGGGCGGGGTCATGCTCAGTTCTGTTCAGTTCAGTTGCTCATTCATGTCCGACTCTTTGTGACCCCATGGACTGCATCACGCCAGGCCTCTCTGTCCATCATCAACTCCTGGAGTTTACCCAAACTCATGTCCATTTAGTCGTGATGCCATCCAACCATCTCATCCTCTGTCATCCCCTTATCCTCCTGCCTTCAATCTTTCCCAGCATCAGGGTCTTTTCAAATGAGTCAGTTCTTCACATCAGGTGGCCAAAATATTGGAGTTTCAGCTTCAGCATCAGTCCTTCCAATGAATATTCAGCACTGATTTCCTTTAGGATGGACTGGTTGCATCTCCTTGCAGTCCAAGGGACTCTCAAGAGTCTTCTCAAACACCACAGTTCAAAAGCGCAAAATTCTTCAGCACTCAGCTTTCTTTATAGTCCAACTCTCACATCCATACATGACTCCTGGAAAAACCATAGCTTTGATTGGATGGACCTTTGTTGGCAAAGTAATGTCTCTGCTTTTTAATAAGCTGTCTAGATTGTTCATAGCTTTTCTTCCAAGGAACAAGCGTCTTTTAATTTCATGTTGTCAACATCTGCAGTGATTTTGGAGCCCCCAAAATAAAGTCTGTCACTGCTTCCACTGTTTCCCCGTCTATTTGCCATGAAGTGATGGGACCAGATGCCATGATCTTAATTTTCTGAATGCTGCAAAACAAAAGTCTGAAATGCAGTACTTGGATGCAATCTCAAAAATGACAGAATGATCCCTGTTCATTTCCAAGGCAAACCATTCAATATCACAGTAATCCAAAGCTATGCCGTGACCAATAATGCTAAAAAAGCTGAAGTTGAACAGTTCTCTGAAGACCTACAAGACCTCTAGAACTAACACCCAAAGAAGATGCCTTTTTCATTATAGGGGACTGGAATGCAAAAGGGGCCATGCTCGATAAATCTTTAATTCAATTTTCTGTTGTTGAGCAGGGGCTGTGTTCCCTCCCTGTTGTTTGACCTGAGCCCAAACTATGGTGGATGTAATGAAGATAATGGCAACCTCCTTCAAAAGGTCCTGTGCACACACTAACACACTCAATGTCCCTGACTCTGCAGCAGGCCACCATCGACCCATGCCTGTGCTGGAAGACTCCTAGACACTCACAGGTAAATCTGGGTCAGTCTCTTGTGGGGTACTGCTCCTTTCTCCTGGGTCCTGGTGTGCACAACGTTCTGTTTTTGCCCTCCAAGAGTCTGTTTCCCCAGTTCAGTGTATGTTCTTAAATTGAACAAAGTTTAAAAAAAAAAAAAACACTAGACCATTCAGCTATGACCTAAATCAAATCCCTTATGATTATACAGTGGAAGTGACAAATAAATTCACAGGATTAGATCTGATAGACAGAGGGCCCAAAGAACTATGAATGGAGGTTCATGACATTGTAAAAGAGGCAGTGATCAAGCCCATGCCCAAGAAAAAGAAATGTGAGAAGGCAAAACGGTTATCTGAGGAGGCCTTACAAATAGCTGAGGAAAAAAGGGATGCTAAAGGTAAAGGAGAAAAGGAAAGATATACCCATTTGAATGCAGAGTTCCAAAGAATAGCAAGGAGAGATAAGAAAGCCTTCCTCAGTGATCAGTGCAAAGAAACAGAGGAAAATAATAGAATGGGAAAGACTAGAGATATCTTCAAGAAAGTTAGAGATAGCAAGGGAACATTTCATGCAAAGATGGGCTCAATAAAGGACAGAAATGGCATGACCTAACAGAAGCAGAAGATATTAAGAAGAGATGGCAACAATATACAGAAGAACTATACTAAAAAGATGCTTATGACCCAGATATTCACAATGGTGTGATCACCAGACAAGTGGGACTTAGGAAGCATCACTATGAATAAAGCTAGTGGAGGTGATGGAATTGCAGTTGAGCTATTTCAAATCCTAAAAGATGATGCTGTGAAAGTGCTACACTCAATATGTCAGCAAATTTGGAAAACTCAGCAGTGGCCACAGGACTAGAAAAGGTCAGTTTTCATTCCAATCCCTAAGAAAGGCAATGCCAAAGAATGTTCAAACTATCACACAATTGCACTCATCTCACATGCCAGGAAAGTAATACTCAAGATTCTCTAAGACAGGCTTCAACAGTGCATGAACCATGTACTTCCAAATGTTCAAGCCTGATTTAGAAAAGGCAGAGGAACCAGAGATCAAATTGCCCACATCTGTTGGATCATAAAAAAAGCAAGAGAATTCCAGAAAAACATCTACTTCTGCTTTGTTGACTATGCCAAAGCCCTGACTGTGTGGATCACAATAAACTGTGGAAAATTCTGAAAGAGATAGGAATGCCAGACAACCTGACCTGCCTCCTGAGAAATCTGTATGCAGATGAAGAAGCAATAGTTAGAACTGGACATGGAACAACAGAATGGTTCCAAATAGGAAAAGGAGTATGTCAAAGCTGTATATTGTCACCCTGCTTATTTAACTTATATGCAGAATACATCATGAGAAATGCTGAGCTGGAGGAAGCACAAGCTGGAATCAAGACTGCTGGGAGAAATATCAATAAACTCAGATATGAAAATACACCACCCTTATGGCAGAAAGTGGAGAAGAACTAAAGAGCCTCTTGATGAAAAGGGAAAGAGCAGAGTGAAAAAGTTGGCTTAAAGCTCAACATTCAGAAAACAAAGATCATGGCATCTGGTCCCATCACTTCATGGCAAATAGATGGGGCAACAGTGGAAACAGTGTCAGACTTTATTTTGGGGGGCCCAAAATCACTGGAGATGGTGATTGTAGCCGTGAATTAAAAGACGCTTACTCCTTGGAAGGAAAGTTATGACCAACCTAGACAGCATATTAAAAAACAGAGACATCACTTTGCCAACAAAGGTCCATCTAGTCAAGGGTATGTTTTTTCCAATGGTCATGTATGGATGTGAGAGTTGGACTATAAAGAAAGCTGAGCGCCAAAGAATTGATGCTTTTGAACCATGGTGTTTGAGAAGACTCTTGAGAGTCCCTGCGAGGAGATTCAACCAGTCCATCCTAAAGATCAGTCCTAGGTGTTCTTTGGAAGGACTGATGCTGAAGCTGAAACTCCAATACTTTGGCCACCTCATGCGAAGAGCTGACTCATTGGAAAAGACCCTGATGCTGGGAAAGATTAAAGGCAGGAGGAGAAGGGGATGACAGAGGTTGAGACGGCTGGATGGCATCACTGACTCGATGGACGTGAGTTTGAGTAAGCTCCAGGAGTTGGTGATGGACAGGGAGGCCTGTCCATCACAGGGAGGCCTGTGCTGTGATTCATGATGTTGCAAAGAGTCTGACACAACTGAGCGACTGAACTGAACTGAATATTACATTGTATATATGTACCACATCTTCTTTATCCATTCCTCTGTCAATGGACGGAGAAGGCAATGGCACCCCACTCCAACACTCTTGCCTGGAAAATCCCTTGGGAGGAGGAGCCTGGTAGGCTACAGTCCATGAGGTCGCTAAGAGTTGAACACGACTGAGCGACTTCACTTTCATTTTTACTTTCATGCATTGGAGAAGGCAATGGCAACCCACTCCAGTGTTCTTGTCTGGAGAATCCCAGGGACGAGGGAGCCTGGTAGACTGCCATCTATGAGATCGCACAGAGTTGGACACGACTGCAGCAACTTAGCAGCAGCAGCAGCAGCTGTCAATGGACATTTAGTTAGCCTCCATGTCTTCACTATTATCAATTCACTGCTATAAACACTGGGGTGCATGTATCTTTCTGAATTATGAATTTCTCTGATATATGCCTAGGAGTGGGATTGCAGGGTCATATCATAGTTCTAATTTTAGTTTTTTAAGGAACCTCCATACTGTTCTCCATAGTGGCTGCACCAACTTACGTTCCCACCCACAGTGTAGGAGGGTTCCCTTTACTCCATACCTTCACCATTAATTTAGACACTCTTCCTGGAAAAGGAAATGGAAACCCACACCAGTATTCTTGCCTGGAAAATTCCATGGACAGAGGAGCCTGGTGGGGTCCATGGGGTTGAAAAGAGTCAGCCATGACTGAGTGACTGAGCACATCTCTAGCATTTATTGTTTGTAGATTTTTTAAAATAGAAATTTTGATCAACTGTGCTGGAAAGGAAAATTATTTTTCTATTATTTATATTAAATATTATGAAATTATCATATGAACAGGTGAATAAATACTATACAACTATACTACTACATACTAATAGTATCAGTTCAGTTTAGTCGCTGTCATGTCTGACACTTTGTGACCCCATGGACTGCAGCACACCAGGCCTCCCTGTCCATCACCAACTCCCAGAGTTTACTGAAACTCATGTGCATTAAGTCAGTGATGCCATCCAACCATGTCATCCTCTGTCGTCTCCTTCTCCTGCCTTCAATCTTTCCCAGCATCAGGGTCTTTTCCAATGAGTCAGCTCTTCGTAGCAGGTGGCCACAGTATTGGAGTTTCAGTTTCAGCATCAGTCCTTCCAATGAATATTCAGGACTAATTTCCTTTAGGATGGACTGGTTTCATCTCCTGGCAATCCGAGGGACTCTCAAGAGTCTTCTCCAACACCACAGTTCAAAATAGCATACAATAGATATACTAATATACTAGTATACTAGAATACTAGTATACTAACAGTATACAACTATACTAACAATTTATATATATAGTAAAAGCCTTTGTAGGGGTGTATTAGGAAGTTAATATTAGGTTATCTTCTACATTGTCTGATGTTTGTAGTATTTGTCAGCTTTTATAAATTTGTAAGATATTGTGATTTCTTTTCTCATTATAATAAATATCCATTTTTGTACCTAATTTTGTATCCTTATGAACAGAGAACTGTGGGAAGCCAGCGTGAGGAATCCCACCCGTGACAGGGTCACGTGGCAAACTCAGATGGCAGGGCAGTCTGAGTCATCGGATTTCTCCCTGGTTTTTCCTGAGCATGTGCCCCAATAATAAAAATTTGTTCTGTATTTGTCTGTTTCTCCACTATTCTCTGCCAGTTTCTTGGAAAGAGTTAATTTAGGGCTTCAGCTTCCTGCATTTGAAAGGAGTGTTGCAGCCCAACCCCCCCTTGATAATTCTCTAGCCTGCCTAAACAGGTTCCCCTGACCTTTTACAAGCTTGTGAATTGCTCGCAACCCCCAGCTGTGAGGGGCTAAAGCACCTTGAAGTGTTTTAAGTTACAAACCTTTTCTAAGAACCTAAACTTGTTTCAATGACTGCTGCCAGACCTCCTTATCTGCACCTGGAAGTTTCTGCATTACAAACAATGTTTGGAAATATGTAGTATTTTTTTTGAAATNGTCATCGGATTTCTCCCTGGTTTTTCCTGAGCATGTGCCCCAATAATAAAAATTTGTTCTGTATTTGTCTGTTTCTCCACTGTTCTCTGCCAGTTTCTCAGAAAGAGTTAATTCAAAGCTTTAGCTTCAGGACATGGAAGCAACCTAGATGTCCATCAGCAGATGAATGGATAAGAAAGCAGTGGTACATATACACAATGGAGTATTACTCAGCTATTAAAAAGAATACATTTGAATCAGTTCTAATGAGGTGGATGATGCTGGAGCCGATTATACAGAGTGAAGTAAGCCAGAAAGAAAAACACCAATACAGTATACTTACACATATATATGGAATTTAGAATGATGGTAATGATAAACCTGTATGCGAGACAACAAAAGAGACACAGATGTAATAGAACGGCCTTTTGGACTCTGTGGGAGAGGGAGAGGGTGGGATGGGTTGGCAGAGTGGCAGTGTAACATGTATGATATCATAAGTGAAACAAATCACCAGTCCAAGTTTGATGCAGGATGCAGGATGCTTGGGACTGATGCACGGGGATAATCCAGAGAGAAGGTGTGGGGCAGGAGGGGGGAGGTGGGAGTTGGGATTGGGAGTTCATGTACACTCGTGGCTGATTCATGTCAATGTATAGCAAAATGAATATAGTATTGTAAAGCAAAACAAACTAAAAAATAAAAATTAATCAAAGAAAAAAAAAAAAGAAGACATTTCCGGTAGAAAGTGGGGAAAATTAAATAAAAAGTGGAAAGTGAATGAAAGGCAAGAATGGAAACCCTTAGAGACCTAATCAAGTCTTTGGTCTTAGCAAACATTACTGTAGTTAATATATCAGTGTTCAGAATTATTTCCTGAGTGTTCTAAGCAATATTTCTTTTCTATGTTGATTTTTCTCTACTCTTGTTTTATGAGTAGAGAATTATGTATCACCCCCAATATGTTGAAGTCCTAACTTCTAGTACATATAAATGTGAGCTTGGATAAAAGATCTTTGCAGACATAATCAAGTTATGATTAGGTCATTAGGATGGATCCTGGGCCAATATGATTGGTATCCTATTTAAAAGGGGAGAATAACTAATCTGAAGACAGAGACTCACAGGGAGAACACTGTAGAGGAAGAGATTAGAGGGATAAAGCTGCAAGTCAAGGGACCCCAAGGAAGGACCCCAAGAGAGTAAGTTTCTATTGTTTTAAGCTACCAATTTGTAATACATTTTTTAAGGCAGCCCTAGGAACCAAACATCCCGTGTTTCTCTCTCTTATATTATCTTTTCACTTAACCAGCAAATATTTATTAGACATCTGCTCTACAGAGGTCACTCTGTTGCTCCATTTCCCAGCTTTCTAAATTGCCCTCTTAAGGCAACACTTGGCATTTACAAGATTAATAATTAAGAAGAAACAGCACGGTGCAGGCTACTTTGCTTGATCTTTTCCCCTCATTTCTCCTGAAAATGTTCCCAGTTGTGTCATCTTTGATGAAGAATGATACATATAGATGAGTATTTTCCAACATTTATAGGTTCTTGGCTCCAAAGGTATGCTAAAAGCGTCAAGTTGGTACAGAACTCTTAGAGAAATGATATGCCTCATGCTAGGGTTGCAAGACTTGTTTCTACAGGAAGTGATAAGTCCAGCACTGCAGTTTAGCATTAACTGGAGAATCAGAGTCAGAAGGTATAAAAGACTTTTCAGGGGAAGATCTGAGAAGAAGAATACAATCAGAGAAGACCTCAAGTCCTTTAAAAATAGATGAACTATATCTGCATTAGAGAGAATAAGGTATGAGGACTAGACCATGAGTATGCTGGTCTTTGAATAACGATAATTGCTACCCTTGGTGATCAAGCAGTAAAGACATACAGCTCTTATGGTGTGTTAGCATATTACACTTATGGTATCAAAAGTGCTAGCCACAATTTCCTCTAGTAACCTAGGGATTCGATCTGGTAGACAGAGTGCCTCAAAAACTATGGACGGAAGTTCATAACGTTGTACAGGAGGTGGTGACCAAAAGCATCCCCAAGATAAAAGAAATGCAAGAAGGCAAAATGGTTGTCTGAGGAGGCGTTATAAACAGCTGACGAAGAGACGTGAAAGGCAAAGGAGAAAGGGAAAGACGTGCCCAACGGAATACAGAGTTTCAAAGAATAATAGCAAGGATAGATAAGAAAGCCTTCTAAAATGAACAATGCAAAAAATTAGAGGAAAACAATGGAATGGGAAAGACTAGAGATCTCTTCAAGAAAATTGGAGATACCAAGGGAACATTTCATGCAAAGATGGGCACAATTAAGGACAGAAATGGTATGTACATAACAGAAGCAGAAGATATTAAGAAGAGGTGGCAAGAATACAAAGAAGAACTATACAGAAACATTCTTAATGACCTGGATAACCATGATGGTGTGGTCACTCACCTAGAGCCAGACATCCTCAAGTGTGAAGTCAAGTAGGCCTTAGGAAGCATTACTATGAACAAAGCTATTTAGGGGATTGAATTCCAGCTGAGCTATTTAAAATCCTAAAAGATGATGCTATTAAAATGTTACACTCATAATGCCAGCAAATTTGGAAAACTCAGCAGTGGCCACAGGACTGGAAAAGGGTCAGTTTTCATTATAATTCCAAAGAAGGCAATGCCAAAGAATATTCAAATTACTGAGTACAGTTGCACTAATTTCACATGCTAGCAAGGTAATGATCAGAATCCTTCAAGCTAAGCTTAACAGAACATGAACCAAGAACTTCCAGATGTACAAGCTGGATTTAGAAAAGGCAGATGAATCAGAGATCAAATTGCCAACATCTGTTGGAGCATAGAAAAAACAAGGAATTCCAGAAAAGCATCTACTTCTGCTTCATTGATCTACATGAAAGCCTTTGACTGTGGACAAATTCTTAAAGAGAAGGGGATGTCAGACCACCTTACCTGCCCCTCAGAAACCTGTATGCAGGTAAAGAAGCAACAGTTGGAACTGGACATGGAACAATGGACTGTTTCAAAATTGAGAAAAGAGTACATCAAGGCTGTATATTGTCACCTTGCTTATTTAACTTCTATGCAGAGTGCATCTAGCAAAATGCCAGGCTGCATGGCTCACAAACTGGAATCAAGATTTCTGGGAGAAATATTAACAACTTCAGATATGCAGATGATACCACCCTAATGGCAGAAAGTGAAGAGGAACTAAAGAGCCTCTTGATGAGACTGAAAGAGTAAAAAAGCTGGCTTGAAATTCAAAATTAAAAAAAAATTAAGCTCAGTCATGTCCAATTCTTGTGACCCTTTGAACTGTGGCCTATCAGGCTCCTCTGTCCATGGGATTTTTCAGGCAAGAATACTCCAGTGGGTTGCCATGTCACCCTCCAGGAGATCTTCCCCACCCAGAGATCAAACCTGCGTCTCCTACGTCTCCTGCAGTAGTAGACAGATTCTTCACCCAACTGAGCTATCTGAGAAGCCATGCAAAGATCAAGGCATCCGGTCCCATCATTTCATTTCAAATAAATAAGAAAAAAGTGGAAACAGTGACAGATTTTATTTTCTCAGCCTCCAAAATCACCGTGGACTGTGACTGCAGCCATGCAATTAAAAGGTGCTTGCTGCTTGGAAGCAAAGCTATGACAAACCTAGGCAGCATATTAAAAAGCAGAGACATTACTTTATCAACAAAGGTCTGTCTAGTCAAAGTTATGGTTTTTCCAGTAGAAGTGTATGGATGTGAGAGTTGGGCCATGAAGAAGACTGAGTGCCAAAGAATTGATGCTTTCTGACTGGTGTTGGAGAAGACGCTTGAGAGTCCCTTAGACTTCCAGAAGATCAAATGATTCAATCCTAAAGGAAATCAACCCGAATATTTATTGGAAGGACTGATGCTGAAGCTGAAGCTCCAATATTTTGGCCATGTGGCGTGAAGAGCCGACTCACTAGAAAAGACCCTGATGGTGGGAAAGATTGAGGGCAGGAGGAGAAGGGGGCAATAGAGGATGAGATGGTTGGATGGCATCACTGATTCTGTGGACTTGAGTTTGAGCAAACTCTGGGAGATAGTGAAGGAAAGGAAGGCCTGGTGTACTGCAGTCCATGGAGTTGCAGAGTCGACTTAGCAACTGAATGACAACAACTTAATTCTTATTCTGAGTTTATTGACTTAAGTATGCCATATTTTAGGGCTGACAAAATGCTAAGAATGTAGGAAATGCCATGTTGAAAACATCTCTCCTGAAGAAATCCAAAAAGAACAGGAATCAGTCTTCATAAGTGACTCTATAAAGAATCAACTACAAAATTTAGGAATTAATTCAATGTTATGTTTTTTGGTTAGCTCTTTCTCTAAGTGCCATAAATTACTCTTATGTTTTAATTTATAGAAACATGGATCAATTATTATAGCTTATTAGAAGGATTGAGAACCAAGGGAATACAAAGATTTTCCCCCCAGGCATCAGCAATCCCAATGATATAAATCATTCTGTTGAAAGCGTATTTAATATCTACTCAACATCTCTTATATTTAGCAATTCAGTAATATACTGTCTATTTCTTTCTGATAGCATTTTGATGAGTCAAACCTACCTAGAATGATTTATTCTAGACATACATATCTCCTTAGACCCCAAATTACAAAGATATGTGTCAGGCCTTCATTGCACTGATGGAAATATAAACACATTTTTCACATTTCTAACTCCTGAGTCTATTTAGTTCCTTAGAGTTGAATACTGTTGCAACATTTTGGTGTAACAAACCAAATAGTATTAAATAATCTGTTTTCTAAGAGGAAGTAGAAGATGTCAATCTTGAAGGTGGATGAAAAACTCTGAGTTCATTCTCAGAAAAATTCAAGTGATGGTCTACTATGCTAAGTCACTTCGTCGTGTCCGACTCTGTGCGACCCCATAGATGGCAGCCCACCAGGCTCCCCCCTCCCTGGGATTCTTCAGGCAAGAACACTGGAGTGGATTGCCATTTCCTTCTCCAATGCATGAAGGTGAAAAGTGAAAGTGAAGTCGTTCAGCCGTGTCTGACTCTTTGTGACCCCATGGACTGCAGCCTACCAGGCTCCTCTGTCCATGGGATTTTCCAGGCAAGAGTACTGGAGTGGGTTGCCATTGCCTTCTCTGGATGGTCTACTATACTTATTAAAATACTTAATTTCTAAAGACAGAAAGCATTCATAATAGTTCTAGTTAGGGCCAAGTGAAGCTTAAAATCTAGAAATGACAACTTTTGAGTTATAAGTCTGATCTATACAGTGTTAGGTACTTTCATATAAATACCTTTTAAAGATTTGGCTGGACTATCTTCACAATGGGGACTTTAAATTGATTCACACAACGTAGCAGCATGGACATTGAACAGTGACTCAGTGAAGGGGCAAATGATATTGAACTTTTTATTTTCCACATAGAAAGTAAAATATTAAGTAACAGACAAATGGGAAAAAAATTGGGATTGTTAAGACCAGTGTTAGCTATTCAGTCAGTCCCTTTCTGGTGTGTCTTTACCTTACATTGATCATGACCCCAGAAAGAAGCATCTGCTTTAAGTGATGTAGGTGGAAAAGCTCTAGTGAGGAATAAGGTTGGAGAAGATATTGGAGGTGGAGAGCGTGTGTCAGCCAAGGCCTAGGAAATACTCAGCAGTAACATTTCTAGAGTCTTCCATAGTCCCTTCATAGCATTAATTACTCAGTTGTGTCTGACTCTTGGTGACCCCGTGGACTGTCGTCCACCAGGCTCCTTTGTCCTTGAGATTTCTCAGGCAAGAGTACTGGACTGGGTTGCTATTTCATTCTCCAGGGGATCTTCTCAACCCAGGAGTTGAACCTGGATCTCCCACATTGCAGTCAGATTCTTTGCTGTCTCAACCACCAGGGAAATCTGAGAGTCTTCCAGTGACCCCAGAATTCTGGACAGTTACCTGGTCTCCAGTGTGCTAGGATCATGCAGAGATCATTAATACAGTTGAGTCTTGAACATACATGTCTAATATTTGACTGGAACTTTGGCTATTGAGAGTATATAGGTATAAATGACATTTGGCAGCATGAGGCAATACAGATAGGCAACAAAAGTATTATTTCCAGAGCAGGCATCAGTCATCAATTATGAAAAACTTTCCTGATGAACTTGGTGTGGCTTCCTAGGCTTCTGATACCTACCTACTACAGTTGGCATATATGAACTGATTTTCCATTCCGTCTTAAGGTGCTTATAGGCTGCACATGCATAGAGCTGGAAAAGGGTTAAATCTTCGGTGCAGAGATGTTCAGTTCTTCAAATTGAATAGTACCAAATTGGAGTGAGACAGACATCATAGGCGGTTGATGCCTTTTTAACAAAGAGTTGAACTCTGTGAATCAGAATCCATGGTAAGGGGATAATGGCATATGTGCCATAAATTTCCCATTCTTGAGTTAGAATATAAGCTTTAGAGGGTGAGATTGTGATTTATTCGTCTTTGTATCCTCTCCAGCTAGCACAGGACTCTGAATAAAGCTGATGAATAATAAATATTTGTTGATTGTGTTGGCTATCTAACAATTTATGCAAATGAAGAAGCTAGTGTCAGTGAAAAATGTGGAGCACCTAACAAGAATTTTTATTCCTTTGGCTGGCTTCTTTGAGAACATTCTTTGACATTACAGGACATAATCAGAGTTGGAGAATAGGCAGCTAAAGGTTGAATCTGCTCTCAAAATATCATCTTTGTAGTAGTAAAATAAAGCACTGATACTGAGGTCAGAAGAGCAAAGCAGAATAAAACGATGGTTGAGTACTATAAGGGAGAGGGCTGTGAGTGGCTTATTATCATAGGCTGGCTCATCGATTTAATGATCATGTCATACACTGAGCTACTGAATGTTCACTGCACTTAAAAAGAAATTTGTCCTCATCAAAGAATGGGGAAGTGCATTTTAGCATAGGATTTGAAGGCCAAATTTTGAGTTGAAAATTCAAAATGATTCATTATTTATGTCCTTATGCTTTTGTCTCAGTCTTTCTATAAAATATAAGCCCCAAATATTGATTTTTGAAGTCTCTTTTTGTTGCTATTCAATCTTACCTCCTTCTTGCATGAACTACTCATTAGAATTTAGCTTCTTCTTGAGCCTCAGTAACCTATTTTGGTTACTGGAATGTTATTAAGCATGATATTTTGTGGTCAGCAATAACTACTATGTATGAGTAGTTTATTAATAGGTCCTGCTTGAATCAAGAGAATTTTTGTTGTTGTTATTGATTTTGAAGTAGAAAGTTGAATACTTCAGGGATTTGCATATTTAGTCCTTGACTGAATGAATGACATAAAATTGAGTTTTAGTGGATTCAAAGGAGAATGTAATCTTAGCTTATTTCTTGGAGAGCAAGTGTCCAGGGCCAAAGGATATTGCTATAGGATTAAGAATGTTGTTTATAGAGTTGCAATGACATTTGCTGTTTTTAGTGCTTTCCCAAAATGATTTCTCCTCAATTGAAAAATGCTGAGAAGAATTCTGAAGGCCTGAATACCAGAGTGCCGGAGGGAAAATCCAAAACACCACCACAATCTCTCCCTTGCTTGGTCTCTCTCTCTCTCACACACACACACGTGTGTGTGTGTGTGTGTGTGTGTGTGTGTGTGTGTATGGACAGGTGCATTCCCTTTCAGCTTCTGCTATTAATGACCAGCATGGGGCTGGGCTATTTGCCACAATCAAAATTAAAAACTTAGAACTCTTGACACCTCTCATCAACTTGATCTTTCCAATTTCCTCAAGCTAATAAGGGTGATGGTTTTATTTGACACTTAAATATTTAGGAAATGCATTAATCTAACAATGTGGCAAGATAAATTGGGTTTAAATAGAAAAAGAATGTGGTCCATTAATGGAAGCAAATGTATTTCTAAGACAAACACAGTTCATCTTGTTCCCCTGTGTATTTCCATGTGAGGGCCTGTAATAATTAATGTTTAAGAGAATAAAATAAGGAAGAACATTTGATCTCCAAAGCCTTAAGGAATTTTATGTTTCTGTGAAGTATTTCCTTATGTTACTTATCACTTGATTTGAATGTGAAGCCAATTCCAGTCCTCTAAATCAAAGTATTTGCTAGACTCGGTAGGGGAGATTGAGCATATAAAAATTATTAAGAAAAGCCATAAGCAATGCAATTTGCAAATGTGAAGATCTGTGCAATGCATCTGTAATATCCCCACACGTTACTATCATCTAAGTATCTTCTGGTGGGAGATTTGATGCTTGTCCTTGGGAACAAACGTGTAGTATATAACCTTTGTCTAGGTTTGGAGACCTAGACCTTGAATGTTCATACTTAGCGGAGACAACAATTAAAGATGCTTAGATTTGGGAGATAAGAATGTGAACTCATTTTTTAGTAGTCTTGAGACAAAACTGTCTTCTCAAGGAGTGAGTTAATACTAAACAATGATGTGTGTGTCAGTCGCTCAGTCGTGTCTGACTCTTTATGACCCCATGGACTGTAGCCCACCAAGCTCCTCTGTCCATGGAGTTTTCCAGGCAAGAATACTGGAGTGGGTTGTCATTTCCTCCTCCAGGGAATCTTCCCAACCCAGGGATTGAAATAATGATGACTCCTGTCCTAGTCCTTAGTTTAGTCACAAGTGTAATACTTTAAACTATACTTAGCCTTTTGAAAGTGTACAGTTAGAGTGATGTTTGATAGCAGTGGTATCACTTTGGGAATGAAATAAATTGCTTGTATCAGCATTTTTAATCTTTTTTTTCTGATTTGAAAATCATAATTTACATTTAAAATTTGAAATAGCATTGTCATTGCTTTATGAACATTCCTTTGTTCATTTTTCAAATCATTATTCAGAGCTTACTTCATGCTTGTTATTATAAGGCATTAAAGAAAGAAGAAGTTGGACTCCTGGTAGTCCAGTGGTTAGGAAACTGCCTTGCAATGCAGGGGGCGTGGGTTCAAGCCCTTACAGGGAACTAAGTTCCCACATGCCGTGGAGCAGCTAAGCTCATGCACTGCAACTCCTGAGCCTGTGCGCCACAACTAGGGAGTCCACGCACCTCAAAAGAGATCCCACATGACACGGTGAAGGGCCTTCATGTCACAGCCAAGACCCAACATGGTCAGATAAATAAATACTTTAAAAAAAAAAGAAGTTGTATTACTTCTTTTACAGTCCTTATTAACTGATACAGAATAAAAGATGTATATGTATTCACACATAGTCATACACACAAGACCAAGATACAATGTGTTATGGTTATGGAAAGGAATAATTGATTACTCATGTCTGTGACAGAAAATTTATTAAAACGTTGCCATGTATTTGTCCTTCAGTTCCCTAAGATAACCAGATCTTTCAGTGATGCCTCCCTTTGGTGAAGGCTCTTCTGTAGGGCTGGCTCTTAGGCACTTCCTTTCTGACTTTTTTTGTCCTAAAGCATGAGCTAGTCAAAGAGATGATGCTGAATGTCTGGCTCAATGAGAAGAAAAAGTGAGTAATTCCTTTGTAACCAGAGCAAGCATTTAGAAGGTGGAGTAGAATAGAATCTAGGTTGCTGGTCTGTACTTAGTGTGGGTCCCTCTAGGGAATATTAGACTCCCAGAAGGAATATCTGTGTGTGTGATCCACTTAAAAGACAGAATCCCAGGGACTGGGGTAAAAATTTCTGGATTTTACATACTCACAGAAGCAGAACCATTTGATTCAAGGGAACTGCATTGGGTGGCATGTACAATTCGAATAATGTTTGATAGCAGTTGAATGACTTTGAGAATAAAATAAATTGCTTGTATCAGCAATGATGTGTAAGCCAGTATGAACCTATGACATGAATGGAGGGATCTCGCTAGCCCCATATCCCTGAAACAGTCTAGCCGGGGAGCACCAGTAATATCTGAGAGAGATGGGGGCTCAGGACCTGATTTGATTTGATTTAGAGGAAATGCAATAATTTTTTTTTTTCATGTGAGCTTGTGGACTGAATTTTGCTTCTACATAGAGATTTACTAGGCTTTACTGTCTGCACAGACCAAATCTGCGCCCATAGACTGACTCATTCTTCAGAATGAGGGCCAGTATGTTTTGAGACAACTTCTGAACACTTGGTTATTATTCAGGGAAAAGTGTGGGCTCTCAAGAGTCACTGATTTGGGGTAAACCAATGTACTGGGTTAAGAATGACTGAAAATCTTTGGAAAGTTATAAGCTCTTGACAAGAGGAAGGAAAAGGGAAAAATACCCTCTAAGACCTTGTTTATAGGATTTGTGTCTCTATTTTTCACAAAATAGTAACTTGAAGAGGAGGGTCATAAAAGATAGAGGAGTCTCCATGTCAACTTAAATTTTTAAAGGAGAGAAGGGGTGTATCACAGCCACAGTTGCAGAATCCCATGGCAGAACACTTGCTCACAGCAGCACATGTGGGTTACCTGAGTCATAATCTGATGCAGCGGGACAGCTGGTGGGGAAGGCTGTCTTACTGAAGAAGGCAATATGACCTTTCAGAAGGAGAATTTATAGACATGAAGATGTCATTTAGAAGAAAACTTGATCCTGGAGCACGCCTTAGCAGTATCGCAGCAATGGCAGGTGGTACTGAGGTCCAGGTGGGCAACACTGGAGGGTTCAGAGCAAAGAGAGCCCCTAAACCATTTGGTGGAAGCACCCTAAGGATATTGATAAGCACTGCACATATACATAGGAGGCTGGGTTTCTGTGAGTTTCTGGATTTCTGAGGCACAGAAACTGAGCTACTGTAGGAATGATGTAGTCAAGGCATGTCAACGGAAGCCACAGAGGATCAGAGAAGCCCCTTTCTACCTTTGCATTCCTAGTTTCAAGAAACAGGGATGCCAGAATGGAGGGCAGAGCATGTGAAGTTGGCTTTTTAGGACAGATCATACTTAGATACGTAAGGAGGAGAAAACAGGGTACACAAAAACCCAAAGCAGGAAATCTCATGATGTAAAAGGAAAATGGTCAGATGTTTAAATGATTTCACAAGTCCTGTTGACTGATTGATTCTCCAGACTTAAGTGATGGTACTATGCTCAACTACACCAGGCACCTTCCTATGCTCTGCTGTGCTCAGTGGTGTCTGACTCTTTGTGACCCCCACGGACTGTTGCCCACCAGGCTCCTCTGTCCTTGGGATTTTCCAGGCAAGAATACTGGAGTAGGTTGCCATGCCCTCTTCCAGGGTATCTTCCCAGGGATCAAGCCCAGGTCCCCTGCATTGCAGGTGGTTTCTTTACTGTCTGAGCCACCAGGGAAGACCCACAGGGCATTTGGAAATATCATCCCTCAGCTTGGAATATTCCTTTTGTTCATTCTCCTTTTACCTGACTAACACCTACTGAATCTTACTGAGTCTGGACTGTAAGTAATTTTCACAAAGTTTAATACCCAGAGGCTTGGTAAAGTGCTCTGTTGTTACTCACTGTCTTTGCACACTATAGATTTGTGCTGTCTTTAACACAACTGTTGCCAGTGCAGGAGATCCAAGAGACACAGGTTCGATTCCTGGGTTGGGCAGATCCCCTGGAATAGGAAATGGCAACCCACTCCAGTATTCTTTCCTGGACAATTCCATGGACAGAGGAGCCTGGTGGGCTATAGTCCGTGGGGTCACAAAGAGTCACACACAGCTGAGCAACTGAGCACAGACAGAAGCATAACTGCATTTAACTTTTGAGTAACTAATTTTCTTGCTATCTATCTATTTCGCTAGATTCTAAGTCCCACTGGCTCGGGCACTGTGTTCTGTCATCCCGAATCGTCAGTACCTAATACAGGGGCCTGGCCCAAAGCTGGTGTTCAGTGACTATGTCTTGGATGAATGAATGAATTAGGCTGAAACCTCAGATATGCTCTTGAAGGTTCTGAGAAATTAGGCTGGAGAGATAGGCGGGAATAGAATTGTGGAGTGTTCTGAGTACAAGCCAGGGAAGTCTGGCCTTTTTCTAGGCCCCCAAGAACCTTGGAACATTATTAGTGTACATGGTGTCCTGCTCACATTCAAACAATTGATAGAAAGTTGCTCTTGGTAAACAATATCCAAGTGTACACAAACTACCCAGGAGATATGGATAGCCATAAGTTGTTAAGACAGGAAAGTGGAGTGGAGGAAGAGACAAAGGCATTGACTTTTATGGACTCATGTTCCTTTACCTCAAGCAACAGATCCAGACCACCAGCAAAGTAAAGAGAAAACAAAACGTCCTTAGAGGGTCTCTGGGAAAGAAATATTTTCTCTGAAGTTAGCTCAGTCTAAAACTGAAACATTTCATCGGAATAGAAATGACTTAGCAGTTGATTTCCTATAGCAGTGATTGAGCTTTTAGTAGAATGGAAGGAACAGGAGGTCACTCTGATCCTAGCAGCAGGTGGGCTCTGCAGCCTCAGTGCGCTCGGCCTCGTCTCAGTGCCTTTATCTGCTGGGGGCTGTCAGCATCCTCAAATCTCTGTTAGCAAGATCCCAACAGTACTCACCATGCGTGAACTGCGGCTGCAGCTGCTGCTGCTGCTGCTGCTAAGTCGCGTCAGTCGTGTCTGACTCTGTGCGACCCCATAGACAGCAGCCCACCAGGCTCCCCCGCCCCTGGGATTCTCCAGGCAAGAACACTGGAGTGGGTGGACTACTAGGACCTAATTATTTCGAATATTACATCCAGTGACTTTTTTGAGAGTACCTAGTTGGTTCTTGTTGCTTTTTCAGTCTCATCCGACTCTTTTGTGACCTCATGGACTGTAGCTTGCCAGGTTCCTCTGCCCATGGGATTTCCCAGGCAAGATTATTGGAGTGAGTAGCCATTTCCTTCTCCAGGGGATCTTCCTGACCCAGGGATCAAACCTGTGTCTCCTGCATTGCAGATGGATTCTTTACTGCTGAGCCACCAGGGAAGCCAGTTTAATCTCGCCTCAGATTAAAGCAGGATAAAGGCCTGTTTTATCTTGTTCCAACAGATGTCCAACTCTGTCATATCCTTTCATTCTCATGGTCTAAATGAACTCATGTCTTAGGACTCAGAGAAACTGACAGAGAAATGCAGAGACAAAGGAGGGTGAGTTAGGCCCATTGTCCACAGCCACACATGCCTCAGCCATCCTGATATCTTCCTAGAAACTGTCTCCAGGCCTTGAAAAGTTGTATAGAACTTAAAAAAAAAGGAGTAGTCTTAATTTAAATATGAAAAATAATAATGTCTGCTATTGCATGCTTATGCTGCAGCAGGTAGTTTAAACACCTTTTATAGATTTCCCATGTGATGCTCCCAATAATCATTTGAGGTGGGTGCTAGCTCTGTTTCACACATCAGGAAACTACAGCTCAGAGAAATGATTAGGCCTTGCTTAGGGCCAGACCTAGACCTCTTTAGTTCATGACTCTTGGGTGGGGAGGAAGAAGAAAGGGTGGAGTGTGTGGCCCTTGATCCTCAATCATTTTTAAGGAAGATTGAGGATATGATTACTCCTTGGAAGGAAAGTTATGACCAACCTAGATAGCATATTTAAAAGCAGAGACATTACTTTTCCAACAAAGATCCGTCTAGTCAAGGCTATGATTTTTCCAGTGGTCATGTATGGATGTGAGAGTTGGACTGTGAAGAAAGCTGAGCACCAAGGAATTGATGCTTTTGAACTGTGGTGTTGGAGAAGACTCTTGAGACCTCCGTGGACTGCAAGGAGATCCATCCAGTCCATTCTGAAGGAGATCAGCCCTGGGATTTCTTTGGAAGGAATGATGCTAAAGCTGAAACTCCAGTACTTTGGCCACCTCATGCGAAGAGTTGACTCATTGGAAAAGACCCTGATTCTGGGAGGGATTGGGGACAGGAGGAGAAGGCGATGACAGAGGATGAGATGGCTGGATGGCATCACTGACTCGATAGACATGAGTCTGAGTGAACTCCGGGAGTTGGTGATGGACAGGGAGGTCTGGCATGCTGCGATTCATGGGATTGCAAAGACTCAAACACGACTGAGCGACTGAACTGAACTGAACTGAGGATATGATTAAGAGAATAACTTTCTTTTGAAATCACTGGATACAAATTAAACACTGAAAAGGAAAACTAGCAAAGCTTACAGATCTAATGTCAAGTGATACTAGAAATGAGACATGATATAGGCTGTAGTGTTTGGGTGGAGAAGAGGGCACATGCAGGGTTGCATCAGGGTCAGAGACAAGAGGAGGAATACATGAGAACATAAATGTGTTCTGCTAAGATGGAAGGGACAGGCACGGGTTGGGGGGTTAGGCAGCAGTTGCTAAATAGGGAAGTTAGGTCATGGCACTTTTGAATGTGAGGCTAAGAAATGTGGGATATATAAAGCAGATAGGACTTCCCTGGTGGCTCAGACGCTAAAGCATCTGTCTACAATGTGGGAGACCCGGGTTCGATCCCTGGGTCGGGAAGATCCTCTGGAGAAGGAAACGGCAATCCACTCCAGTACTCTTGCTTGGAAAATCCCATGGACAGAGGAGCCTGGTAGGCTCCAGTCCATGGGGTCGCAAAGAGTCAGACACGACTAAGCGACTTCACTTTCACTTTCTATAAAACAGATAACTAGAGTTACTAAGATAATCTAAGCAGGGAAGTAATGAGTGGAAAAAAAAAACGTGTTTGGAAAAATAATTGGCAGTGCAAGTTGAAGTGGGCAAAGAGACTTAAGTCAAGGAAACAAACAAGGTGGCTATTACAGCCATCCATGAATGAAAGGGAGAAGTCTGAGAAGATGCTTATAAGTGAAAAGGAAGGGAGAGGTAGAAGAGACGTTACAAATCTTTACATAGCTTAAGAATTCTACCAGTACAATATGATTACTACCTTAAATTAAGAATACTAGGGAACTAAGTTAGTTTATGGACTTCCCTGGTGGCTCAGGGGTAAAGAATCTCCCTGCTAGTGCAGGAGACGCAAGTTTGATCCCTGGGTCAGGAAGATCCCCAGGAGAAGGAAATGGCAACCCACTCCAGTATTCTTCCTAGGAAATTCCATGGACAGAAGAGCCTGGTGGGCTACAGTCTGTGGAGTTGCAAAAGAATCAGACACAGCTTAGTGGCTAAAACAGCAAACAAAAAAGTAATTTGTGGCTTCAATAATACCTTTGAATCACTAGTAAACATTTCAAATTGTTACTTTCTTTAACATAAATCATTATTTAATTTTATAAGCTTTAGTGTACTGAAAAGCTTCTGGGCACCCTACGAATCATACAATTCAACATGATTGCTTCTTGGATGGCTTGCAGATTGGTCAAGCTTTTCGTTCTATGTTTTGAGTTCTCTACCCTCAGTCAGTACACTGTTGAGAATGATAAATGTATCTGGAGGACTCATATCTCACACAACGTAGAGGCTTATTATGATGTTCAAAAGAATCAAGGTTGAAATGATCATTTAAAAATAAAACCATGGCATTTTCTGCTTAAGTGATGATTTGTTGAGAATTACGCTGCTATTACTTGAAGCTGGCACAAACAGCTGTATTATCATTTGCATTATTTCTTGTGCAAATGCTAAGGTTTACATTCTGGTCTAAATACCAGCCTAGAGAAACACATTTTACATATTAACTGTAAACAGAGGCTGGGTTATAGGGAAGCTGGAAGGAAAACAAGTTCAACATACACTAACCCCAGGGAGGGTGGATGGCTGGCTGTGTTTCAGCAGGTCCGGCCATGGATGGCTTAGAAAGGAACAGTGGGTGAGTCACTTCAGAGTTCACGTTTTTTCTGTTTATTCAGTGCAAGTGCCCCTTCCTGTTTCATACACGTCCCTGAAATCCCTCTGAACTTTCACATGGCTCATATTCACTTACAAGGGCTCATTTACTTATCGAGAATTTTTGAGACCCCTGCTGTTTGCAGAGCCCTTTGGGTTAGGCCTCTGAAGGGTTATGTGAGGAGAAGCAGCAGGAGTTCCTGTGTATGGAAAACTCCAAGAAAGCAGGTTTAAAAGAACTTTAAAAGAGGGAATCAAAAATAACATGGACCATGACATGATGGCAGAGAAGATTAAAAGAAACCAAAGGGATACAGACAGAATTGCTTAATGAGAAGTCTGGGAACCTGGATCCTAGTTTCAGCTGGGAAACTAAGCTGGGCCTTAAAATTGTATCTAAACACCGGATGATCTTGAAACTCCCATCCAACCCCAGAGTTTTGTAAAATTAGCAATTTGGGTTAATATTCAGTGTAGAAATGATTTTATTAAAAAAATATTTTTTCTTAAGTCAGTGAAAATTCATGAGTTAGCATTATTTAAAGAAACTTTGAGGATTTTGCATTGTTCATTTAAACAACCAAGTATAGATATTTTTTCTGTTGCAGCTGAAGCTCAGTGAATGAATGGTGTTGTTTTATGTATTTTCTATATATGCTTACATCCCACATGATAATGTTATATTTTTGTTTTAAATAATCCTGTGTATTTTAAGTAAGTTAAAAAAAATATTGTATTACAATTTACAATGTCCTTCATTCATTCCTAAAGAGTGAGTCTTGCTTTTGGTTTCATTTTTCCCTTCAGCTTGATGAATTTCCATTAGCATTTCCTGTAGTATAGTTCTGGTGACAATGAATTCCTGTTTTTATTCACCTAAAAGTATATTTATTATTTTACCTTCATTTTCACATGATATTGTTTTTAGATATAGAATTTCAACTTGACAGTTCTCTTGTTCTATCACTCATCTTGAATAATTGATATCTATACAATTCTAAACCCAACAACTGCAGAATGCATATTATTTTCAAGCTCAACTGGCACAATCACCAAAATTAACCATGTGGTGCACTCTAAAATAAATCTCAATGTATTTTAAATGATTAAACTAATACACATTTATGTACTCAGACCACAAAATATTGAAACAGTGAGATATATGTGAAGATCTCAAGTATTTGAAAATTATAACACATGATTTTAAATCAATGGGTCAAAGGAAGAAACATAATGAAAACTGGAGAAGACTTCACATTACATGGTAATAAAATATAACCTATGAAAACTTGAAGAATGCTTATAAAATTGTGGTTAGAAGGAAATTTACTTTGCTTTAAATGCTTATATTATGAAAGAATAGAGTTCTAAAATTAGTGATCCAATATTTCATCTGAAAATTCTAGAATAAGAGTAGCCCAAAAATAAGAAAAAGAGAAGAAATAATAAAGATGGAGCAGAAATCAATAAAGTAGAAAACAAACAGAGAAAATTAACATGCCCAAAGCTCTGAGATCCATTAGAGAACAGAAGTCACAGGGCAAACATTGGAGAGACAGATAGGAAATTACTGAAAGTCACATTTATCAGAGCAGAACCCTAGTAATGAACAATTAGATTTTGAAATAAAAATACAATATTATTTACACCCAATTCAGTTCAGTCGCTCAGTCATGTCCAACTCTTTGTGACCCCATGGACTGCAGCATGCCAGATTTCCCTGTCCATTGCCAACTCCCGGAGCTTGCTCAAACTCATGTCCATTGAATCTGTGATGCCATCCAAACATCTCATCCTCTGTCGTCCCTTTCTCCTGCCCTCAATCTTTCCCAGTACCAGGGTCTTTTCAAATGGGTCAGTTCTTCACATCAGGTGGCCAAAGTATTGGAGTTTTAGCTTCAGCATCAGTCCTTCCAATGAATATATAGGACTGATTTCCTTTAGGATGAACTGGTTGGATCTCCTTCCAGTCCAAGGGACTCTCAAGAGTCTTCTCCAACACCATACTTCAAAAGCATCAATTCTTCAGCACTCAGCTTTCTTTATGGTTCAACTCTCACATCCATACATGACTACTAGAAAAACCATAGCCTTGACTAGATGGACTTTTGTTGGCAAAGTAATGTCTTTGCTTTTTAATATGCTATTTAGGTTGGTCATAGATGTTCTTCCAAGAAGCGAGCATCTTTTAATTTCATGGGTGCAGTCACCATCTGCAGTGCTTTTGGAACCCAAGAAAACAAAGTCTTTCACTGTTTCCATTGTTTCTCATCTATTTGTCATGAAGTGATGGGATCAGATGCCATGATCTTAGTTTTCTGAATGTTGAGTTTTAAGCCAACTTTTTATTTTTTCTTTTATTTTTTTTAAGATAGACTTTATTTGTTTTTTATTTATTTTTATTTTATTTATTTATTTATTTTTACTTTATTTTATTTTACAATACTGTATTGGTTTTGCCATACATTGACATAACTCCACCACAGGTGTACATGAGTTCCCAATCCTGAACTCCTCTCCCACCTCCCACCCCATATCATCTCTCTGGATCATCCCCGTGCACCAGCCCCAAGCATCCTATATCCTGTATCGAACATAGACTGGTGATTCTCAGCATGCCAGATTTCCCTGTCCATTGCCAACTCCCGGAGCTTGCTCAAACTCATGTCCATTGAATCTGTGATGCCATCCAAACATCTCATCCTCTGTCGTCCCTTTCTCCTGCCCTCAATCTTTCCCAGTACCAGGGTCTTTTCAAATGGGTCAGTTCTTCACATCAGGTGGCCAAAGTATTGGAGTTTTAGCTTCAGCATCAGTCCTTCCAATGAATATATAGGACTGATTTCCTTTAGGATGAACTGGTTGGATCTCCTTCCAGTCCAAGGGACTCTCAAGAGTCTTCTCCAACACCATACTTCAAAAGCATCAATTCTTCAGCACTCAGCTTTCTTTATGGTTCAACTCTCACATCCATACATGACTACTAGAAAAACCATAGCCTTGACTAGATGGACTTTTGTTGGCAAAGTAATGTCTTTGCTTTTTAATATGCTATTTAGGTTGGTCATAGATGTTCTTCCAAGAAGCGAGCATCTTTTAATTTCATGGGTGCAGTCACCATCTGCAGTGCTTTTGGAACCCAAGAAAACAAAGTCTTTCACTGTTTCCATTGTTTCTCATCTATTTGTCATGAAGTGATGGGATCAGATGCCATGATCTTAGTTTTCTGAATGTTGAGTTTTAAGCCAACTTTTTATTTTTTCTTTTATTTTTTTTAAGATAGACTTTATTTGTTTTTTATTTATTTTTATTTTATTTATTTATTTATTTTTACTTTATTTTATTTTACAATACTGTATTGGTTTTGCCATACATTGACATAACTCCACCACAGGTGTACATGAGTTCCCAATCCTGAACTCCTCTCCCACCTCCCACCCCATATCATCTCTCTGGATCATCCCCGTGCACCAGCCCCAAGCATCCTATATCCTGTATCGAACATAGACTGGTGATTCATTTCTTACATGATAGTATACGTTTCAGTGCTATTCTCCCAAATCATCCCACCCTCTCCCTCTCCCTCAGAGTCCAAAAGTCCATTCTATACATCTGTGTCTCTTTTGCTGTCTCGCATACAGGGTTATCATTACCATCTTTCTAAATTCCATATATATGTGTTAATATACTGTATTGGTGTTTTTCTTTCTGGCTTACTTCACTCTGTATAATCGGCTCCAGTTTCATCCATCTCATTAGAACTGATTCAAATGTATTATTTTTAATGGCTGAGTAATGCTCCATTCCCTGGTGGCTCAGATGGTAAAGCGTCTGCCTGCAATACGGGAGACCCGGGTTTGATCCCTGGGTGGGAAAGATCCCCTGGAGAAGGAAATGGCAACCCATTTCAGTACTCTTGCCTGGAAAATTCCATGGACAGAGGAGCCTTGTAGGCTACAGTCCATAGGGTCAGCAAGGAGTCGGACACGACTGAGCGACTTCACTTCTAATGAAATGCTCCATTGTGTATATGTACCATGCTTTCTTATCCACTCATCTGCTGATGGACATCTAGGTTGTTTCCATGTCCTGGCTATTATAAACAGAGCTGTGATGAACATTTGGGTACATGTGTCTCTTTCCATTCTGGTTTCCTCGGTGTTTATGCCCAGCAGTGGGATTACTGGGTCATATGGCAGTTCTTGGAGAACGCAATGACACCCCACTCCAGTGAGTGACTTCACTTTCACTTTTCACTTTCATGCATTGGAGAAGGAAATGGCAATCCACTCCAGTGTTCTTGCCTGGAGAATCCCAGGGATGGGGGAGCCTGGTGGGCTGCTGGCTATGGGGTCACACAGAGTCGGACATGACTGAAGCGACTTAGCAGCAGCAGCAGCAGCATGGCAGTTCTATTTGCAATATTTTAAGGAATCTCCACACTGTTCTCCATAGTGGCTGTACTAGTTTGCATTCCCACCAACAGTGTAAGAGGGTTCCCTTTTCTCCACACCCTCTCCAGCATTTATTGCTTATAGACTTTTGGACCTCAGCCATTCTGACTGGTGTCAAATGGCACCTCATTGTGCTCTTGATTTGCATTTCTCTGATAATGAGTGATGTTGAGCATCTTTTCATGTGTTTGTTAACTATCCATATGTCTTCTTTGGAGAAATGTCTATTTAGTTCTTTGGCCCATTTTTTGATTGGGTCATTTATTTTTCTGGAGTTGAGCTGCAGGAGTTGCTTGTATATTTTTGAGATTAGTTGTTTGTCAGTTGCTTCATTTGTTATTATTTTCTCCCATTCAGAAGGCTGTCTTTTCACCTTGCTTAGAGTTTCCTNAAGTGTCTATTTAGTTCTTTGGCCCATTTTTTGATTGGGTCATTTATTTTTCTGGAGTTGAGCTGCATAAGCTGCTTGTATATTTTTGAGATTAGTTGTTTGTCAGTTGCTTCATTTGTTATTATTTTCTCCCATTCAGAAGGCTGTCTTTTCACCTTGCTTAGAGTTTCCTTTGTTGTGCAGAAGCTTTTAATTTTAATTAGATCCCATTTGTTTATTTTTGCTTTTATTTCCAGTATTCTGGGAGGTGGGTCATAGAGGATCCTGCTGTGATTTATGTCGGAGAGTGTTTTGCCAGTGTTCTCCTCTAGGAGTTATAGTTTCTGGTCTTACGTTTAGATCTTTAATATATTTTGAGTTTATTTTTGTGTGTGGTGTTAGAAAGTGATCTCGTTTCATTCTTTTACAAGTGGTTGACCAGTTTTCTCAGCACCACTTGTTAAAGAGATTGTCTTTACTCCATTGTATATTCTTGCCTCCTTTGTTGAAGATAAGGTGTCCATAGGTGTGTGGATTTATTTTCTTCCATTGATCTATATTTCTGTCTTTGTGCCAGTACCATACTGTCTTGATGACTGTGTAAGCCAACTTTTTCACTCTCCTCTTTCACTTTCATCAAGAAGCTCTTTAGTTCTTCACTTTCTGCCATAAGGGTGGTGTCATCTGCATATCTGAGGCTATTGATATTTCCCAATGCAATCTTGATTCCAGTTTGTGCTTCATCTAGCCTGGCATTTTTCATGATGTACTCTGCATATAAGATAAATAAGCAGAATGACAATGTATAGCCTTGACGTACTCCTTTCCTGATTTGGAACCAGTCTGTTGTTCCATGTCCAGTTCTAACTGTTGTGTCTTGACCTGCATACAGGTTTCTCAGGAGGCAGGTCAGGTGGTCTGGTATTCCCATCTTTTGAAAAATTTTCCACAGTTTGTTGTGATCTACAAAGACAAAGACTTTGGTACCAGGGACCAGCCCTGGTTGGATCCAGGGTAATTCGAAGCGGGGATGGAGTTGGCAATTAGGAAAGAATTATTTGAATAGAGATATAAAGAGAGATTAGGGAAGAATAGTGTAGTGAGAGAGAGGAGAGAAAATAGAGGAGAAAAAGAGGCTGTTTCCCTTGGTTTACATAGAAAGCCAATAAAGCCCCGAGACAAGGGGCTTATACTGTCTATGTAAGGCCACAGGTGCCCACTTGAATAGCAGAGGATGCCCCACCTTAGGCTCCCTCTCACGTGGGTCTTAGAAGACCCAGGCAAATAAGTAGACACGATAAGCCTCTATGCTCCTGATGGGAATCAGCCAGGAAATAGAGTAAGAAAGAAAAGAAGACACAGGGGAAACCAGATTTCCGAGAAACTGGTCCATCCTTTATTTTCTAGGAAAGCTTTTATACTTTTAGTTGTACATAGACATCAATGGATAATACAAAGTCATGCAGGGTCAGCAGCCCTGACCCTTATTGAGACCAGGCTTTCTCTTTCTCTCTGCATACCTAGCTGTATATACACAGGTCTTAGGTGATTTACATCATCTTCTGGCCAGGAGGCCTATTAGCATTTTATGGCCCTTTCCTGATAAGGGTCCGTCAACCAAAAAACTTATTTGCCTTAGAATGTTGTTCTTACTAAAGTCTGATGCCACTCTCAGAATGCACTAATTAAGGTTACATTCTTACCTAGCAAGGACACAACAATTTATAACAAGGGAAAGAGGAGTACAGTGATTTATAACAAAGAGAAAACTTATTAACTCAAAAGTCTCGTATTGCTAACATCAAAGCTACTGTATTCCTTTTTCTATATCCCAATTACATTGATTAATATCCTCCAGGTGCCTAAAAGATAAAGGATATGGAGGCCTGGCAGCAGTCATTAACCCAACAATGAAACCCTTCACCAATATAATTCTTAGCTCTTTAATAAAGGCTCTATATCTTTAAGAAGTTTTAAGCTTCATGCCTCTCATGGTTGGGGGGTTGTAAACAATCACATGCATAGTTGTAAAAGTCTGGGTAAACCTGTCAGGCAAGTTAGAGAGCCATCAGAGGGGTTTGAGCTGAGACACTCCTTTTATATACAGGGGACTATTCACTGGAGCTCTAAGTTAACTTTTTCCAGAGAAAGGTGGTCGAGGATAGCCCCCGGTAATGTCAGAAGAATAGGTGGAAAGCATAATGTGGTAAGGCAGGCAGACTCTGGTTTTGGGGGTAGATGCTCGAAAAAGTCCAAGGGGATGCCTGAGGCCTGATCCCACCTTTGTGTTTTGTCAGGCCCTTTTCCTCATGACCTTTGCCATGGGCAGGATTCCCCATGCTGGCTCCCAGCACTTTGGCATAATCAATAAAGCAGAACGAGATGTTTTTCTGGAATTCTTTTGCTTTTTCTATGATCCGACGGATGTTGGCAATTTGATCTCTGTTTCCTCTGCCTTTTCTAAATCCAGCTTGAACATCTGGAAGTTATTGGTTCTTAGAACCCCCTCAAAATGAAATACTTAAGTATTAAAATTAATAGTGTTATTCAATCATGTCCACCTCTTTGCAACTCCTTGGATTGTAGCCTGCTAGACTCCTCTGTCCATGGAATTCTCCAGGTAATAATACTGGAGTCGGTAGCCTTTCTCTTTTCCAGGGGATTTCCGACCCAGGGATTGAACCAAGGTGTTCTGTGCTGCAGGCAGATTCTTTACCGTCTGAGCCACCAGGAGTATGTACAAAATCTGTATGAGGAAAAGTACAAAACTCTGATGAAAGAAATCAAAGAGGATCTAAATGAATGGAGAGATATTTTGTGCACATGGATAGGAAGACTATATATTGTTTGGATGTCAGTTCTTCCTGAATTGATTATTCGCTTCCCTACAATTCCAATCAAAATCCCAGTAAGTCATTTGTGGATATCAACAACCTGATTCTCAAGTTTGTATGGAAAGGCAAAAGAACCAGAATACCCAATACACACTGAATGGAAAGCTCAAAGTCAGAGAACTGACCATGCTTGTCCTTGAGACACACTGTAAAGCAACAGTAATCAAGATAGGCTAGTTCTGGTGAAAGAATAGACAAATGTATCAGTGAAACAGGGCAGAAAACACAGAAATACACCCTGACATATAGAATCAACTGATCTCTGACAAAGAGGCAAAGACAATTCAGTGGGAAAAGGACCATCTTCTCAACAAATGGAGCTGGAACAACTAGTTATACACATGCTAGAAACTGAATCTAGACACAGACCTTACATTTTCCACAAGATTTAACTCAAAACAAGTTGTAGACTTAAATGTAAAATGCAAGAGTGTAAAATTCCTGCAAGATAACATAGGAGAAAAGTCTAGGTGTCCTTAGGTCTGGCAATGAATGACCTATTTGATACAGGAGCAGAAGCATGATCTGTGAAAGAAAGAATTGATAAGCTGGACTTCACTAAAATAAGAAAATATTTTACCTGTATAAAATGCTTATGATAATGAATACGCAAATCGAAGACAGCTAGAAAATCTTTGCAAAAGACATACGTGATAAAGGACTGGTATCCAAAAAACACCGAGAACTCGTAAAACTCAACAAGGAGGATATGAACAACCTAAAAGAAGATAAGCATATGACAAATATGCATATAAAAATTGTCAGTGTCATTGTTGGTAGGAATGCAAGTGTTCAGCCCCCTTAGAAGACAGCTGGTAGTCTCTTACAGTAGTAAATGTACTCTTATAAGATGATCCTCCACTTGTGCTCCTTACTAGCATTAACACAAATGAGTTGAAAACTTTATTCACACAAAAACTTGTGCATGAATTTTTATTTCAACTTTATTCATAACTACCAAAACTATAGAAGCAACCAAGATGTTCTTTAGTAGGTGAATAGGTAAACTGGGTAAGATAAATAAAATTGAATATTATGGAGCAGTAAAAAGAAATGAGCTATTAAGCGATGAAAACACATGGAGGAACTTTAATGTATATTGCTAGGTAAAATAAACCCGTCTGAAAAGGTTACGTACTGTATGATATTTTGGAAAAGGCAAAAACTATAGGGACAAAGGATCACCGATTATAGCAGGTTAGGATGAGAGGAGGATGAATACGTAGAACACAGGAGAATTTTAGTGTGTTGAACCTATTCTGTGTGATACGGTCACGGGGGTACATGTCACTATCAAAACCCATGGACTCTACAACACAGAGAATGAGCCATAGCATAAGCTATAGACTTTAGTCAATAGTAATGTGTTTATATTAGTTCATCAACTGCAACAAAAATACCACATTAATAGAAGGTGTTAATGATAGAGGAAACTAGAGATGGGGGTATATGGAAGCTATATTTCCTCCTGTTTTCTGTGAACTTAAACTAAGAAAACATGAAAGTGTCAGTCATGTAGTCATATATGACACTTTGTGACCCGATGGACTGTAGCCTGTCAGGCTCCTTTGTCCATGGGATTCTCCAGGCAAGAATACTGGAGTGGGTAGCCATTGCCTTCTCCAGGGGATCTTCCCAACCCAGGGATCAAACCCAGGTCTCCTAAATCGCAAGCAAACTCTTCACCATCTTAGCCATCAGGGAAGCCCCAAACCTGAACTGAAACTGCTTTCAAAAACGAAGTCTACTAATTAAAAAAAAAAATTGGAATATCCCTAATAGGAATTACCAAGACAAAAAGAGAAAATATATATAATCACAATATTAACCATGAAGACAAAACAAAAAAAATTCCCCAAACATCAAAAACTCCCAAAACTCACTCATGAAGAAACAGATATCAAGAAAGAACCATTATATAATACAGAAATTAAACTTCTATTAAAATTTTCCCATGTAGAAAACTCTCAGCCAGATTCCTTCACTGCTAAATTCAAAATTTTACTAAACATTTAAGGAAGAAAGAAGAGCGCAGCATCAAAAAAGTTGCAAAAGCATCAGAGAAGGGAACATTTACCAACTAGTTATATGAATCAGCATTAGTATTATACTGAAAGCAGACATTGGTGTTAAAGAAAAGACTAGGAAAGTAGCCCTTATGAGCATATACACAGAAATTCTTAAAAATGGAATCTGGTTATATATAAAAAAGATACTACATGATCAAGTGGGGTTTATTCAAGGAAATGTTAATATAAAAGAAGGAAATTCATGTGCTATTTTGATAGGTGAAGAGCAAACACTATACAAAATTTAACTCCTACTCATGATTTAACAATTATAAAACTGCAACACCAGGGAACTACTTCAGTCTTAAAAAAGTATCTATGGGAAACCTTATGGCTAATGTCACATGAAATGGTTGAATATTAAATGTTTTCCCCTTAAAATCAGTAACAAGGTGAGTATGTCTACTCATTCTATTTGTTTCAACATTGTATTGGAGGTTCTGGCCATTACAATAAGGCAGTTTTTAAAAAGGCATAAACTTAGGAATGAAAAAAGAAAAACTGCTGTGATTTTTAGATGGCATGCAGAAAATTCTTTAAAATCCATAAAACAGTTATTAAAGATAATAAATGATGTTATCAAATTTATAGAATAAGTCACTCAATTTTATATACTGACAGCAAACAATTGGAAATAATTAGAAAATGAGATTATTGAAATTGGATTAATTATTCAGTTCAGTTCAGTCACTCAGTCATGTCCGACTCTTTGCAACCCCATGAATCGCAGCACGCCAGGCCTCACTGTCTATCACCAACTCCCGGATCCACCCAAACTCACGTGCATCGAGTCGGTGAGGCCATCCAGCCACCCCATTCTCTGTCGTCTCCTACTCCTCCTTCCCTCAATCCCTCCCAGCATCAGGGTCTTTTTCAGTGAGTCAACTCTTCACATGAGGTGGCCAAAGTATTGGAGTTTCAGCTTTAGCATCATTTCTTCCAAAGAACACCCAGGACTGGTCTCCTTTAGGATGGACTGGTTGGATCTCCATGCAGTCCAAGGGACTCTCGAGTCTTCTCCAACACCACAGTTCAAAATCATCAATTCTTTGGCACTCAGCTTTCTTCACAGTCCAACTCTCACATCCATACATGACCACTGGAAAAACCATAGCCTTAACTAGACGGACCTTTGTTGACAAAGTGGTCTCTGCTTTTGAATATGCTATCTAGGTTGGTCATAACTTTCCTTCCAAGGAGTAAGTGTCTTTTAATTTCATGGCTTCTGTCACCATCTGCAGTGACTTTGGAGCCCCCCAAAATAAAGTCTGACACTCTTTCCCCATCTATTTCCCATGAAGTGATGGGACCAGATGCCATGATCTTAGTTTTCTGAATGTTGAGTTTTAAGCCAACTTTTTCACTCTCCTCTTTGACTTTCATCAAGAGGCTTTTTATTCAGTTAGGCCTGAGGAGAAATATTCATTGTTAAAGAAATTTAAAAATTTATTTATGATCTTTACACTAAAACTCACAAAATATGGCTCAGAGAAATTATAGAAACCTTAACCAAATGGAACTACAATGCTCATGGACTAAAAAACTTCAGATTGTTAAAATACCAATTCTTCCATATTGATCTATAAATTCTCTGTAATTTCAACAAAATATAGCAATACTTTTGAAAATTGATATACTTATTCTAAAGTTTATATGAAAATATAGATGACAGAGTGGTCAAAATAATTTTTTAAAGGCTAGACTTAGAGGTCTTACATTTTCTGAGATAAAGTCTACTGTAAACTACAGCATTTAAGACATTGGAGTATTGTCAGGAGAATAGGGGCAACATGAATAGGAAGTTCAGGAATAGTCCACAAATGCATGGTCAGTTGGACTCCCCAGGTGGCTCAGTGGTTAAAGAATCTGCCTGCAGTGCAAGAGACCTGGGTTCTATCCCTGGGATGGGAAGATATTAAGAAGAGATGGCAAAAATACACAGAAGAACTGTACAAAAAAGATCTTCACGACCCAGATAATCACGATGGTGTGATCACTCACCTAGAGCCAGACATCCTGGAATGTGAAGTCAAGTGGGCCTTAGGAAGCATCACTACAAACAAAGTTAATGGAGGTGATGGAATTCCAGTTGAGGTATTTCAAATCCTGGAAGATGATGCTGTGAAAGTGCTGCACTCAGTATGCCAGCATATTGGAAAACTCAGTAGTGGCCACAGGACTGGAAAAAGTCAATTTCATTCCAATCCCAAAGAAAGGCAATGCCAAAGAATGCTCAAACTACTGCACAATTGCTCATCTCACATGCTAGTAAAGTAATGCTCAAAATTCTCCAAGCCAGGCTTCAGCAATATGTGAACCATGAACTTCCAGATGTTCAAGCTGGTTTTAGAAAAGGCAGAGGAAACAGAGGTCAAATTGTCAACATCCGTTGGATCATTGGAAAAGCAAGAGAGTTCCAGAAAAACATCTATCTATTCCTGCTTTATTGCTTATGCCAAAGCCTTTGACTGTGTGGATCACAATAAACTGGAAAATTCTGAAAGAGATGGGAATACCAGACCACCTAACCTGCCTCTTGAGAAATCTGTATGGAGGTCAGGAAGCAACAGTTAGAACTGGACATGGAACAATAGACTGGTTCCAAATAGGAAAAGGAGTATGTCAAGGCTGTATATTGTCACCCTGCTTATTTAACTTACATGCAGAGTACATCATGAGAAACGCTGGGCTGGAGAAAGCACAAGCTGGAATCAAGATTGCCAGGAGAAATATCAATAACCTCAGATATGCAGATGACACCACCCTTATGGCAGAAAGTAAAGAACTAAAGAGCCTCTTGATTGAAAGGGAAAGAGGAGAGTGAAAAAGTTGGCTTAAAGCTCAACATTCAGAAAACTAAGATCATGGTATCTGGTCCCATTAGAGCACCTGACCTGCCTCTTGAGAAACCTACATGCAGGTCAGGAAGCAACAGTTAGAATTGGACACGGAGTAAGAGACAGACTGGTTCCAGATAGGGAAAGGAGGATGTCAAGGCTGTATATTGTCCCCCTGCTTATTCAACTTCTGTGCAGAGTACATCATGAGAAAGGCTGGGCTGGAAGAAGGGCAAGCTGGAATCAAGATTGCCAGGAGAAATGTCAGTAACCTCAGATAGGCAGGTGACAACACCCTTATGGCAGAAAGTGAGGAGGAACTCAAAAGAGCCTCTTGATGAGAGGGAAAGAGGAGAGTGAAAGCGTTGGCTTAAAGCTCAACATTCAGAAAACTAAGATCATGGTATCTGGTCCCATCACTTCATTGCAAATAGATGGGGAAACAGTCGAAACAGTGGCTGACTTTATTTTTCTGGGCTCCAAAATCACAGCAGATGGTGACTGCAGCCATGAAATTAAAAGACGCTTACTCCTTGGAAGGAAAGTTATGACCAACCTCGATAGCATATTAAAAAGCTATCTTTGTCAACAAACAAACATTACTTTGTCAACAAAGGTCCATCTAGTCAAGGCTGTGTTTTTTCCAGTCGTCATATATGGATGTGAGAGTTGGACTATAAGAGAGCTGAGTGCCGAAGAACTGATGCTTTTGACTGTGGTGTTGGAGAAGACTCTTGAGAGTCCCTTGGACTGCAAGGAGATCCAACTAGCCCATCCTAAAAGAGACCAGTCCTGGGTGTTCATTGGAAGGACTGGTGCTGAGGCTGAAACTCCAATACTTTGGCCACCTGATGCAAAGAGCTGACTCATTGGAAAAGATCCTGATGCTGGGAAAGATTGAGGGCAGAAGGAGAAGGGGACAATAGAGGATGGGATGGTGGGATGGCATCACCGACTCAATGGACATGGGTTTTGGTGGACTCCAGGAGTTGGTGATGGACAGGGAGGCCTGGCATGCTGCAGTTCACGGTGTTGCAAAGAGTCGGACATGACTGAGCGACTTAACAGAACAGAATGCGTGTGTATAGAGAAATGTTTCATAAGTCTGAAATTCAATTTGTATATATGGATCATTAACATTTCCCAGTTGTCCTTTTACTTTCTTTTGTTGTTACAAAATCAAAGCAAGTCAACATATGCATATTTCTATTTAGACTGATGTTTTTTAAGCTGCATTGACTTGAAATTCTTGGTGAAGATGTGCGTAAGATTGTGAAGGAACCATGCTTTGTATTGAATATGTAATTAGCATGATGTGCAAAACATAATTTGAATAATGGAAATATTGGCTCTTCACAGAAGGAAAATAAATCAAACTCATCAGCTGATAATCAGCATTCACTGATTAAGAGAAAATAAGGAAATCAGATGAGAAATCTTAAACAGAGAATGCTTTAACAGGGGGATTTATGTTCCACAATTTGGTGTTTAAGAAATAAAAGACAGTTGCTGTTATGACCTTCTACAATTTGATTGAAAGCACATCCATGAATATGTGTTAACAATGGTAACAATCACAGCTAAATATAAAGATGTTAATTTTGTTCATTTTAATTGAAATCATTATTACCAACTTTGAAGAAAATATTAAAATATCACCTCTAATCCCAGCACTCAATCACTTTTCTTCTTTTTGCAAGTTGCTTTCGAAACCTTATCTTTAACCATTTGTATTTATAGTTGTAACACATTTTCTAACTCAGCTTTTTTAACGCATAAAATCATTTCAGAAACATTTTTATTATTTCTAAATAGCTTGTTAAATGCCCTTTTAAATGGTTGCATAATGTACTATTAGGGTGCTTACTATAATTTACTAAAGCCATCTTGCTTTGTAAGAAATTTGTTATCTCCAAATTATGTCATTTTAAATTAAGTATTTTAACTTGTATCTAACCTACAGACATGCAGCAGTCCTGCATTAAATGTATCATCATTATTTCAGTGTGACAGAGTAGAGCAACTCCAAAATCTAACCGAAAAGTAACACTTTTCAGTTACAGATACAGATAAGAAAGAACATTGGACGAATGGTTAGAATTAATCTTACAGGATAGGTCTCCTTTTATATTCACTTTTGTGTTCCACGGAAATTTTTTTTTTTTTTTTTTTTTACTTTTGAAAGGAGAAATGATACTGGAGGTGAGTTTAATGATAAATTTAAAATTTTTGCTATTTCTGAAACATAATTTCTTAGATTCAGTTTTCATTGTTTCCGTAGAATAAAGCCAAGTATATATCTGTGTAGATATTTGAGTCAAATTTACACCAATGAAGCAGTTTTTAGTAATATGCATGTATCTTAAGCTGTTGGCTTTATGTGTGATTTGAACATTCTGAAATCCACATTTTATGTATGTATGATTTTGCTTACTAGTCTGCTAAGGTGACAAAATTTTCATCCATTTCATTTGGCTAAGATACCAACTCAGACAAGTAAAAGAATTGCCTTCTCTAAAAGAAAAAAAAAAAACTGTTGCAAAAAATCAAAAATATATTGAGGCAAGATGAACAATATTTTTTAATTATTTATTTTAACCTTAGCATCGTTGATTTTTTATCTGATCCCTTTCAGAAGCAGGACTTGAAACTGAAGTGCCTGAAGGCAAAGTGGAGTGGGGGTCAGGAGTGAAGCATTAGAATTTGACTGAAGGAAGGAAGTCAAGGAAGAGGTATTCTAGTATCCAGGATAAGCAAGATGCAGATCTGCTTGCTCAGTGCATTGTGGCCTAAAAATAAAGATAATCGGCATTGTTAATTATACTATTAGTTGCAAATCTATTGCATGTTAACAGGAGTTTTACTTCATGGTTCTTATATAATGAGAAATGTTAAGAATTCCTTTTAAGAGCTGAACAATGCACTTTGATTTTGGGGGAAATCACATACAGTATGTGACACTGGATCAACAATACATATTCAAAGTTAGTATTGTTATGGTGGACTCATTACATCATAGATTTGCTTTGGGTACACCAGATTTTTCCCGAATTTATAATTAATTTTACCCTTTTGTTTGTCTTAAAGTTTATGTGGAAGGTCTATATATAGAAGCATCATTTAATCCTGCAAATAACTGTGGCATGTAAAAACTTAAGAAATAACCACACCATCTCTGTACAACAAAGAAATATACCACTCTGTCTAGGATCTTTTGTTCACACATCAGAACATTTTTAAAGCAAGTTGTCTCATGTCAGGCTGTCTAGTAGCTTTCAGGCAAAAGTTATTTTTAGCAGGACGAAGAATGGCCTAGGTCAAATCAAATCTTAATTTGTAGCATAATGCTGGGAAAACTGAGGTAGACCTAAGATGTCATTTTGCCAGAACTGAGTGTAACAGACAGATTCAAAGATGGTAATGTAATATACTGCCCAAAAGAAGAACCATTCAGAACTTCGGTTCCTTCTTGTTTGTTCTCTTTTTATGAATAACATCTATATTTTTATGATTATAAAGGTATCACATAGTTATTATAGTAAATTCAGGATATATAGGAAAAGTACAGAGAAGAAAATAAAAATCAACTGCAGTCCCCCAGACAGGAACATCTGTGTCCTTGGCACAGTCAATGCAATACCACATTCCCCCTGGGAAAACTGGTTGCTTCAGGAGTAAGTAAGTGACTTAAGACTGGTAAATTAGGTCCAGTGAGACTCAGTCTTCATCCCCCCCCAAAAAAAACTATGATAGGAATCTAGAACTGCCAGAATTACCATGTAGCATCCCCAAGGTAACCTAAACTGAGTAATGGATAGAAAAGTCCTAAGTCCTGTGACATGATTTTGAGCCCCAAATCTAGCCACACAAGAAGCCAACAACTCCTGGACTTAGTCCTGTAAGTCAGTAAGTTTCACCTTTTTCCCTCTGTAGTAAGTTAGTTTAGGGTGAGTGTGTTATCACTTGCATCCAAGAGTCTTCTGGTTTATGGGCCCACTGACTGAACTTCCAGACTATGGAGTTCTTTGTCAAACTATTCTGTGTAACTAGCACTTTGCTGAGAAACATGGAAAAGAAAAATAAAGAAAATAGATAATTCTTATCTAGCCAAGACTGTAGTTAGATCTCACTTCCATTGTCTCTGTCAATTTGATTCCTTGAGTGATGAAGTGTCAAATATGGAATGAAGATTAGAGATTCTCTAATCCAAGGGCATCAAATATGTGGCTTTATTGAAACAAAACCCTCCTCCTTGTCCAGGAAAGACACTGCTCATTGATCATGGCACTCAACCAACTGAACTTAAATTTGGTCTTAGGACTGTTGTTAGCATGGCATTACAGAAAGTCACAGCAATCAGTTGGAGTCAGTTCTTAAGACAAACCTACTTACTACCCTTGCTAAGTCCATTCCCCTCCTTTTAAAGATGGATAAACACAGTACCGGGAGGGCAGGGGGGAGTTGTGACTAGTTCATGATCATTCAGGATAGTTAGTGACAGTAAGCTATTTTTCTGATTATCAGTTAACATCTTCCAGGTAGTTAAAATTATCATCTGTAAAAATAATACGACATGCCTATGTTTCCCATTTTAAAATAGTTCATCCCTGTTATAAGTTGTATCAGCCACTTACTGCTAACAGATAATTACAAAAATCTCTGACATGTGCCACAAAAACCATTAATTTTCACGTGGCTTTGGCATGGTTGGGTGGCTCTGCTGATCTCCGTTGGGCTCAGCTGTAGAGGGTTAAGCTGCAGGTTGCATCTGCCTCACATGTCCCATGTTTCTTGGACCAGTGGGCTAGCCAGGACATGTTCTTTTCCCAGTTGGGGCAATGTTAACCACAAAAGAGGTTTTCAAGTCCCAGCCTTCTGGCAGTCTGTTACTATCTCAACAGCCAAAACAAATTACATAGTTAAGCCCAAAGGCAGTAGAGAAGTACACATTCTTCTAGAGCAAGAGATACAAAGTTACATGGCAAAGTGGACTTAGGAAAGAGTGAAAAATTGGAGTCCAAAATGCAATCAATCATATAAATCAGGAAGGAAAAGTATAAGATACTGTATATAAATGGAAGGAAGGCTAATCAAGTTGGGGTAGGGTTTTCTTTACCAAGTTTTCTTTAAGAAAGTCATTTATCAGGTAAAGAGGTGAAGAAGCTGTCATGCAGAGATAACAGTTTGCATAAATATTCTCTGTAGGAACAGAAAGAAGGCCAGAGTGTCAGAAGCTTTGAAGGCATACAATAGAACAGTGGGAGATGAGATTGAGAAGTGGATAGGGCCAGACTATTCAGGTAAGTCTGGTAGTTTAATTGCTCTGTGAAAAATGAAATGTCATTAATTGATATTAAGTAGAGACGTGACATATGTAAGTTGCATTTGGGAGAGATCACTGACTAGGATGCAGAGAATCAATTGGAGGAGGCAAGAAGGAAAGAATAATAGCAGAGAGTAGACAGATGCATTCTTGTAAGAGACTCCTAGGTTGGAAGGAGTGAGGACCAAGGGAGGTGAACACAGTCAAGAGAGAATCTGAGGGTAGAATCAACAGGACTTAGCTTTTTAAACTGAAATCCCTCCTGCTCTCTCTCTGCTTCAGCTACACTTCCTTTCTTTCGATCCATGTGCTTACCAGGCACCCACTGCTACAGGGTCTTCATCATGCCCTTTGTTATACCTAGTATGCTCATTTCTCCATTCTTTGTTTAGTTTAACTCTTCATCATCCTTCAGATTTAAATTCCAACATCAATTCCATAGGGAAGAACAATCTGATCTTTCAAAAAGAGTTATGATGGGTGCTCGTAGCATTATATGCCTCTTTTGCTTGAGAGAGTAGAAATTTCACATTTGTTTTATGTGAAGGAGTTTTTGGGCCTAGAAAAGAAAACAATGGTCTCAAAGGCCCTTAAAGTCTGAATCATTTAACTTCGGAGAAAACAAAACTGAACTTTAAGTCCCGCCCTGATGCTCTGGGCCTGTTGCATCTACCTGGGACTTATCACCCCCTGCCCAAAACCTCCCACCCCCTTTTCAACTACAAATGCCATCTCATCTCAACTAAAGATTACCCAAAACATCCCGCCTGATTTATCGCTTCCATAAACCTCCCTTTAAATATGAAGCCTCCCTGATCCCTCTGCCCTCAGCCTGGTCGTTAGGCCGACTGTTGCCCCTCCTTGCCTGGATAAAGGTAACCTACCTCCATTGAGGTCATTTCTCCTTCTTTTCTGCCTCGGCCCGAACTATACCTTACATTCTGATTATTTGATTAGGGCTTATATCTCTCCCTAAGCTGTGAACTACATTGACAGATGTTATATTTAATTTTCATTATCAATATGTTCCCAGCGCTGACCTCATTGTCTGTGTATGCAGTAGTCACTTGATGTATGTGACTTGAACGAATGCTTCTGAATGGAATATTTGGATACATAGTGGTTATATCAGTGTTTAAGTTGATCAGATATTATAGGGGACAACACTTTTGAAGTTAATTTCAGGCTAGTAACAATCAAAATGAAATCCCCCCAAAAGCTGAAAATTAAAACCAGGAAGCAATTTTCTGAGAGGAAGGAATAAAATAACTTAGAATTTAGGCAGAAACTGAATATGCTACTCTACCAAAGCCTTGATGCCTGCAGCAAGGGCACCTCTGTGACCTGATGAATATGATCAATACTCTCCAAAGATTGAAGATTAAAAGTAAGCCACTGAGTTGCAATAAGAACCATATTAAAATTCATAGTGCTGCTAAGTGACAAGAAGTCTGTTAGAGCAGAACCCAGGTAAAATTTACATTTGCTCTGGGGCGTTACATTGATGTCATGTTTCCTCCACACAGTCAGTGAACAGAGGCCTCAAAAGCGCTTGAGAAGGGGTCACTCCTGAGCCTTGAGAGTGCGCGCGAGAGATTAGGCCGAGTGTTCTGAAGTAATCATGGAGCGAGAAACAAATTGCAATACCTTGCCATCAACAACAAGAAATCACAGTAAACTAGTCTGTCCCAGAGCCCATTTAAATATCCATAAATGTTTGCTTCATCCTAATCCCTATACCCTGAAGACTTGTGAGTTTTTCATTATGGTTTTTAGTTTCCTGTTCCAGAAGACTCCAAAAGAAAACATGAGATGGCAGGAAAGAATAAATGAGCTTGGAAAGTAAATGTTAGTTGTGATTTAGGATTTTTTAATGACATATTTTGGGTATATCTGTGTTAATTTTGCTGCAAGAGGCACAGAGTAGAAAGAGTTCTTATGTAGGTGCTGGATGCTCTGTGCCCACTCTCTTGGATCCTCAGTTACTGCTGCTATGTTATTGACATTATTATGGTTATTACTATTATTTGGACTTGTAGTTGATAATGTTACTGGACTGCAGTCAGTATCTTTAGGTCACAGTGAATCTTTCAGAATATTTTCTTTTGTATCACAACTGTAGACAAGTAGTGTAGTTTGATGTATCTTTACGGTCTGCTATTTCCTCTGCCTTACTGCATTATTCTTAGACTGGCATGGGGAGTTTGCCTTCCCTCTGAAGGGTTGCCATGCAATTTAGAGTCCTGGAAACTTCAAACTAAGCCTTTAGACTCACTGCAAGTGAGATCTCTTCATACAATTGAGATGAAGAAACTTATAAAGTTGTTCACAGTGGCCTTTTTTAAATAAGACAATGCTTACGGAATTTTCATCCTAATGAATATTTTTATCCTTATGCTATTTTAAAGTTTCCAGGCTCTTAACTCCTACCTGTTCTTTATTCTTTTTTTGATAACTATTTCCAAATGTGTGTATATGTATTGCCTTGAGATTTTATATTTCATTTTAATTCAGCTTCGTCTAAATTACTTTTGTGGTTGTTTGCAATAAAGTCTTTTTTTAAGATTTGGAGACCAGAAAAAAATAGGATTAAAAAACTCTGAATGCGATTTTTGAGACATATTGAATAAGTATTAAGAAAATGAACATTCTATCAATGATGAAACTAACTGAATGTGAAATATTTCATTACTAAGTTACTGTACCTAGAATGACAAATTAGAGGTGATTTAAGGTATGAAAATGAAGACTTTTTGAGCTATGACCTTCTTTAGAATATTCTTCTTCATCAGCTGTGCTGAGTCACCTAAATCTAGATTCTAATCCATGCTAAGGCTTTGGGGACATAATCAAAAATGTAGTCTGCCATGGTAACAGAGACTATGTCACTGTTTTATGAACAAGGATTGTGATTGTTGGTAATTATTTACTCAGGAAGCCTAGAAATCAAAGCTACCAGTATTTGTTTTCACTGTGTAGCCACAGGTTTCTAGAAAGCAGAAGTAATGTGCTTTGGGGAACTTCAGGTCAATGATGAAAATTTTAAGAGGATAGAGAATCAAGAGGTAGTTCTGAGTTAAAACCTGTAAGGATACAGAAAAGAAGATTGTGGCTTTGGAGTTGGAGGAGGAGGAGGTAGAACTTGGCAGCTGTGAAGATTGTATAATCCAGGAAGGGCTGGATAAAATGGAAGAAGGAAATGCTTACAGGGAGTGAGGAGAGGAGCATCTCAGTTACAGCAAAATATAGCTCCAAGTAAGGCGTGTGTAAAGGGGATTAACGTAGAGGGGATTAGAAGTATAGGCATTGAGGAAGGAAGTGGTGGTGTGTGGCTTCAAGGCCACACATCACTTCTCCCTTCTTTGATGCCTGTCCTTCACTTTTTTGTTGTCATAGAGACTTTGATTTACAGGGAAAGGGCTTTGATTTGATACCGAGCAAAGGAATTCATGAGGAAAATGAAATGTGTTTGAGGATGCATAACAAGGCAGTTACCCAAAGGTGCAGGAGAGAGGAACTAGAATTACTATGACCAAGTAGGAAGTTCCTGCAGCAGTTTAGTGCAAAATACTGAAGACCTAAAGCAGGGATGGTAAACTTTTTCTTTAAAGGGTAAGATAGTAAATATTTTAGACTTTTTAGATCATATGGTGTCAGTGGCAACTGTTCGACACAATATGTAAATAAATGAGCATGACTGCATTCCAACAAAACTTGTTTAAAAAAAAAACCTGGCAGAGGGCTATATTTACTGACTTCTGTCTAAACCACAGTGCTGTGCTGTACTGCTTAGGCACTCAGTTGTGTCTGGCTCTGCGACCCCATGGACTGCAGCCTGTCAGGCTCTTCTGTCCATGGGAATTCTGCAGGCAAGAATACTGGAGTGGGTTGCCATGCCCTCCTCCAGGGGATCTTCCTGACCCAGTGATTAAACCCAGGTCTCCTGTATTGCAGGCAGATTGTTTGTCAACTGAGTCACCAGGGAAGCTCAAGAATACTGGAGTATACATGGAAATGAAAAGAAGAAAACAATTTGGGTGTTGAAAAAAATATTCTCAAATCTGCTTGAATAAGAGTGGGTAGGAAAGGAAGGAGCCAAAGATTTCAAACAATGCATCAGTCCTTGAAATAGCAATGTGGGATCAGTTCATCAATATGGACATGAAAAACGAATTGATGAAAGTTACTTGCTGAAAGAGAAGAATGAAAGGTTAAGGACTGGTTATTGGAATAGCTGGACATAAAGTAGTGACTGGCCTCTGAGATGGTGTCAGTATTGGTTCTTGATCTGATTGCTAATTTCACTGGAGGAATAGTTTGTGAAAAATGTATTGTTGACTATATATATATTCATAACCTATAAGTCGAGAGTTGTTTTATTTGGTGGAATTTTTAGGACTTCAAGCCTGGGAGGCAGCCTCTCAAATAACCCTGAGAGAACTGAGAACTGCTCCAAGGAGGTACACAGGGAACTAGGACATATAAAATTTTTGCAACAAAAGATAGGTAATCAGGAACATCAAAGATTACTGTTAATGAAAGAAAATCAGATATCCCAAATTAAAGAATTTAGTGCTTTTCTATATGGGAAGATGCACAACTCTGGGCTCACTGAAATCATTCCTTTGGTATGCACCTGAGCTATCTGGGGCCAGTATCCTGAATTTTCACATCTTGAGTTTCCTCAGGGCTCACCTTAAGGAGAGGCTGCAGTCAGATGGGTGCTAGATGGCAGGTATTCTTTTCTTCCTGAGTTTCACTGGGCTCATTGGCTCATGTTGGAGGACTGCAATCCCTGATGATTGTGACATCCTGTGTTTACTGATATGATAGGCAATATTCCATTAACAATCTGAAACTAAACAATTATGCTTTCTGACTTTTGCTTATTTTTATTATACTTCAGTAAACGTTAAAGTGATTGAAAGAGGATGTAAAACCAGTTCTTCTGATAAAACCAGTTCTTCTGGAAGTAAAATCAGAAGAACAACATATCAAAGACATTAAGAGAGGGTAGAAGAGAAGGGACCAATTGGTTGGACCAAAGAAAGAAGCAAGATGCGATGATGATTGAGATAATGGGTTTAAATTTAACTAGGAGGTAAGAGATGACCTCCAAGTAGCAGCTTAATAGAATAAAATGGGGGTTTTATTTCTGATTGTCTTTAATGGAAAGTGTTATGTATGTTTAAGAAAAATGGCAATTAAATGTAAAAGATTGAAGATGTGAATAAAAGATGGAGAATATATGAGACAAGATAAGCTAGATTAGAAAGACATGTATCTCCAAAAAAAAAAGAGTAAAAGAGTAGTATAATCAGAAAGAAAGGCAAGGTGAATTCAGATAAGTTATTTTAAAGAAGGCCAGATGTATCCATGGTGGTGAAATCATCTGCTGGTTTTGTTTGAATGTGTGTAGGAGAGTTGATTTGGAGGCTGAAGGAAAGACGAAAATCTCTGTAACTTTAGGAGCAAGTTGGTAAAAACTGGGTTAGGTATGGTTGTTAAAGAATATGATGCAATCCCAAGACATTCCTCAAAGACAAAAGACATTCCTTAAATAATTGGTTTACATTTGACAACTATGACGATGAATGTGGTTGACTAGCACATCAAATTACAAATTTCTGTAAACAATATCATTATTGTACTACAGGGCAAACCCCACATATTGGAAGATCCATCATAATACCACAAATTTTCCTTTTAGTAATGCTCAAACTCCCTCACAATTGCACTCATCTCACACACTAGTAATGCTCAAAATTCTCCAAGCCAGGCTTCAACAGTACGTGAACCGTGAACGTCTAGATGTTCAAGCTGGTTTTAGAAAAGGCAGAGGAACTAGAGATAAAATTGCCAACATCCGCTTGACCATTGAAAAGCAAGAGAGTTCCAGAAAAACATCTATTTATGCTTTATTGACTATGCCAAAGCCTTTGACTGTGATGCTTTTGAACTGTGGTGTTGGAGAAGACTCTTGAGAGTCCCTTGGACTGCAAGGAGATCCAAGTAGTCCATCCTAAAGGAAATCAGTCCTGAATATTCATTGGAAGGACTCATGTTGAAGCTGAAACTCCAAACTTTGGCCACCTTATGCGAAACGTTGACTCATTGGAAAAGACTCTGATGCTGGGAGGGATTGAGGGCAGGAGAAGAAGGGGACAACAAAGGATGAGATGGTTGGATGGCATCACTGACTCGATGGACATGATTTTGACTGAACTCCGGGAGTTGGTAGTGGACAGGGAGGCCTGGTGTTCTGCAATTCATGGGGTCACAAAGAGTCGGACACGATTGAGCCACTGAACTGAACTGAACTGTATGTTTATTTAAGTGTTTTTGTAACTTGTAATTCACTTTGAAAATATGCCAAACTCCATCAAATCCAATAAAATTAAGGCCGTGAAGTAATAAATAAAAATCAAACCACTTTGTGAAATTGCATTATGTGGGTATAATTGGATACACCTAGGTGCCTCCTACTGATAGTTAATAAACATTTTTTCATGTTGAAATATAATTATCAGTTCCCACTGAACTATGTATGCAAAACTGATGAAATAGTTGAGCCTTAATGAACAGAGATATTTGCATTTCATTACTGTGTTGTATAATTCTGCTCATAAACTTTATGAAATACTTTTAATGCTCAATTCATTGCAGATAAAAGTGAAAATATTATTTTGAAAATCTATGCTGAAGTGTTTTATTCCTCAGCAATATCCTTTTATTAATACTTATTTTCTTTCATTTCAATAAAGTGGATTGAACCAAAGTAAGATTGCAAATTTAAAGTTCCATAACTTTATCAATTACTCACTAAGGGCCATGAAATGTTTATCAGTCGATTGGATCAAGGCAGCATTTTAAAACATGCACATATTTAAGTAACTTCTAAGGGTAGGAGACCTTAACTCATTTTGATTGGTATTAACTCGTCTAATAAAGACTGACATTATTTACAAGTCATGGGTCTTACAGTTTCATACCAATATTGCTAAATATTGAAAGATAAATGACTACCATTACAGTAATTTAACATTTTTTCTGTTGAATTGTTTCTGTTGTTACTTTGAGTTTTTACTCCAGGATTATCTCAAATTTATTCTCATGATACTCTCAAAGGAAATGAAGTATCAAGATACTCCAACTGGACCTTATTTTCTAGGGATAGAAATCCTTTCCTGAATGTCAGCTTGTTTGTGATTACATCCCTTTTCTTCCTCTATTCCCAAGGAGAAGTGGGTAATTCTTATTTTGAGATAATGCTCACCCCAAAATATACTTATCAAGTCCAGTTTTTATTTCTTAGTCCTCTGTCTTTAGAAGGAAGACATGCTTTCAATGGGTCTTTCCTTGGTTTGGAGTCATAACTACCAACTAGGGGTAGTAATGGAAGGAGCAGACATACAACTTCATCGTGCTCTAAGTGTAATTGTGATTGAAAAAAGTGAATCTCCCTTTAGGTCTGAACTCAATCAAAACACCTTTCATTGGAATATGTGGCCCAGCTTTCTCTCTATATACTCCCATCCTTTCTTGTCTTACTATACTTCCTTCATAGCATGTATTGCATCTTGATAATACATTACATAAACATATAAATATATAAATACAGTACAAATATTATATAAATGTATATGTATATTTATTTACCCTTTATTTATCTCCCATAACTGAACATAATCTATGTGTGATCAAGGGTTTTGTTCTGCATCAATCACCTGGAGCAGAATGGGCACTCAAAACATATTCATTGAACAAAGGAATGGGCAGTAGATATACCCTAATCTCCAGTGAGTCATATTCTTGCATAATTTCCTCTCCTTGAGTATACACAGAACTTGTGATTTACTTCTAGCCAATAGAATATGGCAAACATGAAAGGATTTTTCAGATTTGGTTAAGGTCCTAAATCGGTTGACTCGAGTTAATCAAAAGGAAGATTGTCCTGGATAGATCTGACTTAATCAGGTGAGATTCTTAGGATTTTCAGTGCCTGATTAATGTCACTATTTAATAGCCCATATTTCATTACTCCCAACCAGATATTTATGGATATAAAACAAAGAAAGTTATCAGAGCTACTTCATATACACATTACACTTTTAAGATTTAATTAAAGTTATTGTAAACTTCTTCAAGAGATGACAGTCTAATTAGTGTAGTAAAACTTTTGAACAAGACAAACTATCAAAGCTACATGTGAACAAATACAAGAGTATAGTATAAATTAAGTTTATGAGGATAGATTGAAACAGTTAAAGGTACAAATATAAGTTAAAATATTATAATTTAAAGTTCTTTTCAGAGTCTTATTGCCTCTACAGAATTATTTCTACTATATTTTGTCTTCTGTATACAACCACTTGTTAAGTATTACATTTTATATAATGTACAATTTCATTCAAACCCTTGAGCACAACTATGTATATATATGTGTGTGTGTGTGTGTGTGTGTGTGTGTGTGTATAAGACTTATCTCCATGATTATCTTAATATATACTTCCTGGTGATATTAGAGAGATTTTCCTATAGCATAAGTCCACTCACATTCAAATTCTTTAGCACTTACAATACTATCCATTCATTATTTGTTATTTCCTAATGTTCCAGTCTCATCTCTCATTTCTGTCCTATGCTCCAGCTGCATTTAGTTTCTTGAAGATCCTGAATGTACCACACAGTTTCATTCTCTATCTTGTGCCAATCTTTGTGCATGGAAATTGCCTCCATGTCTTTCATTGCCTACCATTGTCTGACCTTCTCCATGATGACTTATAGAAATGCTAACATCTTTTTTGATGTTTCAACTTATAAATCTTATGCAAATATATATGCTAACAGCTATCACAGTAGGTTTCCTGTCTATATCCTCTGCTTGACTCTAAGTACCTTTAGACTAGAAACTGTCTGGACCTCTCTGTAACCTCACACATGCAATCTTACTCATGACACTGATAAGTGCTCATTAAATATGTGGTGAATGAATGACTGAGTAAGGAAGGTGTGCCTTTCTCATTAGTATTTTACTTCCATTATTTTGAAGAATTTATTGTAATTTTTTAGGAAAATAAAGCTCAACATTCAGAAAACGAAGATCATGGCATCCGGTCCCATCACTTCATGGGAAGTAGATGGGGAACAGTGGAAACAGTGTCAGACTTTATTTTTTTGGGCTCCCAAATCACTGCAGATGGTTACTGCAGCCATGAAATTAAAAGACGCTTATTCCTTGGAAGAAAAGTTATGACCAACCTAGACAGCATATTCAAAAGCAGAGACATTCCTTTGCCCACTAAGGTCCGTCTAGTCAAGGCTATGGTTTTTCCAGTGGTCATGTATGGATGTGAGAGTTGGACTGTGAAGAAGGCTGAGCACTGAAGAATTGATGCTTTTGAACTGTGGTGTTGGAGAAGACTCTTGAGAGTCCCTTGGAGTGCAAGGAGATCCAACCAGTCCATTCTGAAGGAGATCAGCCCTGGGATTTCTTTGGAGGGATGATGCTGAAGCTGAAACTCCAGTACTTTGGCCACCTCATGCGAAGAGTTGACTCATTGGAAAAGACTCTGATGCTGGGAGGGATTGGGAGCAGGAGGAGAAGGGGACGACCGAGGATGAGATGGCTGGATGGCATCACTGACTCCATGGGCGTGAGTCTGAGTGAACTCCGGGAGTTGGTGATCGACAGGGAGGCCTGGCGTGTTGCTATTCATGGGGTCGCAAAGAGTCAGACACGACTGACCGACTGAACTGAACTGAACTGAACTGTTTTTTTGTTGTGGTAAAAGTCACATAATATAAAGCATACTTATTTTAACCATCTTTAACTGTACAGTTCAGTGGCACTAAGTCCATTCACATTGTTGTACAATTCTTACCATCATCCATCTCCTAGATTTTTCATTTTCCTAAATAGAAACTCTGTCCCCATTCAGTGCTAAGTCCCCATTCTCACTCCCCATCCACCCCCTGCTGGCCTCTGGCATCTACTAATGTACTTTCTGACTCTGAATTTGACTCGTATAAGTAGAATCAAACAGTGTTTGTCTGCCCCTAATGTATATTGGGATGCATTTTTAAGGTTAACTTTATGCTGATTATTTTTATAATCAAAAACCTTTTTTCCACAAGAAGTAATTATTCTCCTCCTTTAGTTATCTTACATGCTACACCTGAGCTAGAAAAGCATTTGGGGATACTTAATCAGATGAGTAGATGTTACTGTAGGCCCCAGCAGCCCATATCCTGGTACGCATCACAGGGACATTCTCACACAGGCCCGTGATGGGGCATGTAGTAGAATCTTTATCACAGTCTTATTCGTGATAAGGAGCTGGAGGCCAGGTAGTTGTCCATCACTAGGGGAATGGATCGGTAGCAGCATAATGTAGAGGCACATTATAGGCTATTATGCAGCATTCAGGAACAATGGATAGATGTCCAGAAACATGAATATCTTTAAAAATGTAGTGCATGGGTGCATGCTAAGTCACTTCAGTTACGTCCAACTATTTGTGACCCTATGGACTGTAGCCTGCCAGGCTTCTCTGTCCATGGGATCCTCCAGGCAAGAATAATGGAGTAGGTTGCCATGCCTTCCTCCAGGGGAATCATCTTGATTGAAGCCGTGTCTCTTATGTCTCAGCCATTGGCAGGCGGTTACTTTACCACTAGCACCACCTGATAAGCCCCTTAAAAATGTCGGGCTGAGTTCAAAAGTAATTCTCAGAATGTTACCTACAGAATGATGCTATTATTTAAATTAAAATACATGCATATAACAAAAGAAGACTCACAATAATACACACATAGGAAGGTTATACATCAAACATGTTTCTACAAGAGAGAGAGATGAGAACGAAGTGAGTGAATGCAATGGATTAAATAAATCAATAAATTAAAGGAATGGGCCAATAACTGTAACACACCATGAAATTAGGTTATGATTAACTGAATATTTTGAACCTGAAGTACTTTCACCCACAAACACACAAAGAAACTTAGAAAGTAAAAAGTAATAGAAAGGAAATTTTACATTATTTTTCAAAAATATAAGTAACCTACATAGAATAATCTGGAATATATAACATAATAAAAATTGACCTAAGTGGAAACAGAAGTCAAGAATATCAATAACCATAGGAAAAATTAAGTTGTCAGAGAACTAGCTATAACAGGTCTTTAAGGCTCTATGAGATCTTTTTGTATAGATAGTTCACATACTTGTTAAATAATGCTGTAATAGAAACTTCCAAAATCATCTTTATTTATTTTATACAACACTGATACCAAAATCTAACAGTGATGGAACAAAAAGAAAAATAAAGCGCTCTGGTAAAGACTGTGACTCCCTTCTTGGCTCATATCTGGGCAAGCTGATAACAAACCCCGAGCATTCCTTCTCCTGGAGCCAAAGTCCAAGCCCTGTGAACCCTGTGTGCAGGCACCCTGACCCAGGCCCCACTCTCTAAACACAGTAAAAAGCAGAACACTTGTGCCTTTCTTCACTCAAGTCATTTTGGACTGGCCCTGGGGCCTGCCTTGCTCTCCCCAGAAACCCTTTGATGTGAATAATAAATTTTTTCATGCCCTCTTACTGCACATGTAGCATCATCAGTCTTTTGATATCTGAACAAATTTTAGGTAGGTAATTGATCCTACCCTCTGCAGGGTAACTACAAAACAGTGGGCATTGTGAGACCTGAGGGTCTTCCTTTGCTTAAAGCTAAAAGGTAAAGGTGCATGCTCAGTTGTGTCCAACTCCATGTGTGTGACTCCATGGACTGTAACCCACCAGGCTCCTCTGTCCATGGAATTCTCCAGGCAAGAGTACTAGAGTAGGTTGCCATTTCCTATGCTAGAGGATCTTCCTAACCTGGGAATTGAACTTGTGTTGTGTCTTCTGCAAATGCAGGTGGATTCTTTACCACAGTGCCAGCTGGGAAGCCTGCTTTCTCTTGCTTAATTAAGACTTGTTAATTGCCTCAACTGCCTACTGGAGAGCATGTGTTTTGAGTTGTGTTGCTGTGTGCTGTTTTGTTGATTTTGAGTTGTGTTGTGCTTTGATGTATTTGCTGAGTCCTACCAGATTTAACTAATTAAGTCAGAAGTTTCAATAATAAGAAACAGGAGTAAGGGGTATGAGGTCCTTCTTAAAGAGGCCCTGGGTTGTGGCTTTTAACCTGGACCTCTCTGTGCCTCATTTCCGATAAGCTATGGCTGACGCTAAACTCAAGGGAGCAACTCGTTCTCTATGACCATTGGTTGCATGTCTCAAGCAGAGGCTGACCCTAGGCTATGCAAGAGCCATGTTGATTGCTGTATGAGAAAGAATGGTCACCATGTTGCACGCCCAAGTCTATTTTCCTAAATTCAGAGACTCCTAAATTATGAGTCCTCACTAGGACTCATAAATACCTTAAAACGTCTCTTCTGCTGCCCATGCCTCTATTGCTATAAAGATCTTGATCCTTACAAGGTATAAATTCCCATGGCACCCCATAGCATGGACCAGAGGACACCATCCTTCTACTGGATAACTGTAAAACAAACTGACAAATACTGTGGGTTCAATGAGTACTGAACTATGTGGTTAATTCAAACCCAATTTAATCTCAAGGTCCCTAAACCCATAAAGCAAACATTCATCCTGGGAGAGGCCTTTAGCCCTAGGGTTACTGATTTGGGACTCTCTGGAGATGTAACTTAGAAATACTAAGATAGAGAGGACTCCCCCATCCCATATAGTGTATCCAGTAACCAGACCAAAACAAAATAAAAGAAAATGATCTCTTCAGGCAGTGGAAGGAAACAAGAACTGTAGTAGGGGCCTGTGATTTGACCTAACTAGAAGTTTAAAATTTATGGAAACAGTTTATGCCAAAAAAGGTAAAACACTGGCTATTATATTTAGAACCTAACAACAGAGGTGAAGATAAATAATATCTACCTATATATTTTAAAGAATTGGCTCATGAGCTTATAGGTGCCTATAAGGCCCAAGAGATAGTGAGGGACACGGAGGCCTGATGCACTGCAGTCCATGGGGTGGCAAAAGTTAGACACAACTTAATAATGGAATAACAACAACAACAAGGCCCAAGATACGCAGTTGGCAAGTTGAAGACTTAGAAGAACCAATGGTGTAGTTTTAGTCCAAAGTCTGGCATTTTTGAGGCTCAGGAAGAGCTCATGTTTCAGTTCAGGTCTGAAGGCAGGAAAAAACCAGTTTAGCTTGATGTTTCAGTTCCAATCTGAAGACAGTTAAATGGGACAAGTTCTGTCTTATTTGGAGCATGGACAACTTTTTTTTTTCTATGAAAACCTTCAACTGTTTAGATGAAGCCCACCCACATTCTCCAGACCAGAATACTCGAGTGGGTTGCCATTCCCTTCTCCAGGGGATCTTCCCAACCCAGGGATCAAACCCAGGTCTTCCATGTTGCAGATGGATTCTTTACCAGCTGAGCCACAAGGGAAGCCCAAATTAACACTCACTGATATATATATATATATATATATATGTGTGTGTGTGTGTGTGTGTATGTCTGTGTGTGTGTATTTATAGCTTTCCTGTGTTTTCTTCTTTAGTTCAGTTCAGTCTCTCAGTCATGTCTGACTCTGCGACCCCATAAATTGCAGCATGCCAGGCCTCCCTGTCCATCACCAACTCCTGGAGTCCACCCAAACCCATGTCCATTGTGTTAGTGATGCCATCCAACCATCTCATCCTCTTTCATTCCCTTCTCCTCCTGCCCCAAATCCCTCCCAGCATCAGAGTCTTTTCCAATGAGTCAACTCTTCGAATGGGGTGACCAAAGTACCAGAGTTTCAGCTTTAGCATCATTCTTTCCAAAGGACACCCAGAACCAATTTCCTTTAGGATGGACTGGTTGGATCTCCTTGCAGTCCAAGGGACTCTCAAGAGTCTTCTCCAACACCACAGTTCAAAAGCATCAATTCTTTAGTGCTCAAATGGCACCCCATTCCAGCACTCTTGCCTGACAAATCCCATGGATGGAGGAGACTGGTAGGCTGCAGTCCATGGGGTCGCTGAGGATCAGACACGACTGAGCGGCTTCACTTTCACTTTTCACTTTCATGCATTGGAGAAGGAAATGACAACCCACTCCGGTGTTCTTGCCTGGAGAATCCCAGGGATGGGGGAGCCCGGTGGGCTGCCGTCTATGGGGTCACACAGAGTTGGACACAACTGACGTGACTTAGCAGCAGCAGCAGCAGCAGCAGCAGCTTCTTCACAGTCCAACTCTCACATCCACACATGACTACTGGATAAACCATAGCCTTGACTAGACAGACCTTTGTTGGCAAAGTAATGTCTCTGCTTTTCAATATGCTATCTATGTTGGTCATAACTGCTTCCAAGGAGTAAGCAGATTTCATGGCTGCAGTCACCATCTGCAGTGATTTTGGAGCCCCCCAAGATAAAATCTGACACTGTTTCCACTGTTTCCTCATCTATTTCCCATGAAGTGATGGGACCAGATGCCATGATCTTAGTTTTCTTATTACTAAACAAATATGAACTAGCTGTAAAATAAAATATTTAAAAACACAAATAAGCTATTACATTTTGATGCATTACTTTTCTGCTCTATACCTGTATTCAACAAATTGGGTAAGCATTGTGTTTGTGTATTGCTTTGTTCATCTTAATATTTTAATTATATATTGTCATGTCATTTAAACTATTTGAAAGCATAATTTTAAATGTCTGCATGAAACTTCATTATTTGTATGAGCTGCAGTTAATTTAATCATATTCTATTGTTAAACAATGGAAATATTTATAATAGTGAAAAACTGGAAACACTGTGTTGTACATATATTTTGATTCACAATTCTGAATCTCTCCTTAGGACAGATGTCTGGAAGTAGAATTACTTAATCAAATTAAAATTTTTTTAATTTATTTATATATTTTAATTGGAGGATAATTACAGCATTGTGATGGCCTCTGCCATCAGCATCAATCCATCATAGGCATACATGTATTCCCTCCCTCCCCACCCCAGCCCTCCAGTTTGTCACAGAGGACCAGCTTTGGGTTCCCTGCATCATACATCAAACTCCCAGTGGTTATCTATTTTACATATGATAGTGTATATGTTTCAATGCTATTCTCTCAAATCATTTCACTCTCTCTTTCACTGTGTCCAAAAGTCTGTTCTTTATGTCTATGTTTTTCTTTGCGTCCCTGTACTTAGGATCATCGGTACTCTCTTTCTAGATTCCATATATATGCGTTAATATAGGTATCTGTCTTACTCTTTCTGACTTACTTCACTCTGTGTAATAGACTCTAGGTTCATCCACCTCATTAGAACTGACTCAAATGTGTTCCTTTTTGCAGATGAGTAATATTCCATTGTGTATATGTAACCATAACTTACTATCCATTCATCAGCTCATGGGCATCTAGGTTGCTTCCATGTCCTAGCTATTGTAGACAGTGTTGCAGTGAACACTGGGGTACTTGTGTCTTTTAAAGTTATGGTTTCCTCAGGATATGTGCCCAGTAATCTCAGCATCACAATTCAAAAGCATCAATTCTCCAGCGCTTAGCCTTCTTTGCAGTCCAGCTGTTACATCTGTAGAAAAGGAATGTAAGGCATAGAAATTAAGTGTTTTGTCAGACCCTGACATAATTGAAAACCTGATGACTCTCCATAGTCCTGGGATCCCAGAGTGCCTGGACAGCAAGAATGAGCCACATACAGGAGCATCTGGAAACATGATAATGATAATGGCATTTTCCTCCATCAGTTGAAGTGTCTCACCTTGTGAAACTGACTGTGTCTCAAAGACCTGCATCTCCCATCATTTGCTGTATCTTGTGTTTTTACTAACATCACATTTGAAGAAGGCTATATTGAAGAAGCACACACCTCAGAGTTAGTCCTGTACTAAATGAATCCTCAGGCCCTCCTTCCTCTCCCTTGTTCAAGTTTTACAATTTTTAAATGGTATTTGTAGTTCATTTTGTGACTTTAATGCATGATTTGCATTGATGATTTATCCTCATTAGAGAAAGGGATAAATTGGCCTGTGTATTCACCATATAGAATAGCAAATTAACAGATGTTAGCATTTGATCAAATTTATCATGTGTATTATATATTTTCAATAAGGAGTTGAAATCCACTTTATTCTTACTTTCTAGGTTTATTATTCTATCTCTATAAGCAACCAGTATAAAGAATTTTGTGAGTACCTTTCTGGCTTACTTTTCATATTTATATTATGAAAATAAATATATATTTTATGCAAATAGCAATATAGTGGCATATATCTTTGAAACAGATAGCATTTACATATATTTTTAAAATGAATGCCAAAATAACTGTAAAGTATTTTATTATATGCCAAATATATATTGAGATATACTTATGTTTCCAGTAGTCTTGATAATTAAACAACTATTACTTATTAAAGAGTCAATCAGCTCTGTCAGTCATGTCTGACTCTTTGCAACCCCATGAACCACAGCATGCCAGGCCTCCCTGTCCATCACCAACTCCTGGAGTCCACCAAAACCAATGTCCATTTAGTTGGTGATGCCATCCAACCATCTCATCCTCTATTGTCCCCTTCTCCTCCTGCCCCTAATCCCTCCCAGCATCAGGGTCGTTTCCAATAAGTCAGCTCTTTGCATCAGGTGGCCAAAGTATTGGAGTTTCAGCTTCAACATCAGTCCTTCCAATGAACACCCAGGACTGATCTCCTTTAGAATGGACTGGTTGGATCTCCTTGCAGTCCAAGGGACTCTCAAGAGTCTTCTCCAACACCACAGTTCAAAAGCATCAATTCTTTGGCACTCAGCTTCCTTTATAGTCCAACTCTCACATCCATACATGACCACTGGAAAAATCATAGCCTTGACTAGATGGACCTTTGTTGACAAAGTGATGTCTCTGTTTTTTTAATATGCTATCTAGGTTGGTCATAACTTTCCTTTGAAGGAGTAAGTGTCTTTTAATTTCATGGCTGCAATCACCATCTGCAGTGATTTTGGATAAATCTACTCTAATTTATTAGTATACTGAACATTTAGGGCTTTTCCACTTTTTTCCATTATTACAAAAAGCAGTGTTTGTACTAGTTGTCAAACTTAAATAATACTCAGAGCCCTAAAGAGTTTTTTAATGTCAGCTTTATCTGCTAATATTTATTGTGTTAAACTCACAAATTAAAAGAATGTCATTTCAAAATAACAATGATAAACTAGTTCTGTGCTAACAGAAATAATATCTTTTAATGAAAAACAACTGTACTGTATTTGGAATTTGTAAGAATTATGTGTGGTGTTCTACAGGCAAACTGCAGCTAGCAGGCCAGATTCTGTCCATGGCTATTATTGTACATCCTATAAGCTAAGAATATTATTTACATTTTTTAAGTGGTTAAAAAAAATCAGAAGCAGAATAATGTTTTAAAACATGTGTTAATGATATGGAATTCAAATGTCAATGTTCATAAAGAAAGTTTTATTGGAATCCAGGCATATTATTTATTATTATTATTTATACTATTTATTGTAATGTCTGTGACGGCTTCAGCACTACAAGGGCAGAGTTGAGTAGTTTGTTAAATGGGGGCTGAATATTGAGATTATCCAAATTTTCTATATCCTAGGTTTTGTTTGTTTGATCTAGTTCACCTCTTAGTTTTGGAGAAAGGTATACTAAAGCACCTTATTCTAACTGTGGATTTAAGCTTTTCCAATTCTGTTATTTTTGCTTTCTATATATTGAAGTCAAGATTTTTTGTTTAAACAAGTACATGTTTGTTGTATTTATGACACTCTGTTCAATGTTTCTTTTATCACTGTGGAATTTCGTGGTGTTACTTCTTACTTTTGTAATTAATTTTAAAATTGGATTTTGTCTAGTTTTAATATTAATACAACTCTGGTTAGTACTCATTATTGTATTATTTTATTTTCAATATATTTATGACTTTTATTTGAATTTATTGTATCTCTTTTAAGCATATGTTGCTAAATTATAAAATCCATGCTAATATTTTCTGTTTTTTAATAGGTAAATTTAAAGCACTTCTTGCAACTGCTAAAATATTTGAACTAATTTATCCTAACTTTGGGCTTCCCTGGTGGCTAAGATGGTAAGGAGTTTATCTGCCTGCAATGCAAGAGACCTGGGTTCAATCCCTGAGTAAGGAAGATCTCCTGGAGAAGGGAATGGCTGCCCATTCCAGTATTCTTGGCTGGAGAATTCAATGGACAGAGGAGTCTTCGGGGCAACAGTACCTGGGATCACAAAGAGTTGAACACGACTGAGTGACTTACACTTAACACACTATTCTAACTTATTTCATGTTTTCTATCATATTACTTATTAATATCTGCTTGTTCTTAACCTTTTTTATTTCCAATTCTGGATGAATATATGTCTCTATTGTATTTTTCCTCCTCTGAGTTTAAAAATTATACATTCTATTCCTATTTTGTTGACAGCATTTCTTAAAATTTAAATATATATCCATATATATTTAAATTAAACAAGATGTAAAGATAATCAGTATTTTTAACTGTCTCTTGAACAATATGATGGCTTTGGATTACTTTAGCACTGATCTATATTCTGGGTTATTGCTGTCTAGTATGTGCGTGTGTGTGTGCTAAGTCTTTTCCATAATGTCTGACTCTTTGTGACCCTATGGACTGTGGCCCACCAGGCTCCTCTCTCCATAAGGTTCTCCAGGCAAGAATACTGGAGTGGGTTGCTGTGCCCTCCTCCAGGGGATCTTCCTGAGCCAGGGATGGAGCCCAAGGCTTTTAGGTCTCCTGCATTGGCAGGTGGGTTCTTTACTACTGGTACCACCTGGGAAGCCCTGTCTAGTATTTAGTTCTACCTTATTTTGAATTTCCTAATATTCAAGAAAATTAGATATATCAAGGGAAATTTCATGCAATGATGGGAAAAATAAAGGACAGAAATGGTATGGACCTAACAGAAGCAGGAGATACTAAGAAGAGGTGGCAAGAATACACAGAAGAACTATACAAAACAGATTTTCAAGGCCCAGATAATCACAATGGTGTGATCACTCACCTAGAGCCAGACATCCTGGAATGCGAAGTCAAGTGGGCCTTAGGAATCATCACTATGAACAAAGCTGGTGGAGGTGATGGAATTCCAGTTGAGCTATTTCAAATCCTGAAAGGTGATGCTGTGAAAGTGCTGCACTCAATATGCCAGCAAATTTGGAAAACTCAGCAGTGGCCACAGGACTGGAAAAGGTCAGTTTTCATTCCAGTCACAAAGAAAGTCAATGCCAAAGAATGTTCAAACTACTGCAAAATTGCATTCATCTCACATGTAGCAAAGTAATGCTCAAAATTTTCCAAGCCAGGCTTTGAAAATATGTGAACCATGAACTTCCAGATGTTCAAGTTGGTTTTAGAAAAGGCAGAGGAACCAGAGATCAAATTGCCAACATCCACTGAATCATCGAAAAAACAAAAGAGTTCCAGAAAAATATCTACTGCTTTATTGACTATGCCAAAGCCTTTGACTGTGTGGATTACAACAAACTGTGGAAAATTCTGAAAGAGATGGGAATACCAGACCACCTGACCTGCCTCCTGAGAAATTTGTATGCAGGTCAGGAAGCAACAGTTAGAACTGGACATGGAACAACAGACTGATTTCAAATTGGTTTCAAATTGGCTTCAAATTGTCACCCTGCTTATTTACCATATATGCAGAGTACATCATGAGAAATGCTGGGCTGGATGAAACACAAGCTGGAATAAAGAATGCCAGGAGAAATATCAATAAACTCAGATATGCAGATGACACTACCCTTATGGCAGAAAGTGAAGAAGAACTAAAGAGTCTCTTGATGAAAGTGAAAGAGGAGAGTGAAAAAGTTGGCTTAAAGCTCAACATTCAGAAAACTAAGATCATGACATCTGGTCCCATCATTTCATGGAAAATAGATGGGGAAACAATGGAAACAGTGAGAGAGTATTTTTTGGGGCTCCAAAATCACTGCAGATGGTGACTGCAGCCATGAAATTAAAAGACGCTGGTGGCTCAGAGGTTAAAGCGTCTGCCTCCAATGTGGGAGACCCGGGTTCGATCCCTGGGTCGGGAAGATCCCCTGGAGAAGGAAATGGCAATCCACTCCAGTATTCTTGCCTGGAGAATCCCATGGACAGAGAAGCCTAGTACATTATAGTCCACGGGGTCGCAAAGAGTCAGACACAACTGAGCGACTTCACCTTCACCTTCACCTTCACTCCTTGGAAGGAAAGTTATGACCAACCTAGACATCATATTAAAAAGCAGAGACATTACTTTGCCAGCAAAGGTCCTTCTAGTTAAAGTTATGGTTTTCCAGTGGTCATGTATGGATGTGACTGTTGGACTATAAAGAAAGCTGAACACCGAAGAATTGATGCTTTTGAACTGTGGTGTTGGAGAGGACTCTTGAGAGTCCCTTGGGCTGCAAGGAGATCCAACCAGTCTATACTAAAGGAAATCAGTCCTGAATATTCATTGGAAGGACTGATGCTGAAGCTGCAACTCTGATACTTTGGCCACCTGAGTGTTTGAGTAAATTCCAGGAGTTTGTGATGGACAGGGAAACCTGGTGTGCTGCAATCCATGGGGTCACAAAGAGTAGGGCAGGACTGAGTGACTGAACTGAACTCAATGTCAAAATACATTCCATTGTGTAAATATGCTACTTTTTGTTCATACAATTTACCAGGCAATGGGCAGGTGTGTTGTTTGCAATTTTTGACTACGTAAACACTGTTGCTCTAAAAATTACTGGACAATTTTTCACGTGGATTTATGTTTTCGCTTCTTTTGGCTATATCAAAGAGTAGAACTGCTTTGTTATGAGGAAAGTCTATGTTCACTATTTGGAGGAATTGCTGAACTGTTTCCTAAAAGTGGCTCCCACAGTGTTAAATTTATATTTGTAATGTGTGAGGTTTCCATTTTCTCAGTGCTCAGTACTTGTTGTTGTCCTTTTGCTTATAGTCATGCTAGGGTGTGTGTGTGTCTCTGTGTGTGTGTGTCTGTGTGTGAAGTGATATTTCACTGTAGTTTTGTTTTGTATTTCTCCAGTGATTGAGATTTTGAGCATCATTTCTTGTGCTAGTTGCTCATCTGTTTATGTTCCTTGGAGCAATGTCTAATCATATCATTTGCCCATTCTTAATTGCATAATTTTTCTTTTTATTGTTAAGTCGTGAGTAGTTCTTTATATTTTCTGGATAAAAAAAATCTTAATTAGATACATAATTTGAAAATATATCTCCAATTCTGTTGGTTATCTTTTCACTTTCTTGATGATATCCTTTGAAGCACAAAAGTTTTTAATATGAATGAATTCCAATTTATCTATTTCTCCTTTGTTACTTATGCTTTTAGTATGATATCTGAGAAATTGTTGCCTAATCTAGAGTTATGAATGGAGAAGGAAATGGAAACCCACTCCAGTACTCTTGCCTAGAGAATTCTGTGGACAGGGGAGCCTGGTGCTGCTGTCCATGGTGTCTCAGAGAGTCAGTCATGACTAAAGCTGCCGGGAGCCAGAGTGGGAGATCCCACTGATGACAAGATCATGTGGAAGAGATCTGATAAGCAAGGCTTCAGGCCCTGAGGGAACCCTGCCCCCCTGGACCTGCTCGAGCATCTACTCCAAAACCAGAATCTGTCTGTTTTACTATTTTGTGCCTTTCACCAACTCTCCTGACATACAGGGGGCTATCCCCGACCACTTTTCTCTGGAAAAATAAACTTAGGGCTCTAGCTAATAAGTCTCCTGGACATGAGAGGAATATTTCAAATCAAACCCCCTCTGTTAGCATTCTAGCTTGCTTGGCAGGTTTATCCAGACTCTTGCAGTGACGCATGTGATTATTCGTGGCCTCCCAACTGTGAGAGGCACGAGAAGCCTAAAACATAGAACCTTTCAAAGAGTTAAAAGTTATTAGAGTAGTGCTGGTGTAGGACTTCATTATTGGGCCAGTGCTTGTTGCTAAGTTCCCATATCTCTTATCCACTGTGCACCTGGGAGTGCATTAGTTAACATAGTTGAAATGTAAGAAAAACATTAGCCTTGAAATTAACCACATCAGACCTTTGAGCTAATTGGTTCTTTCTTGTAACTCACTGCACCTTTGCTCTGTGAGAAATGTAATTCTAGCATTTTCTGAGGCTGACATAAATTAGAAATATAAAGAAAAAACACTTTGAGGGAAAATAAGTTTTCTGGTTGAACAGCCTTTATCAAAAGAGTGTCATAAAATGTTCACAGGCCTCCAAAGCCAGAAGATAATGTACACAACATTGTTTGTGGGAAAGATAGGCAGAAAAAATCCTGGTTTCGATAAGGGCAAAACTGCTGGAATGTTTGGGCTGACTCCTATGACCTTGTATATTTCATTTCCCTCTATGTACAAATTACAGTATAAAAGTCCCTTTTGAAAATAAAGTAACGGGCCTTGCTTGAAGAAGCTTGGTCACCCCATGTCTTTCTTTTTCTTTCTTTCTTTCTCTCCTCTATTTTCTTATCTACAGCATTCTTTCCTTCAGTTCAGTTCAGTTCAGTCACACAGTCAGGTCCGACTCTTTGCGACCCCATGAATTGCAGCACGCCAGGCCTCCCTGTCCATCACCAACTCCTGGAGTTCACTCAGACTCACGTCCATCGAGTCAGTGATGCCATCCAGCCATCTCATCCTCTGTCATCCCCTTCTCCTCCTGCCCCCAATCCCTCCCAGCATCAGAGTCTTTTCCAATGAGTCAACTCTTCGCATGAGGTGGCCAAAGTACTGGAGTTTCAGCTTCAGCATCATTTCTTCCAAAGAAATCCCAGGGCTGATCTCCTTCAGAATGGACTAGTTGGATCTCCTTGCAGTCCAAGGCACTCTCAGGAGTCTTCTCCAACACCACAGTTCAAAAGCATCAATTCTTCGATGCTCAGCCTTCTTCTCAGTCCAACTCTCACATCCATACATGACCACAGGAAAAACCATAGCCTTGACTAGTCGGACCTTAGTCGGCAAAGTAATATCTCTGCTTTTGAATATACTATCTAGGTTGGTCATAACTTTTCTTCCAAGGAGTAAGCGTCTTTTAATTTCATGGCTGCAGTCACCATCTGCAGTGATATCTGTCTCTAAATCATTCGCGGGTGCCATTTTTCCTTCAGGTTCCCCTGGATCCTTCGGGTGCTGGACCCTGGCATAAAGCAACTTAGCAGCAGCAGCAGAGTTGTGGAAGTTTTGATCCTGCATTTTTGTCTAAGATTTTAAGGTGTCAACTCTCATACTTAGGTACATGGACCATTTTTAGTTAATTTTTGTATATGCCTATGAGGTAGAAGTCCAATTTTATTCTTTTGCATGTATATACTATTATTAGTTTACATATGTTTAAAATGTGAGAAATGGGGATATGCTTAAATTGATCTAGATTTATGCATACATGAGATGGGAGACGTAGTTTTCCATGTCAGCCTAGTTGCTACAGTAATGCAAAGAAAATTCTGAAAATGTTGTCCAATGTTAAGAAAAGTTATGTTAAAAACCACAGAGTTGAGCCATGTACCAGCATTGAGTAGAGCAGTCTCAATTATCACAAACTCATTGACTAAACTGCTTCTCATTAAGTGGATAAATGGCTTTATATTTTAAATAAATAATAAAAGACTTTAATTGCAATGGTCTTTACAAATATTAGTTTTTATAACTTTAAAGCTTAAGTCTTACTAGACAGATCTCTTTTTAATCAGTTCTTAACCTGTACAGAATGAGAAGTTATATTCATAAGGAGAATCCCTTTATGATACATGTATTTATTATTTTCTGTATGTTTTTTCATAGCTTTATGGAGATGTAATCGACATGTAGCACTGTATAAATCTAAAGTATACAGTATAATGATTCTGATATATGGCAGAAGCCAATGCAATATTGTAAAGCAATTATCCTTCAATTAAAAATAAATAAGTTAAGAAAATAAAAAATATACAGTATAATGATTTGACATATATATTATAAAGTTTATTATATATATTATAAGTTTAGTTAACATCCAGTTTTTTATATAAATTTAAATATTTTCTGAATCTTGATGATTTTTTTAAACTGAATTTTACATTGGGAAGGAATCTTAGAACTAATCAGGCCTCATACCATCATTTCATAGATCAATAAGCCAAGGTCAGGAGTACTTAAATGACTTATTCAAGGATATGTAACTAGTTTATAAGAGACCCAAGAGTAGAACCCAAATGTGCTGACTTGCTTTCCCTCACTCACATCATGTTGCTCTTTAGAAAATAATTCTTAACATTACAATATTGGAAGATACTTTGGTTTACAGTTTCCCTGGGAAATTCTCACACAGCTGTACTTGAAATAGATCAACCAAAGTATACATTAACTATCATAAAAGCGATTGGTCTGTATTTCATAAGTGATTAGAATAAAAATGAGTACCTAAGAAATTTTATTTTAATTAAATATTCCAATTTAATTAAATTACTTATACTTGAGTATGTTCTTATCATAGTTCAAAGACCACGAAGTAAAAAATATGTAGGTGGATGTTGTATTCTGTGTATCTTTATGTTCCTGCATTCCAGGGGGGATACAATGTGGAAAGTTTAGGTTGAGCATCTTTAAATAGCACTTTCTTAGCACAAAATCTAGAATGAAAAGGGTCACTTTCTATTGATGCTTGCAATTAACAAAATCTAAAAAGAGCCATTAGTAAAATTCTGTAGGTGGGAGATAGATGAATAGTGTAAGGGAAGAAGAATTCAGAAAACTAGCCATCTAAAATAACACTGTATTTTTATAGCTCTGTTGTTCAAAAGTGTTATTATTTTTGTGACTTTTATTGCACTTGCACATGGTGAGAAACTGATTAGAAATGTTTTGGCAAAATGTTTTAATTTTGTGTCAGTTGCTCAGTCGTGTCTGACTCTTTGTGACCTCATGGACTCTAGCCCGCAAGACTCCTCTGTCCATGGGGATTCTCCAGGCACGAGTACTGGAGTGGGTTACCATTCCCTTCTCCAGGGAATATTCCTGACCCAGGGATCCAACTCAGGTCTCCCGCATTGCAGGTAGATTCTTTACTGTTTGAGCTACCTGGGAAGCAGAAGGAATACCTTCTTATATTACTAGAAGAATTTCCTTCATTTAAATACATTACATGGTGATGGTTTTAAATTGCTGAAAAAGAAAGGAAAATATGTTTGTGTGATCCTGAAAATTATTGAATTGTTTTAGTTATTGTTGCTTTTTTATCCATAAAGAATAAGCCATCCGTATGTTAGTAAATTAAAAACTTAAGAAAACTATTTGCATGACATAAGAACAATAATAACTTACCTTTGTTTCTGAGATTTTTTTTCCCAATGTACTTAGACAAAGGTAATCAGTGATCTACAGGGAAGAAATAGCAGCAAAATTTGTTGCTTTTAAAAGACTAAATAATAAGTGATGTAGGTTTTCTGCACTTTATCCTGTTTGTTTAGGCAGGGACTGATCTAGAATTAAGGTAAATGATTTCTGACTTTTCATTCATTCATTTCAGTTATTAAACATCAAGCAAGCATTGCATTGCATGTTGATAGGCTTGGGCTAAGCATTTGAGTTATAAAGATAAATGACACCATATTTCTACCTTTAAATTATTCATAGTCTAATGGAGAACAAAGTATAATATATTAAAGGTAAATTCAGAGAATATAGAGAACACATAGAGGCTATCATGTCCTGTTTGGAGGACTGAGGAGCAGGGAAGCCCCCTCAGTGTCTCAGTTCCAAGCCATATTTTAAGACCTTCCAGAGAAATTACCTAGAAAATAATCATTAGATCAAAGTGTCACAACGTTCTCATTTCATAATCTTTGTTTGCCTTTGTGGGGAAGTTGCAAAGTGAAATGGCTGTGTCTTGGAGTGATCACCTCTGAGTCTAAATCATGGCTTACCCACTGAACGGCATTGCGACCTTGAAAAATGGCTTCATTTCCCTGAACCTCCATTTCCTAATTTGTGAAATGACAGTAATAACGAGGCAATTTGTAGGTCTAAATGAGACAGCATTTAATGTGTTGATAAAATTTTTGGCATTTAACATGGTTTTAAATCCATGATTATTAACCAGTGTTCATTAGCTTTTTAACTCATTGCCATAATCAAAATTATTAATAGTAAAACTCAAAAACTTTAAACAAATGTGAAATAATTTAGTTCTGTGGGGTGATATTTTAAAGTAGCTACAACACTCAGGTTGGTAAGGAAATTTCTCAAGTTACAAATAGGCTTAATTGCAAAAATGTATGTGTAAATCCCTTCTTTTATTCTCATCAGCACATTTTCACACATAAACAATGTTACTAATCAACAGAACCATCATAAAACATTTATTGAATGCATATTTTTGTATTAATGATTCAGGTTAGAGCACAAAAATCCTATTAAACCCACAATGTAATGAAAGACGAGAAATTCTTTCATCTGCTCCTTCATGCATTGCAACTTAATCTCTTGGTGCAGCTGAGTTAATGGCCATTTTCACCACTTGTGTCCCTTTTTGCAAGCTTTTCACAGGCAACAAATTTATGCAAACATGTATGCATTATGCATTTTAACTCTACATAATGTTTTATTAATTTTACCCTGGTTCTTGGTATTTTTTACAATTTTACAATGACTTGGTAATTGGTGTGGTGGATTATCATATTTATGAAATGATCTGAGAGGTCTCATCAAAGCTTTAATATCTTTATTCATTTCATTCAACAAGAATGCCTATTATAGTCTAGCTCTGTGCTAGGTGTTAGATATAACTAATAAATAAAGGCATTTTCCAGCTCTGCAATTTCTGTGTAATAACAAAGAAAATACACTGCCATAGTATGCATGAAGTGGGCCAAACACCAGCCTTTGCTTGGTTGATGTTTACGGTACGCAAGCTCTCATGTGGTGTGGTCATAATACCTCATTGAATATAGGAATACACGTGTAGTATTATTTGCAATGTGTCAATTAACATATAAGTGGTTGTGTTCTGCTTAATTGCTCAGTCGTGTCCGACTCTTTGCGACCCCCTGAACTGTAGCCCACCAGGCTACTCTGTCCTTGGGGATTCTCCAGGCAAGAATCCTGGGGTGGGTTGCCATGCCCTCCTCCAGGGGATCTTCCCAACCCAGGGATCAAACCCAGGTCTCCTGCATTGGAGGTGGATTCTTTACCAGCTAAGCTACTAGGAAATCCCATAAAAGTGCTTATGATAACTTAAATTTGATTTATTATCTATTTTAAATTATTTTTAACAGAAAGATTCTTATTAGTCTTCCTTCAAGCTTTTTGTTGTTGTTCAGTCACTAAGTCAGGTCTGACTCTGCACTCCCATGGACTGTACCATGCCAGGCTTCCCTGTCCTTCCGTATCTCCCAGAGTTTGCTCAAATTCATGTCCATTGAGTTGGTGATTCTATCTAACCATCTCATCTTCGCAGCTCCCTTCTCCTTTTGCCTTTGATCTTTTCCAGCACCAGGGCCTTTTTCAGTGAGTTCAGCTCTTCACATTAGGTGGCCAAAGTATTGGAGCTTCAGATTAACATCAGTTCTTCTAATGAATATTCAGCATTGATTTCCATCAGGATTAACTGATTCGATCACCTTGCAGTCCAAGGGGTTCTCAAGAGTCTTCTCCAACACCACAGTTTTAAATCATCAGTTCTTCAGTGCTCAGCCTTCTTTATTTTGGATAGCTACAATTTTAAAACTCCTGAAATTATAATCTATCACTTTAACTATTGGCATTTACATCCCTACATATTGTATTTTCATAATACTATGCAGCTGGAATGTGTCACAGAACCGCAGGAACAAATTAGATGCCGAAGTTGTTATAAAAGTGAAACTATTATTAACTGCTCCTGTTTTCATATTTTTTCATTCAACTAAATGCATCTAGTGGCTTCCCAGGTGGTTCAGAGGGTAAAGGATCCGCCTGCCAGTGCAGCAGATGCAGGTCTGATCCCTGGGTCAGGAAGATCCCCTGGAGAAGGAAATGGCAACCCACTCTAGTATTCTTGCCTGGAAAATCCCATAAACAGAGAAGCCTGAAGGGCTACAGACCATTGGATCACAGAGAGTTGGACAGGACTTAGTGACTGAGCATATACAAACACATCTTGCATTCCCCCTGAATCAGTCTGTAATAAGTAACATTCTTAAAGCTTCAGCTTATAAAAATACATTTCTACTAAATAGTTTTGCATGTTTTTTTAAATGTTGAGATTACCTGTAGATTTTTAAAGGGTTTTTTTTTTTTCCCTGAAAGTCTTCTGAAAACCCAACCAAGGACATAGAATGAAAGTTACTTGCATCATCATCATTGTCACCATCATCATTAATAACAATAAATATAACAATAAGGAAAATATTCAGGAACTCCACAGCCAGGCAGTCCTTTAAGAAAGCAATGAGGTGAAAAATAATGGAAAATATTTCCACTAACTAAATGGAAAATTTCAAAGGCAAAACAATGTATAAATTCATACTTTTGTGAAAGATATTGCTTGAGATGATTTATAAGTTATTCAAATTATATCTCTCCCAAATTTCTTCTAAATGCTAAGAAGTTAAACTAAAATATTGAATTATTAATTAATGTTTAATATAGATATTTTGTATTAGGTCAGCTTTATGATATGGTTTATTTAGGTAAATATATATAGATTAAGATATATTGAAGCTCTTTTGATGATTGTCATATATATGTATATATATAAAACCATTGTATATTACTTTTATGCCCAATTTAAGTGACTGGAAGTATAATTTTACCATAAAAATGCATATAGTAGTATTTTTTTTTATCACTATAAATGTTTTGTTATTACTAAGATTCATTGGATGACATATCTTCCTCCTCATTATAATGTTATTCTTATGATTCCCTTCAGGGCAACCTGCCCTATGTTGTAATTTCCAGACACTGTATTGAAAATATGGAATCCTTACAAAAAATATTTGCACTAAAAGTAGGAATTGATTCTTTTAAAATTATTAGTCATTACAAGCAGAGTAAAATTAAATAAAACATAGTAAGGGATTTCCTTGGTGGCTGAGATGGTAAAGAATCTGCCTGCAATGCAGGAGATCTGGTTGAGATCTGGGTTCGATCTCTGGGTTGGGAAGATCCCCTGGAGAAGGGAATGGCAACCCACTCTAGTAAACCCAGGAGAATTCCATGAAGAGAGGAGCCTGGTGGACTACAGTCCATGGGGTCACAAAGAGTCAGACACGACTGAATGACTAACACACTTTTGAAAACACTGGATGCTGACATTTGAACCAAAATAATGAAGCAACCTGTTTCATGGCTGCTGTTGTACACTCAAGAGATAATTTTGTATCAAAGTCCTGCCTTTTCCATCTCTGTTTCTTACAATGCACCACACATCAGGTTAGATGGTTAAGGTTATAAATATTTGTCATCAGAAAATCAGGTGAGCCTAGAAACTTGTTACAGTTATTTTAAATTACAACAAGCTCCCAGACCTGCTAGGAATGAGGCTACATACAGCTGACCCGTGGATTACTGCTTGTCGCAGCTACAAAAGAAAGCTGCTGCTAAGTTGCTTCAGTCGTGTCCGACTCTGTGCGACCCCATAGAAGGCAGCCCACCAGGCTCCTCCGTCCCTGCGATTCTCCAGGCAAGAACACTGGAGTGGGCTGCCATTTCCTTCTCCAACGCATGAAAGTGAAGTGAAAGTGAAGTCGCTCAGTCGTTTGGCAGTGCCCCTTTGGACAAGACTTGGGGTCACATACCTCAGATTCCACCATCCACACAATGCTTGCTGATGCACTGATTTCCAGCCTACCTCACTTATCCACGTTTCCTGTGGCATTGTGCTTGTGACTTCCACAGGTGAGGCACGGAGGGGCGTATTATTCCTAGGTTTGTTGTAGTGAGACTACTGCTTAGGGCAGGGAATGACTTTGAAGGTGGTGGTTCTGAAATCTTGAGGCAAATCTCAACCGTTTCTCCAGTGAAGCCTCATGCTTACCCTCTACAGAAGCAATAACAAACTTTGTTTTACTCCTATCGAGTTGCCTTATCTAAGCAAACATCATATTTACCTTTCCAATCATGCAAATGGCATTGATGGCTGAGTACATTTTTCTGGAAAGGGATTTCCCCTCTGCCATTCTTTGGTAGCTGTGACAAGCAGTAATCCATGGGTTGTATGTATGCATTCAGCATAGGAGAGTGGTTCATGGGGCATGCATTGCATTTCTTTAGTTCATTTCAGTTCAGTCGCTCAGTCGTTTCCGACTCTTTGCGACCCCATGAATCGCAGCACGCCAGGCTTCCCTCTCCATCACCAACTCCCAGGGTTCACTCAGACTCACGTCCATCGAGTCAGTGATGCCATCCAGCCATCTCATCCTCGGTCGTCCCTTTCTCCTCCTGCCCCCAATCCCTCCCAGCATCAGAGTCTTTTCCAATGAGTCAACTCTTTGCATGAGGTGGCCAAAGTACTGAAGTTTCAGCTTTAGCATCATTCTTCCAAAGAAATCCCAGGGCTGATCTCCTTCAGAATGGACTGGTTGGATCTCCTTGCAGTCCAAGGGACTCTCAAGAGTCTTCTCCAACACCACAGTTCAAAAGCATCAATTCTTTAGTTAGGATCCTTGAACTACAAACTCAGAATGTGGCACTGATAAAACCTTGCTAGGCTTTATCCAAAGGGTAAGTTAGGTGCATTTCTATGGAGGGTAAACAGATGTATGAGAGGTTTAACTTTCTTCCTGACTTACTGTAGGAACTTCCAGGCAAAATAAAGCATCTGGGATGTGTTAGTTGGAAAGCTAATCTTAACTCATTTTCCCTCAGTAGCGCTGTGGAAAGCCAGTGGGTGAGGAGGAAAGGAAGAGAAGAAAAGGAGGTGTGGTATTACCAAGAGGTTGCAAAGTTTGTCAGAGCCCTATTTCTATGATTTTCATTGAACATATTCTTCCAAATTTAAGGGCCACTCCTCTTAGGCAAAATTGAAAAAAAAAAAATCAAAAGGGGCATCCAGAAATCTTGCCCTAAAGGAGACCCAGCTGTGAAGGGTTTTTCACTGATGCTACAAGCTTCAGAGAGATAATGTAAATACATGAAGCTGACCAAGATGAGGACTGTGCTGAAAGGAACACAGGTCTCAACTGAAAGTGCCTGCTGCCCATTTCCAGGTGACTTGTGGGCCAAGTGCTGATAGGTCTGCTGATTTTTTCAGCAGAAGTGAGGTTTTTTTTCCCCTGTGAAATCAACTGATTTTTAAAGAGAGAGTAACTACATTTTTTAACAGTGTGTAAAGAACACAAAACATGTCTTTGGGTTGCCAACTTATCCCCTCTGAGTTATCATGAGGGATGTCAAATATTGCTGCATGTATCAGTAAGGATGCTTTGAGCTTCAAACCCAACAAACAACAAGACTTTTACTAGTTCCTCTAGCAGTCCTAGGGTTGGTTCTGTGGCTCTGTAGTGTTTTCTGGAAGTCAGGCTGTTTTTGTCCTCTGTTCTTCCATTCTCAGCATTTGGTTTTTATCCTTTGACTTGCTGCTTCATGGCTGAAACACCCCTTAGCATTTCATCTTCACACATCCACATCAGAACAGGTGAGAAAGATTTCCTGCCGTTTCCCTCTCCCTCTGTCAAAGAAGAAGTTTCCCTCCACAGCCCCCCAACCCAACCGAACACCCCAAGAGACTAGCCCTCACCTTGTAGGGCAGCTCTGGGTCAAATACAAGAGAGGATGGGAAGGTGAGCAGCTGGCCTTTTTGACCTCAAGGTAGGAGTTGGGCAAGGAGGATTGGCAATGGATGCTAGGAGGTCAGCCAGGGTGATGTCTGCTGTATCATCCAGTCATTATAAACTTTATTTCTTTCAGCTGTACTCACATAGCTGAGTTTCGACTTATACACTGAATGGTATCAATACATTTGCCCTTCAGAAAGACAGAATATCATGGCTAAGGAAAAGTCACAACTTCAAGGTTCTAGTTCTTGATGGAAAAGGTCATGGCAGCCTTGCTGATGTCATTTTATTATTATTTAGGTTTTCAGTTAATTAGGAGGTGGAATCAGAGGGAAAATGTTTTCAAAAGCCTTAGGGCAATCTATTAATTTTATCTTTTAAAAAAAGTAAATGAGTGTTCTGAGAATGCTACTTCACTTCTTTGGATATTGTTCACCAAAAACCCTGACCTTGGCCCAACCATTAGAAAAACTTCAAACAAACCTAAGTTAGGGACATTCAGAAGAAAAAAAAAAAGAAAAACCTAACCAGTGCTCCTCAAAACTGTCAAGGTCATCAAGGACAAGGAAATTCTGAGAAACTGTCACAGCCGGGAGGAGTCTAAGGAGGCGTGGTGACCAAGTGCAATGTGGTATTCCTGATGGGACCCCAGAAAAGAAAAAGGATTTTAGGGGAAAACTAGCAAACTCTGAATACATTATCAAGTTTAGTTAATCAATGTTGGTTTCTTAGAATTGAAAAATATACTCTGAGAATATAAGATGTCAGCTTGGTAAGAGCTGTGGGGAATTCTCTGTACCATCTTTGAGATTTTCTGTAAATTTTGTAGACAAACAGCCATGTGGTTTTCCTCAGAGCTCAGCTGTCAACCTCTCTGTACTGCACAGGTTTGGCATCAACTTCATTCTGATGGGAAATCTAAACAATGCATGTTTGTATTTCATGTCATATTTATTGGTAAGTGGTATTTTAGGGCAGCAACTTCTGTTATCTGTCGAGATTATTTCATTTTAAGGAGTTTTACTGATATTTTTCTTTCCTACATCTCACTCTATTGTGAATTCCCATAAATCCCCTTAGCTGCTCTGTTACTTGCAAGCCCCGATAACACTTGCTGAGTTTTAACTAGTTCACGTCTTCTTCCTTGAGCCTTAGTTCCAACCCCTTTGCTCTCTTGATTTGCTCATACCCTTGATAGAATTCAATAATGGTTTAGAATGGCAAATCCTTTCCTAGGGTCAGTGTCTTTGGAAGTTTATTTGGTTAGTGTGACTTTGGATTCTTGCCTGGAATTTTTTATCTTCCTCTCTCTGGTGTCCAAAAAAAAAAACAAAAAACAAAAAACCAGATACTGATTAAACTTTGTGAATTTGTAGGGTGAACTAGAGCTCTAATAAACAAGGCAGCATCAGCATAGGATGACAGAATATTTGAGGGAAAACAGAATCAAGTACCAAATCAGCGATGAAGACATAGGAACAGAACTAAATAGAATCTAAGTACTCTGAAGGACTTCAAGTTTTTGAAATCTCAGTTTCTGCCCTGACTGTTTACATCATCGTTTTCTCTTTCTTAGAAGGAAGATTTCTTATTCTTGTTTTGAAGGCATAAGTGAATGAATGCTATTGAAACGTGTGGGTAGTCAGAGATCTCAAAGTATAATTGATAGAAACTACTCCTAGAGGCTCCTGAACCCTACATTTCTTTTTTCAAAAATTGTTTCCAGTCCTCCCCAAATGGAATGGATATCACTTAAAGAGCTGAAATAGAGGAAAAGCTTTTTTATTTTTTTAATCACTGTAATCAGATCCAACAAGTCAGTTTCTTTCCCGCCATGCACACACACAAAAAAACAGTAAATGTGTGTATAGAAGGCACATTTTCTAAGTTTCCCAAACTGGTAAAAATTGGATTTCTATTACTTTCTTCTTTTTCTGGATGAATTGGATGGATGCTACCACAGGCTGTAGCCCACCAGGCTCTTCTGTCCATGGGACTTTTCCAGGCAAGAATACTGGAGTCGGTTGCCATGCCCTCCTCCAGGGGATCTTCCTGACCCAGGGATCGAACCCATGTCTCCTGCATTGCAGGTGGATTCTTTACCAGCTGAGCTATCAGGGAAATCCCACCTCATTCACAGAGATCACATTTTCATTGTTCTCATTCCCTACTTTGTCGAAGTAACAAGATCCTCTTCAAGGGAAAGTCTTTTGCACATGTTTCTGCATATTGGGAAACCAGGATATTTCTTACTGTCTTCATTCCTTTTTCAGCTTATCTTGGGTTGTAATTCCCTGAAGTTACAGCAAAGAACCTTTGACAGGATGAATATCTCTTAGAAAAGCGTATGAGTGGTTGCTGATAGGAAACACTGCACACTTCTTGGTAGCTGCCGGAGATCTGTCTGCCAACCTGAAAAGCATGCACAAGACACATACGTTTTGATTCCATGTGTACTTCACATGCCATATTGCTGTATCTTAGAAATTTCTAACCTATTTGACTATGAATATCCTCTTTGTAATATATAATATTGTTGCATATTAGCAAGAAAATTAATGATCTTCTAACCTACTGGAAGGAGCACATAATGATAGAATATTTAAGAAGACAACTTAGCATATTGAAATATGATATATATATATATATATTCAATATAGACACATAGTGAAGTGAAAGCTGCTGGGTCATGTCCTACTCTTTGCGACCCCAGGGACTATACAGTCCATGGAATTCTCCAGGTCAGAATATTAGAGTGGTTAGATTTTCCCTTCTCCAGGGGATCTTCCCAACCCAGGTATCAAACCCAGGTCTCCCACATTGGAGGCCAATTCTTAACCAGCTGAGCCACAGGGAATTCCCATACATATATTGAATATATACATATTCAATATATGGATATATTGAAATCCTTAAAAGTGTATACTTTTTGACTTAGTGACTTCATATGTAGAGATTTAGCCTAAAAAAATTAAGGATGTATGTAATATTTAGCCATAGCAAAAATATTTGTTAATAGCATCATTTTTAATATAGAACAACTTAAATCTTACACAGTAGGGGAGTGCTTAAATTAATTATAGAACAGAATAAAATACCAATACCAATTTATAACTTGTATATTTATTTGTTCACATAAAAATATAGTCATCATATATTAACTAAAAACATAGACAAAAATGGAAAGGTAGTGTAATGCATATGTATACATAGTTTCTTCAATCCAAGTAAAACAAAGAAGTGACGTGACATTTCAGTAGTTATTCTTTCAGTGCACTAGTGCTATTAAGTGGATATATTCTTTATCACTCACAACAGCTTTTGAAAGACAGTGGTTAATATTTTCCAGTGATATTATTTATTAAATCTATTGCCTGGACTCAAATTCCATTCATAGGTTCCTTGCAATTTTTCAGTGATTCCTCTAGTTGTCAGAAATTCTCAGATAGTGAATTGCTAACTTATTTTAGAACTTTCTGCATATTCTTAAACCAAGTATCTTGGTTTAATTAATTCATACATATCTATTATCTATAAATTCATTTTTAGCACTAAATTTCCTCTTCTTTTGTAGCTGGGCAGGAACCATTGTTTTGCTCAGCTGAAATAGCTGATTCGTATTACCTAGACACTTTTTTTACAGTCATGGCTCTTAAATTGTGAAGACTCCTCTAAAGCGCAGCTCAAACTCTACATTTTCCATAGTCTTTTCTGATCATACCTTCCTGACTACATCTTACTTAGATGTTAAACTTCTTAAAAATAAGGGCTAAGTTTTAAATTCCTTTTCACTCCCCAAGGCCACATCTATCATATTATTGAAAGGTTGTTGCTGAACCACGCAAAGACGCAGGGATCCTTGGCCTCCGGAGAGAAGAATTGAGTCCAGGGCCAGAGACAAGGCTTAATCGCTCAGAGCTTTTGTGTAATAAAGTTTTATTAAAGTATAAAGGAGATAGAGAAAGCTTCTAACATAGACATCAGAAGTCGGTAGAAAGAGTACCTGCTTACTTAGTGTAGCAATGGAGTTATATACTCTCCAGTGAATCCAAAAAGTGCCTGGAGGTTGTAAAGACCTCACCAGACCTACTCCTATAATTTACATTTTAGGATAACAGAATTAGCCAGAAGGTTTAATCCAGAGACTGTCCTCAGGCAGGATACATTCAGTTCAGTTCAGTTCAGTTCATTTCAGTTCAATGGCTCAGTCATGTCTGACTCTTTGCGACCCCATGAATCGCAGCACACCAGGCCTCCCTGTCCATCACCAACACCCGGAGTTCATTCAGACTCATTTGAGGTTGGACTGTAAACTGACCTTTTCCAGTCCTGTGGCCCTTGCTGAGTTTTCCAAATTTGCTGGTGCATTGAGTGCAGCACTTCAGCGGCATCAATTTTAGGATTTGCAATAGCTCGGCTGGAATTCCATCATCTCCAATAGCTTTGTTTACAGTGATTCTTCCTGAGGCCTGCTTGTCTTCCCAGTGCAAGATGTTTTGCTTTAGGTGAGTGACCACACCTTTGTGGTTATCTGATGACTAAGACTTTTCTTGTATAGTTTTGTGTAGGCTCCTCTGTCTATGGGCTATCTCAGGCAGGAAAAGTGGTGTGGGTTACCATTTCCTACTGCAAGGGATCTTCAGACACCCAAACTAGGGATTAGTCCATGTCTCTTGTGTCTCCTGCATTCATAGGAGAATTCTTTACCACTGCACCATCTGAGAAGTCCTGAACATAAACTATAGATGTAATGAAGATCCAGAATGATGCGCACTTCAGTCCCTACACAGAGCCTGCACTGAGGCATGGGGCCATCCCTCCTGTCCAAAGTGAAGCAGGCCATGGAGCCTGGGGTCCTCTGAACCCCACTGTCATTACAAAGAGCTGCCTTGCCCACTGATGATTTAGATAACAGGAAGTTCTATTCCATGAGGCAGAGAAAGATTTCTCAAGCAGCTCTTCTGCTGTTGTCCTTAAGGATTCTTCCAGAAGTTTCCATATCAGGCAGCTGTTTGGACAGACTCTTTCCTGAGCAGTGCCTGAGGTGTGCAGTGTGGAACAGGAACAAACCAGAGATCCACCCTCCCCTCCCTGCTGAGAGAAGGCTGTTCTCCTGATGTTATATGTTTCCCTGGATGTGCTCCGTGTTCACCCATCATGGGGGGAAAGAGTTTGAAGAGTTCCCAGTTAAGGTCACATGCAGCAGTGGTCCTGGGTCAGGGCTGGGGCAGGGGTGACTCCTCAGAGTTCAGTGCAGCCCTAGAGAATACGATTAGCAGAGAGGTAGGTGGAGCCCAAGGGAATGGACAGGCACAGTCTTGCTTTGGGTCTTGGATGAACAAAAGAGTGAACTAGAATGCTCCCCAAATAGAGCAGCAAATCTTACTTTTTCCAGGAAATGGGAGTGGTCTTCCTTGGGTGAACGCACAAGTGATGAAACTCAGCACGGACTTATTCTGTAAGGATTAATCAGGGCACATTGCCCTCCAATGACATGCCAATGTTCGCACGTGACTCAATGACAAGGCAAGGAAACAAATATAGGCCGCACAGGACCAGCAGAAAGTCAGTAGCTTCTGGTTTGTGCGGAGATGGCCCTGGGACTAAAAGAGTGAACTAGAATGCTCCCCAAATAGAGCAGCAAATCTTACTTTTTCCAGGAAATGGGAGTGGTCTTCCTTGGGTGAACGCACAAGTGATGAAACTCAGCACGGACTTATTCTGTAAGGATTAATCAGGGCACATTGCCCTCCAATGACATGCCAATGTTCGCACGTGACTCAATGACAAGGCAAGGAAACAAATATAGGCCGCACAGGACCAGCAGAAAGTCAGTAGCTTCTGGTTTGTGCGGAGATGGCCCTGGGACTGCAGCTTCAGCAGCAGGTGCTGGCTGGACTCCTGCTCTGTCTGTGCTTTGGGCGATGGGCCGAGGCTGGGAAGGTGCTGGTGGTCCCCATGGAGGGCAGCCACTGGCTCAGCATGCGGGAGGCCGTGCGAGAGCTCCACGCCAGAGGTCACCAGGCAGTGGTCATTGCTCCGGAGGTGAACCTGCACATCAAGGCAGAGGACTTCTTTACCGTGAAAGTCTATGCTGTTCCCTACACACAGGATGAGTTTGATTCCATCATGAGGACCCATATTCATGTGTTTTTCCAAAGAGTCCATTTTCTTACAATGTTTTGGGAAGCTATGGCAACTTTGAAAAATTGGTCTTTGCTGTATGAACGGTCTTGTGAGGCACTATTGTATAACAATGATCTGATCAGAGACCTGAATGCCAGTTCCTTTGATGTGGTTTTAACAGATCCTTTTAACCCCTGCGGGGCAGTGCTGGCTAAGTACCTCTCCATTCCTACTGTGTTTTTTTTGCGATCTCTTCTCTGTGGCTTAGATGTTGAGGGCACAGCATGCCCAAACCCTTTCTCATATGTTCCCAGGTTTTTTACAAGGAATTCAGACCGCATGACATTCTTCCAAAGGGTCAAGAACATGCTCTACCCTCTGGCCCTGAAGTACATTTGCCATGTGATTCCATCATGAGGACCCATATTCATGTGTTTTTCCAAAGAGTCCATTTTCTTACAATGTTTTGGGAAGCTATGGCAACTTTGAAAAATTGGTCTTTGCTGTATGAACGGTCTTGTGAGGCACTATTGTATAACAATGATCTGATCAGAGACCTGAATGCCAGTTCCTTTGATGTGGTTTTAACAGATCCTTTTAACCCCTGCGGGGCAGTGCTGGCTAAGTACCTCTCCATTCCTACTGTGTTTTTTTTGCGATCTCTTCTCTGTGGCTTAGATGTTGAGGGCACAGCATGCCCAAACCCTTTCTCATATGTTCCCAGGTTTTTTACAAGGAATTCAGACCGCATGACATTCTTCCAAAGGGTCAAGAACATGCTCTACCCTCTGGCCCTGAAGTACATTTGCCATGTTTCTTTCACTCCTTATGCACGTATGGCCTCTGAGCTGCTTCAGAGAGAGGTGTCGCTGGGGGAGATTCTTGCCTCTGCATCCGTGTGGTGTTCAGAGGAGACTTTGTGATGGACTACCCACGGCCGATCATGCCCAACATGGTGTTCATTGGGGGCATCAACTGTGCCAACAGGAAACCCTTATCTCAGGTGTGTCCTGCTGCTTTTCTTCAATCAGTGCTCCCAGGGGAGCATTAAAAAAAAAAAAAAAAACTTTAATTCGATGTGCTTCATTATATATTGATCTATCTAAAGATTTCCACCTCTCCTTCTCCTCCCAGCAGTCTTTGGTGAGCTAAATTTGTTAAAGTGTACCAGTAGTGTAGTAAAGGTTTTTGATGGTCTTTGAGAGGAATGAAAGGTAAGGCTGCGGGTCTGTAATAGGATTGACAAGCCATGTGTGATTCAACCGTGATTGTCCTTTTGAAAAGCAACTGTTGTAAAGGTTGTTCAGTTTTCTCTTGCTGAGGGAGAACAGAGAACATGAGCTATGAATTCATCCATCAGGGGCTTTTGGTTGAAGGTGTTCAATAGGAGGAAGGAAGATCTGGCAGATTGCATTTGTGAACCTGATAATGCAGAGTAGTTTTATCCTGGAGGGGATTGAGGTGTGGTCACAGACCGAAACACCAAAAAATCAGAAGTTTTAGAGAAGTGGAATAAATTAATTGTACGTGAGACAATGCCAGGGAGAGAAATTCGGTTTTCTGTGATTACAGAGAGAAATAAGTGAGAACACTTCTTCGGAGATGGAGCTGTGCTGATCAGATGTCTTCTGGCCAGGAGCTGTGGTCTGGAGTAAAATGTAGAGGCGTACAGAGTTGGATTCCCCACAGAAAGGTCATCAAGGTGGGACATGGAGGTCATTAAAGGCTAGCTGTAGGGGCTGGAGAGGAGCTAAAACTGAGCCTGTGAACATAGTGAAGGTTTGGACAGTGATGCTGAGAACTGAGTCTCAAAGAGGAAGCATTTGTTATGAGGGTTGACCACATTCACAAACCTCCTCTAGCCCAGGTCACCACACTGCAGGTTTCCATGGTGGGAACTATTGCACTCTTAATGGTTTTAGAGCTTCATATGTTAATCCTGAATATGTGAGTTTAATTGAAATAGGACTCTGTGGGCAGGATTTGTTTTCTTATCCACTGAATCAACCATCTTTTTTGCCCTCTTTTGTCACATGTACTGAATTTATATTAACTTCTATGACTTTAGGCCTCTTACAGTTTTTGTATTCTGATTTTTACATCTCTTTTCATTAATGTATTTATTATTGCACAACTCTAACTTCATTTTTCTTTATTGCTCACACTACAAAGTTTTATTCTACTTTATTTCCTCTTCATGCAACGCATTTGTCCAATGATGAAACATGTATGTATCTGTGAGATTTGTAAAAAGTGAAATGTAAGGAGGTGGTGTTCTTTTTAGTTTTTCTATGTGAGTGTATTTTCTAGAATTAACTGCATTGGTTCAAATCTTCGCTCCCATTTTCCTAGCTGAATGACCTTGACTGGGTGAGTTAACCATGAAGAAAATGAAAGTCGCTCAGTCATGTTCGACTCTGTGACCCCATGGACTGTAGTCCATGGGATTCTCCAGGCCAGAATACTGGAGTGGGTAGCTGTTCCCTTCTCCAGGAGATCTTCCCAACCCAGGGACTGAACCTAGATCCGCCTGCATTGCAGGCGGATTCTTTACCAGCTGAGCCACAAAAGGGAAGCCCAGAGTTAACCATTCTGACCTTAATATTGTCGCTATGAGCACACAAATATTGTCTATTATCATTACTTAAAATATACCCAACAGGAAAAGTTGTGTCATTTGGAGGCATTTAGGTATGTTTCTGCCAAATGAAAGATCACTTACCCTGAAATTCTCAAATGTTATACATGGTAAGCACACTCTTACCATTTTTGTTCCAACTAAATTGATTTTACTTTGAGATTTCATCTTGTTTATTTGGTATGTTTTATCCTTAGATGTGACTCCTTTAAATGTTTATGGAAATTTTTTTCACAATAGGAAAGATAAAATTTGTAATATTTTTGTTCCTTCTCCTTCTTAAGGTTTATGATGGGTTGAAATATTTTTGGGTCCCCTCAAAGAAATAACTTTTGGATTTGCTCATTTGTTTTACTATATTTGTTTTCTATTACATTAATTGCAACTTATAGTTTTTATTGATGATATCATCTTGTTTCCTTTGTTTTACTTTATAGCTATTTTTCTAATTTCTTATGTAAGCATTAAGTTCCTTTATGTTTTCTTAATAATGAAGAACTGAAGGTCATAGATAAAACATTCTCCCCATTCCTTAGATTTTGGTATAAACAGCTCTCATTTTCTTTTTTTAAACTTAAATGCATGTTTTTGATTTCTTCTTTGAGTCAGGGAGTATTTTTTAAAAAATGAGATTGTTTCCTAGCTCCCATATAGTTAACATTTGTTGCAGCCATCTTTCTATTATCTTTTGCAATTATTTTGAATTATAATCAGAGAATGTTTCTTGTGGAGTCACTACTTTAAAAAATGTTAATAGGTTCCTTTATAGTCTAGAACAGAATAGTCCAATAGAAATCTAATGCAAGTCACATATGTAACTGAAAGTTTTTTAGTAGATACATTAAAAAAAGCAAAAATAGGGTTAAAATTAATTTTAATTATATATTTTATTGAATCAAATATAAAAAAATACTAACTTTTAAACATATATTCAATACAAAAAATTTTCAGGTACTTGTTTGTTTTTGTTTCAGTTTTATTGAGATATAGTTGACAGGCTTCCCTGGAGGTTCAGATGGTAAAGCCTCCTCCTGCAGTGCAGGAGACTCGAGTTCCCTCATGGGTCAGCAAAATCCCTTGGAGAAGGAAATGGCTACCCACTCCAGTATTCTTGCCTGGTGAATTCCATGCACAAAGAAGCCTGGCAGGCTACAGTCGATGGGGTTGCAAAGAGTCAGACATGACTGAACAACTCACAATTTTGCTTGTCACTTTCCTGTAGAAGCTTACGGTGGACAGCAGAATGATTTGACTTAGCTAGATCATGAGACATTTACTAAAATAAATTTAGTGATCACCCATTATCTCACATGGAGAAGGCAATGGCACCCACTCCAGTACTCTTGCCTAGCAAATCCCATGTACAGAGGAGCCTAGTAGGCTGCAGTTCATGAGATCACGAAGAGTCGCTGACCGACTTCACTTTTACTTTTCACTTTCATGCATTGGAGAAGGAAATGGCAGCCCACTCCAGTGTTCTTGCCTGGAGAATCCCAGGGACGGGGGAGACTGATGGGCTGCCAACTATGGGGTGACACAGAGTCAGACACGAATGAAGTGACTTAGCAGCTTAGCAGCATTATCTCACATAGACACAAAATTAAAGGAGTTAATGTTGTTAATTCTTTCTGGAGTTATTTCTCCACTGATCTCCAGTAGCATATTGGACACCTGCCAGCCTGGGGAGTTCATCTTTCAGTGTCCTTTCTTTTTGCCTTTTCTTACTGTTCATGGGTTCTCAAGGCAAGAATACTGAAGTGGTTTGCCATTCTCTTCCAGTGGACCACATTCTGTCAGACCTCTCCACCATGACCTGCCCATCTTGGGTGGCCCCACATGGCATGGCTTCGCTTCATGAGTCAGACAAGGCTGTGGCCCATGTGATCCGATTGACTGGTTGTCTGTGACTGGTTTCAGTCTGTCTGCCCTCTGAAGCCCTCTCTCAGTGCCTACAGTCTTACTGACTTTCTCTTACCTCGGACTTGGGGTATCTCTTCATGGCTGCTCCAGCAAAGCGCAGCTGCCGTGCCCAACCTTGGATGCGGGTAGCTCCTTGCAGCCGCTCCTGCGCTGTTGCAGCCACCACTCCTGTGCTCAACGTTCAGAAAACTAAGACCATGGCATCCTCCCATCACTTCATGGCAAACAGATGGGGAAACAGTGGAAACAGTGGCTTACTTTATTTTGGGGGGGGTTCCAAAATCACTGCAGATGGTGATTGCAGCCATGAAATTAAAAGATGCTTACTCCTTGGGAGGAAAGTTATGACCAACTTTGACAGCATATTAAAAAGCAGAGACATTACTTTGTCAACAAAGGTCCATCTAGTCAAGGCTATGGTTTTTCCATTAGTACATATGGATGGGAGAGTTGGACTATAAAGAAAGCTGAGCGCCAAAAAATTGATGCTTTTGAACTGTGGTGTTGGAGAAGACTCTTGAGAGTCTCTTGGACTGCAAGGAGATCCAACCAGTCCATCCTAAAGGATATCAGTCCTAAATATTCATTGGAAGGACTGATGTTGAAGCGGAAACTCTAATACTTTGGCCACCTAATGTGAAGAGCTGACTCATTGGAAAAGACCCTGATTCTGGGAAAGATTGAAAACAGGAGGAGAAGGGGATGACAGAGGATGAAATGGTTGGATGGCATCACTGACTCAATGCACATGGGCTCGAGTAGACTCTGGGAGTTGGTGATGGACAGGGAGGCCTGGAGTGCCACGGTTCATGGGGTCTCTAAGAGTCGGACGTGACTGAGTGACTGAACTGATATTGAATATTGTTAATTACATCCCTAGTGTTTACTTCTCTTATAGCTCCACGTCTGTACCCTTAGACTGTCTCCATGCAATCCCCCTCCCCGCGTCTCCTGCCTCTGATTTCTCTTTCTATGAGCTTGCTTGCTTGTTTTTGTAGTTTGGTTGGCCTGCAGCACTGTGTTTGCTCCTATTATGCAACTCAGTGTTTCAGTACTTTGATACACTTCAAAATAATCACCACAATAAATCCAGCTATGATATTCATCATAGAAATGTATTACATAACTATTGACTGTATTTCTCACACTCCTTTCATACCTGTGACATTTATTTTGCAACCGAAAGTTTATATTTCAATCCCCCTCAGCCTTCTCTCTCCTTCCCTCACTCTCCTGCTTTTTGTCAACTACCTGTTTGTTCTCTATGAGTCTGTTTCTGTTCATTTGCTTTGCCTTTATTTTTCATATATAAGTGAAATCATACAGTATTTGTCTTTCCCTGATTTTTTCACTAAGCATGATACCCTCTGGGTCCATTCATGTTGTCACAAATGACAAGATTTCTTTCTTTCTTATGGCTGAGCAATATTCAATAGCCAATATTCTCAACTGTATAAACAAGGCTGCAATGAACATAGGGGTGTATATATGTTTTCTAATTAATGTTTTTTGGGGGTATTTAAATACCCAGGAGTGGAGTTGCTGGATGATATGACAGTTTTATTTTTAACTTTTTGAGAAACTCCATACTGTTTTCCATAGTGACTGCAACAATTTACATTGCCCACAACAGTGCTCTAGAGTTCTCCTTTCTCTACATCCTCACCAACCTTTGTTATTTACTGTCTTTTTGATAATAGCCATTCTGACAGGTGTGAGGTGATAGTTCGTTGTTGTTTGATTTGCATTTCTCTGATGATTAGTGATGCTGAGCATCTTTGCACATGCCTATTGGCCATTTGTATGTCTTCGCTAGAAAAATGTCTCTTTAAGTCTCAGTCCATTTTTAATCTTTTTTTTTTTGGTTTGTATTGACTTTTATCAGTTCTTTATGTCTTTTGGATCCTAACCTATTATCAGATATATTATTTGCAAATGTCTTCTTCCATTCAGAAAGTCACCTTTCCCTTTTGTTTGTAATTTTCCTTGCTCTTCTAAAAATTTTAGTTTGATAAAGTCCTATTTGTTTATTTTACTTTTGTCTCTTGTCTGAGGAATCATATCCAAAAAAAGTAATAGTAATATTAACAGTAATATTAAAAAAGTTAAAGAGGTCTTCTATCTTCTACCTGAAGTTTTACGGCTTTAGGTCTTTAATCTATTTTGAATTTATTTTTGTTCATATAGTGTGAGAGAGCAATCCAGTTTGAGTCTTTTGCGTGTAGCTGCCCAGTTTTCCCAATAGCATTTACTGAAGAGGCTATCTTCCCCGCATTGTATATTATCACCTCCTTTGTTGAAGATCAGCTGCAGTATAGGTCTGGAGTCACTTCTGCTCTATATCCTGTTCCATTGACATCTGTGTCTGTTTCTGCGTCAGTGCCTCACTGCTTTGATCACTGTAGTTTTGTAGCAGAGTTTTAAACCAGGAAGCATGATTCCTTCAGATTGCCTCTTATTTAAAAAACTGAAGTGTGTTAATTTACAATGTTGTGTTAGTTTCTGTCACACAGCAAATTCAGATATATACTCTTTTTCATTACAGATGATTACAAGGTATTGGATATAGTTCCCTTTGTTATATGTACGAACTTGCTATTTGTCTCTTTTATGTATAGTGATGTGTAGCTGTTAATCCCAAGCTCCTAATTTAACTCTCCTCTCTCTTTCCCTTTTGGTAACCAAACTTTCTTTTGTATGTTTGTGAGTCTGTTTCTCTTGAAAAATAAGTATTTGTATCCTTTTTTTAGATTCCACGTATAAGTGATACCTCATGATATGTGTCTTTATCTGATTATTTCACTTAGTATGATAATCTCTAAGCCCCATCCATGTTGCTGCTCCAGTTCTATTCTTTTTTCTCAAGGTTTTTTTTGTTTATTCAGTCTTTTATGCTTCCAAAAAATTTTTAGAATTATTTTTTCTTGTTCTTTGAAAAATGCCATCGGCGTTTTGATAGATACTGTGTTGAATCTGTCGCAGAAGGCAATGGCACCCCACTCCAATACTCTTGCCTGGAAAATCCCATGGGCAGAGGAGCCTGGTGGGCTGCAGTCCGCAAGGTCGCTAAGAGTCGGACACGACTGAGCGACTTCACTTTCACTTTTCACTTTCATGCATTGGAGAAGGAAATGGCAACCCACTCTAGTGTTCTTGCCTGGAGAATCCCAGGGACCGGGGAGCCTGGTGGGCTGCTGTCTCTGGGGTCGCACAGTCGGACACGACTGAAGCGACTTAGCAGCAGCAGCAGCAGCAGTGTTGAATCTGTAGCTTGCCTTGGGTAGTATGGTCATTTTAATAATGTTAATTCTTTCAATCCATGTATCCACAGTGTATCTTTCTATTTGTTTGTGTCAGCTTCAATTTCTTTCATCAGTGTCTTATAGTTCCTGGAGTACTTTAACCTTCTTAGATTTATTCCTAGGTGTTACATTCTTTTTGATATGATTGAAAATAGAATGGTAATATTAATAATTTCTTTTCCTGATAGCTCACTGTAGTGTATAGAAACGCAGTAGATTTCTGTATAATAATTTTGTATGCCTTAATATTACTGAATTCACTGATGAGTTCTAGTAGTTTTTGGTAGTGATTTTAGGATTTTCTACGTGTAGTGAGTATCGTGTAATCTGTGAAAAGTGAAAATTTTACTTCATCCTGTCAACACCAATCCCGGAGCTTGTGTCATCCTGCTGGAGGGTGGGTGAGGCCCAGGAGCACTGGTAGGCAATTCTAGGTCCCAGGTGGCTGAGAGCTCAGGGGATTCTAAGGTAGCTGGTCATAGTGGATGGGTCTGCGTCTCCACTCAACCAGCCCTTTTACATGAGGCATCCTTGTACTGGTGTTGACAGGGTGATGGGTGGGGCTGGGTCCTGATGCTAATGATTTCAAAATGGCACTAGTCAGCACAGTGTCACTGTTAGAGCTGAGCTCCCCCAAAACAGTTGGTGCCCGTATTTATACCTCAGAATGATCTCTGTCTCCTGCCTCTCTGGGAGGCTGTTTAAGATCAGCAGGTCGGTCTGACCAGGCTCCTTTCTGATTGCTGCTTCTTCCCTGGTCCCTAGAGTATGTGAGATTTTGTGTGCACACTTTGAGAGTGGAGTCTCTATATCCTACAGCCCCTGGCTGTCCTGAAAGTAAGCCCCACTGGCCTTCCAAGCCCAACATTCTGGAAGCCCTTCTTCCCATTTCAGGACCCCCAGGCTAGGAAGCCCAATGTGGGCTCATATCCCTCACTCCTGAGGGAGAGCCTCTGCAATACTAATTAACTCCCATTTCTGGATCGTCCACCCTGGGGTGTGGGTCTTGATTATACCATGTCTTCAGTTCAGTTCAGTCGCTTAGTTGTGTCTGACTTTGTGACACCAGGGACTGCAGCATGCCAGGACTCCCTGTCCATCACCAACCCCCAGAGTTTACCCAAACTTCTGTCCACTGAGTCGGTGATGCCATCCAGCCATCTCATCCTTGGTCGTCCCCTTCTCCTCCTGCCTTCAATCTTGCCCAGCATCAGGGTCTTTCCAATCAGTCAGCTCTTCGCATCAGGTGGCCAAAGTATTAGAGTTTCAGCTTCAACATCAGTCCTTCCAATGAACACCCAGGACTGATCTCCTTTAGGATGGACTGGTTGAATCTCCTTGCAGTCCAAGGGACTCTCAAGAGTCTTCTCCAACACCACAGTTCAAAAGCATCAATTCTTCAGCACTCAGCTTTCTTTATAGTCCAACTCTCACAACCATACATGGCTACTGGAAAGACCATAGCCTTGACTAGATGGACCTATTTTGGCAAAGTAATGTCTCTGCTTTTGAATATGCTGTCTAGGTTGGTCATAACTTTCCTCCCAAGGAATAAGCATCTTTTAATTTCACGGCTGCAATCACGATCTGCAGTGATTTTGGAGCCCAGAAAAATAAAATCAGCCACTGTTTCCCCAAGTGAAAGTGAAAATCACTCAGTTGTGTCCAACTCTTTGTGACCCCATGGACTATACAGTCCATGGAATTCTCCAGGTTAGAATACTGAGTGGGTAGCCTTTCCCTTCTCCAGGGGATCTTCCCACCCCAGGGGTTGAATCCAGGTGTCCTGCATTGCAGGCAGATTCTTTACCAGCTGAGCCACCAGGGAAGCCCAAGAATACTGGAGTGGGTAGCCTATCCCTTCTCCAGTGGATCTTCCGAACCCAGGAATCAAACCAGAGTCTCTACAAATCTTCTTGCGGTTCCTTCTTTATATACTTAGCTGTGGAAGATCTTTCCAGCTAGTCTTCGGTAACTTGTAATATTGGTGAGCCTGTAAGAGGAAGTGAGCCCAAGATCTTCCCAGTCCAACATCTTGGCCAGTTTCCTCCATATAAAATTATTAATGAGATACTTCAGAATTAAAAATGTCACACTAAGTCCTCCAGACCTGGTATGTCTTTTCTACATACAGCACGTAGCACTTTGGACTCTACACATTTCAAGTACTCAATACTCAAGCGTAATCAGTGGCTACTATGTGAGACAGCATATGATCAGTGTAAACATTCCATATGTGAACCTAAAGATGTATATTTTAAATTTTTCTGTTAAGAAAAGCTCAATGTGCCTAATACAGAAAATAATACCTAAAAATATTCCCCCATTGAACTGAATTTTTCTCAAATTACATTTGGAAGTTTTACAAGTTTTTCTTTAGATATACAGCTTTTAGATTGTTGCACACAGGTTTATGACTGTTGTGTTTTCTTCACAAAATTTTCTGTTTAATGCTTAAGTGTGGTAAAACATCCCTAACATAAGATTTACCATCTTAACCATATTTAAGTGTGCAGCTTAGTAGTGTTAATTACAGTCATATTGTTGTGCAACCAATGTCCATAACTCTTTGTCTTGAAAAACTGAAACTCTCTACCCCTTAAATGACATCTCTCCATTTCTCCCACTTCATAGTCCCTGGAAACCAGCATTTCACTTTCTGTGTCTATGAATCTGAGTACTCTAGATATCTAATATAAGTGGATTTGTACAGTATTTGTCTTTTTGATACTGGCATTTTCACTTGGCATCGTGTTCTCTGGATTCATTCATGTTGTCATATATGTTGTTAGAATTTCTTTCCTTTTGAAGGCTGAAATGTATTTCATTGCATAAATGGGGCACAGTCTGCTTATCTGTTTATCATCCAATGAGCATGGTTGGCTTTCACCTTAAGGCTATTGGGGATAATGCTGCTGAACATGGATGTACAAACGCCTCTTTAAGACTCTGTTTTCAATTATTTTGTGCATGTACTAAGAAGTGGGATGGCTGGATCATCTGGTATTTAAGTTTCTGAGGAGCTGCCATTCTGTTTTGACAGTGGCTACAACAATTTACGTTCCCATCAACAGTACACAAGGGTTCCAATTTTCCCACATTTTTTCCCAAGCCTTGTTTTCTGTCTTGTTTGTTTTATGATTGCCATCCTAATGGTGTGAGGAGACATCTCATTGTAGCTTTGATTTGCATTCCCCTAATGATTATGTTAAGCACCTTTTCAATGCTTATTGGTTACTTACACATATTCTTTCAAGATGTCAAGTTTTGAATGTCAAAATGTCTATTTTGAATCAGGTCTTTTTGCTGATGTTGAGTTTCATGAGTTCTGTATATATTCTGGATGTTAATCCTGTATCAAATATATTTGTAAATGTTTTCTTCCACTCTATGGTGTGCCTTTTTGGTTTTGGCTTCTCTGGTGGCTCAGATAGTAAAGAATCTGCCTGCAATGTGGGAGACTGGGATTAGATCCCTGGGTTGGAAAGATCCGCTGTGGAAGGGAATGGCAACCCACACCAGTACTCTTACCTGGAGAATCCCCTGGACAGAGGAGCCTGATGGGCTACCGTCCATGGGGTCGCAAAGAGTCAGACATGACTGAACAACTAACACAAGAAGTTCATACATAAATATGTATATATCTGTATCTTAAGTTTGCATTTATTCTAGCACCTCTGTGCTTTTACTCTGTTGTTAATATCATTTGAGGCACACATTTAAAACTTTTTCATGAAGTCCAATTTTTAATATTTTATTAGCTATTCTTTGGTGTAATTTCAAGAAATCTTTGCCAAATATTGTCCTGTTTTCTCATATGTCTACTTTGAAGAGTTTTATAGCTTTGGTCTGACATTCAGGTCTTTGATTTTGAGTTGAACTTTTATATGGCATTGGGCTTCCCTGGTGGCTCAGTAGTAAAGGATATGCCAGTCAGTGCAGCAGGCACAGGTTCAATCTCTGGGTCAGGAAGATCCCTGGAGAAGGAAATGGCAACCCACCCTAGTATTCTTCCCTAGGAAATTCCATGGACAGAAGAGCCTGGTAGGGTTTCAAAAGAGTCTGACACGAATTAGCAATGAAAGAAATATAAAATAGTATATGGCATTAATAAGAGTCCAATTTCATTGCTTACATTCAGACGCCCAGTTTTCCCAGCACCATTTATTGGAAAGACAGTCCCTATTGAATATTGTGCAGCCTTGCCCAAAATAACTTGACCATATATGTGATGTCTATCTCTTTTACTTGAAAAATGTATTTAAAAGTTGTTTGAGAGCATTGTCTGATAGGAGTCACTCCTATCAGAAACCAGAACTGCTTCTAGGTGAATTTTTTGGGTCATATTACAAATCTCAATGAGATTTGACTTGGCCTATCATTTTTTCTATACCTTAATTTGGTGCAAAATCAAGAGTTAGAGTGTTCATTCTTCCCAGGCATGGTGTTGTATGTCTCTTCATTTATTTTATTCTAGTGTAGGGTTAAAGCTCTAACTGGACCAGAGAAAATACCATTAGTTTCCAATCCCCCAGGTGCACTGTGTAGCCTTAGTTGGCTTAGTATATGTGTTACTTTGAATGGCAAGCACGGGGCAGCTGATCACATTTTTGCTGGTCTGGGGCTGGGCAGCCCATGAAGTCCTCCCACATCGTCCCCAGGGCAGATGGGACACGGAGATGTCATATCCTGCTGAGCACTCATGAGCATCAATCTCTGTAGCAGGGCCACCTCATGGGTCCAAGGTGCAAGCAGTTGCATAGGCCCCATCTCAGAAGGGTCCCACAAATCCAGGAGCCCCTCAGTTTTGGAGGAATCTGTCCTTATAAGGACTCAGCACTGTAACTGACCTTGGAAAAAGATCTGCACATAAACTATGAGATATAATAAAAGCCCAGATTAAGGTACACCCCAGTCCCTAAACAGAGTAGCAGAAGACTGACGCCTCCAGCATCAGAGGACGATTCAGAGAGACTGGCTGGGGGCAAGGGGACAGCTCCCTGCTGTCCAGGGTGTGCAGATCTTCGGGACTGGTGCTCTCTGACCCCACTGTGTCATTGCTAAGTGTTGCCTTGCCCACTGATGCTTTAGATAACAGCAACTCTTATTCCAGGAAGTTAATACAGATGTTTCCAACATCACTTCTGTTGTCTTCATCAGGAATTTCATCAGATATTTCCATATACGACAGCTCCTCCAACATACTCTCCCCCTGAACAGTGGAAGAGGTGTCTCAGTGTGGAAGAGGAACACAAAGACAACCAGGTTCCCTCCTGCTGAGAGAAAGCTGCCTCAGCGATGTTATACTTTCCCTGGAAGTGAACAATGAAGTGCTCCTTGCTCACCTGTCAGTCAGGAGAAAGAGTTTAAAGAGTTCTCAGATAAGGGCACATGCACCAGAGGTTCTGGGTGGGCACTGGGACAGAGGTGACTTCTGAGAGTTCAGTCCAGGCCTGCAGAGGGTGATTAGCAGAGAGGCAGAAGTTGATCAAAGGGAATGTGCCCACGCAGCCTTGCTTTGGGAATTGGACGACAAACATTTCAGTACCTAGAATGTTCCCTACCAGAAGCAGCAGAGTCAGAGGAGATTTTCCAAGATAAGAGAGGAAGGGACTTTCCCGGGGTGAAATCGGAGGTAATGAAACCCAGACATGGACTTATCCTGTAACGATTAATGTATGGATGGCAAACTGCCCTCCAATGCCACGCCATTTTGCTTACATGACTTGATGATAAGATAAAGGGAACAAATATGGGTGGCATAGCTCGACTGGAAACTCAGTAGCTTCTGGTTTGTGTGGAGGTGGCCCTGGGACTGCAGCTTCCATGGCAGGTGCTGGCTGGACTCCTGCTCTGTCTGTGCATCAAGTGAAGGACCGAGTCTGAGAATATGCTGGTGGTCCCCATGGAGGGCAGCCACTTGTTTAGCATGCAGGAGGCCATTAAAGAGCTCCAGGCCCAAGGCCACTGAGCAGTGGCTGTTCCTCTGCAGGTGAATATACACACCCCGGCAGAGTGCTTTTTCACCATGAAAATCTATGCAATTCCTGACACGCAGGAAGAATATGATTCTCTCATGAGGGGTCATGTTCATCTGCTTTTTGAAAGAGAATGTTTGCTAGCACTGTTTCTGGGAGCTATGGTGTCTGTAACGACTGTTTGTTTGCTCTCTGTAAGGTCTTTTGAGGGATTGTTGTATTCCAACGACCTGATCAGGCACACAAATGCCAGTCCCTTTGATGCAGTTTTAAGGGACCCTATGTACTGCACGGGGCTGTCTTGCTGATCCAGTTCACAGCAACAACTGTTCCCCTGTATCCCACTTGCGAATGTTTGTTGAACCCGTGGTAGCAAGGCGCCAGCTAAGGCTGGAATAAGACTCAAGGAGCCGTGGAAACTGCAGACGCGTTTCTTCTCTCCTGGCTGGCATAGCAGCCGTAGCAGCAGACACGCTATATTCTCTCCTCTGGTGGCTCACAGCCGTGAGGTAGTAGTAATGCCGCAGCTCTTTAGGTGGAGCTCAGACAGGAGCCTGGTGGGCTGCAGTCCATGGGGTCACTAAGAGTCAGACACGACTGAGTGACTTCCCTTTCACTTTTCACTTTCATGCATTGGAGATGGCAATGGCAACCCACTCCAGTGTTCTTGCCTGGAGAATCCCAGGGACGGAGGAGCCTGCTGGGCTGCCGTCTATGGGGTCACACAGAGTCGGACACGACTGAAGCGACTTAGCAGCAGCAGCAGCAGCAGACAGGCACACCGCACAAAGTAGCCCGGGACCACGCAAGCATCCCTGAGGCGCACGAGCAGCGCTAGGCAATGCGCTCAGCTGTTCGGTTCAGTTCACTCGCTCGGTCGTTTCCGACTCTTTGCGACCCCACGGACTGCAGCAGGCCAGGCCTCCCTGTCTATCACCAACTCCCGGAACTTACTCAAACTCGTGTCCATCAGGTCGGTGATGCCATCCAACCATCTCATGCTCTGTCACCCCCATCTCCTCTTGCCCTCAATCTTTCCCAGCATCAGGGTCTTTTCCAGTGAGTCACCTCTTTGCATCAGGTGGCCAAAGTATTGGAGTTTCAGCTTCAGCATCAGTCCTTCCTGAACTGGTTGATTAGCTGTCTTCCCTACAGGGGCTGGCTAAGTACCTGTTGATTTCTGCTGTATTTATTTATTTATTGTGTTCCCTCTGTGTGACTTAGATTTTGAGGGCATGCTGTTGGGAGTTCCCAAGGGAAACATACTTTTTATAAATGTCTTACTTCCAGGTGCTTAATATATATTGATCTTTCTGAAAGTTCCTACCTCGCATTCTCCTTCTAACAGCCTCTGTTGTGGTGGATGGTTAAATGCCTTCAGTAGTGTAGTCAAGGTCGTGATGGTCTTTGAGAGGAGTGACAGGGATGAGGGTCTGCAAGAGGACTGATAAGTGATCGTGTTTGTTATTCAACTGTGATTGCCCTTTTGTGAAGGCACTGTTGTAACCATTGTCCGATTTTCTCCAGCTGAGTAGGAGCACGTTTGTTGAGCTGAGAATTCATCCATCAGGAGTTTGCCTGATGGGTGTTCCATAGAAGGAGGAAAGAATAGCAGATGGCATTTGTTGAACTGAGAGTGGTTTTGTCTTGGAAAGGATTGTGGTTGCAGGAGACCTAAACACCAAAAGGAATCTGAAATTTCAGAGAGGTAGATAGAGTAAGTGGAAGTGAGATAATACCAGAGAGAGAAGTCAGGGTCTCCATGATCAGAGAAAGGAATAATTGAGCCCAGCTTCTCAGAGATGGAGCTGTGCTGACCAGAAGTTTTCTGGTGTCTGGAGTAAAATGTGGTGATGTATGGGGTTGGATTGCGTGTCATGTAGGTCTTCAAGGTGGGACACTGAGGTCATCAAAAGGTAGTGATGGGGGCTGGAAAGAGGTAAACTGAGCCTATGAATGTATTGAAGGTGGGGGCAGTGATGCTGAGAACTGAGTCTCAAAGTGGAAAGATTTGACCACATCACCAAATCTGCCCCAGCCCTGACCACTCCACCCCAAGTTTCCATGATGGGAACTACGGCTTTCTTCACAGGTTCACAGTCTTCTCATGCTAACTCTGGATATTTGGGTTTAATTGAAATAAGACTGTTGGGGGAAGGATTTGTTTCTTCAGTTCAGTTCAGTTCAGTCGCTCAGTCGTGTCCGACTCTTTGCGACCCCATGAATCACAGCACGCCAGACCTCCCTGTCCATCACCAACTCCTGGAGTTCACTCAGACTCACGTCCATTGAGTCCATGATGCCATCCAGCCATCTCATCCTCAGTCGTCCCCTTCTCCTCCTGCCCCCAATCCCTCCCAGCATCAGGGTCTTTTCCAATGAGTCAACCCTTTGATAAGGTGGCCAAAGTACTGGAGCTTCAGTTTTAGCATCATTCCTTCCAAAGAAATCCCAGGGCTGATCTCCTTCAGAATGGACTGGTTGGATCTCCTTGCAGTCCAAGGGACTCTCAAGAGTCTTCTCCAACACCACAGTTCAAAAGCATCAATTCTTCTGCGCTCAGCCTTCTTCACAGTCGAACTCTCACATCCATACATGACCACAGGAAAAACCATAGCCTTGACTAGACGGACCTTAGTCGGCAAAGTAATGTCTCTGCTTTTGAATATACTATCTCGGTTGGTCATAACTTTTCTTCCAAGGAGTAAGTGCCTTTTAATTTCATGGCTGCAGTCACCATCTGCAGTGATTTTTGAGCCCCAAAAAACAAAGTCTGACACTGTTTCTACTGCTTCCCCATCTATTTCCCATGAAGTGATGGGGCCAGATGCCATGATTTGTTTCTTAATCCACTGAATTGGAGAAGGAAATGGCAATCCACTCCAGTACTATTGCCTGGAAAATCCAATGGACAGAGGAGCCTGGTAGGCTACAGTCCATGGGGTTGCAAAGAGTCGGACACGACTGAGCAACTTTACTTACCACTGAATTAGCTGTTTTTTTTTTTTTTTCCTGACTTGTGTCTCATGTACTTAATCTATATTAACTTCCATGACTTTAGGTCTGATAGCTTTTGTATTCTTCGATTGTGGGAGATCTTTTTATTGCTGATTCAATTTCATTACTGGTAATTGGTTTGATAATGTTTTCTATTTCTTCCTGGTTCAGTCTTGGGATGTAGTCCTCTTCTAAGAATCTGTCCATGTCTTCTAATTGTTCATTTTATTGGCATATAACTGTTCACAGTAATCTCTTATGATCCTTTATATGTTTTGTGTGTTTGTTGGGACTTCATCTTTCTCATTTTGGCTTTTATTTACCTGGACTTCCTTTCTTTTTGATGACTCTGACTGAAAGTTTATCAACTCTATTTTTTTTTTTTCAAAGAATCAGTTCTTTGTTTCATTGATCTTTTAATTTCTGGCTTAAGCATTATGATTTTTTTTCTTTATATTACTTCTGGATTTTGGTTATTCTTTTTAGTTACTTTGGGTGTAAGTTTAGGTTATTTCAGATTTTTCTTATTTCATGAGCTATGCTTGTATGGCTAAAAATGTTCCTTTTAGAACTACTTTTACTGTTTCCCATAGATTTTGGATTGTCATGTTTTCATTTTTATTTGTCTTGAGGTATTTGTTTAGTTTCTTCAATGACTGTAACACATTGTTTTGCTTCTATGTGTTTTTGCAGCTTTTTTTTTTTGTAGTTCAGTTTTAGTTTCATAACATCATGGTTGGAAAAGGTGTTTGATATGATTTCAGTATTCTTAAGTTTAGTAACACTTGATTTGTGTGATTTATCAAGACAGATATACCATGTACACTTGAAAAGAATGTGTATTTTGCTGCTTTTGGATGGACTGTTTTGTGTATATCTGTTAAGCCTAGCTGGTCTAATGTGTTGTTTAGGACCAGTGTTTCTGTATTGGTTTTCTGTCTGAGTGCTGTGTCCACTGATGTATGTGGGATTTTCAATCACCCTAATATTGTTGCTTACTGTCACCTTGTCTTTTTATGTCTGCTAATACTCACTGTTTGTATTTAAGTGCTCCTATGTTGGGGCCACATATGTCTGCATATATATCTAATGGTGGCCCACTGGTAGGTTAATCTGGGTCCTGGAGTCCCTGTCTGTAGAGCCCAAGCTTCCTGGAGCTGGCGTCAGTCTGCGGGAAGGTGGGGTGAGGCCCAGCGGTGTCCTGGGCTCATGCTGGTGCACTGATAGGTAAGTCCAGCTCCTTGGCACCGTAGCGCACAGGGCCTGGTCCTGGGCCTTCTGGTGGATGGGGCCAGGTCCCAGGTGGCCTCTTCTCAGAGGGTTAATGCAGCTGCCCTACTAGTGGATGACTCTGTGTCTCCACTCAACTAGCTACTTGACCTGAGTATCCTAGTACTAGTGCTGACTAACTGACGGGTGAGGCTGTGTCCCGATGTTAATACGTAGACGGATGATCCAAACAGCCCTTGCTGGCACAGTATCACTGTGGAAGAATGAAGCTCTCCAAAACTGCTGCTGCTCATGTCTATATCCCAGGATGATCTCTGTTTGTCTTTTGCCTTTCTGGAAGGTTCTTCAATATCAGCAGGTGGGTCTGACCCAGGTTCCTTTCAGATTACTTCTTCCCTACATCCTAAAGTGTGTGAGATTTTGTGTGCACCCTTTGAGAGTGGTGGAGAAGGAAATGGCAACCCACTCCAGTACTCTTGCCTGGAGAGTCCCATGGACGGAGGAGCCTGGTAGCCTGCAGTCCATGGGGTTGCAAGGGTCGGACACAACTGAGCGACTTCACTTTACTCGCTTCACTCACTTCATACTTTATCACTGGAGAAGGAAATGGCAACCCACTCCAGTGTTCTTGCCTGGAGAGTCCCATGGACAGAGGAGCCTGGCTGGCTGTGGTCCGTGGGGTTGCAGAGTTGGACATGACTGAAGTGACTAAGCGTGCATGCATTGGAGCGTGGAGTCTCTATGCCCTGTGGCTCCTGGCTCTCCTAAAAGGAAACCCCGCTGACCTTCCCATCCCAACATTCCGGAAGCTCCTCTTCCTGGTTCTGGACCCCCATGCTGGGACCCCAATGTGGGGTCCTATCCCTCACTTCTTAGGGAGAAGGTCTGCAATTGTAATTATCCCGCACTTGTGGACTGTTTGCCCAGGGGTATGGGTCTTGATTATACCATGTCTCCACCTCTCTTACACATCTTGTTGTCCTTCCATCTTTACATATTTAGTTGTGAAAGATTCTTCAGCTAGTCTTCAGGTCTTTCTCATCAATGTTTATTCTGTAAATTGTAATATTGGTGTGCCTGAGGGAGGAAGTGATCTCAAGGTCCCCCCCGTCCGATGTCTTGGCTACTTTTCTCAGTGTGAATTAATGAATGAGACACTTCACATTTTAAGATTTCATACTAAGTCTTCAGAATCTGGTGTATAGTTTAACTCACAGACATATCAATTTATACCTACATATTTCAAGTGCTCAATAGCCACGCGTAGCTAGTGGCTACAATAATAGCATATGATCAACACTTGTAAACATTACGTAGATAAACGAAAAGACGTATATTTTCATTTTTTGTTAGAAAACCCAACATCCCTAATTCTGAAAATGATGTCTTAAAAATATTTCTTAATTTAACTGAATTTTCTCAATTTACATTTAGAATTTTTAATAGTTTTTACTTTAAAAATATGGCTACTAGATTGGCACAAAGTTTCGACTGTTGTGTTTTATTCATAAATTTGCCTGTCCAAAATGTTTAATCGTGGCACAATACCCCAGCATGATTTACTGTCTCGAACATTGTATATGCACAGTTTAATAATGTTAGTTACACTCACCTTACTGTGCAGCCAATCTCCAGAAGGCTTCATTATGAAAAACTGAAACTCTGTACCCCTTAAATATCTCCCTATTTCCCCCACTCTGTGGTTCTTGGGAACCCCCATTTTACTTTCTGTCTCTATGAATTTGAGTACTCTAGGTTCCTCATATTAGTGGAATGATACAGTATTTTTCTTTTCGATACTTAGTATTTCACTTAGCAGGCTGGCCTCTAGGTTTATTCGTGTTGTGTATATATTGTTCAAATTTCCTTTCTTTTTAAGACTGAATAATAATCCACTGTGTAGACCACAGTTTGCTTATCTGTTCATCTGCCAGTGAACATGGGTTGCTTTCATCTTCTGCGTATTGTGACTAATGCTGCGATGAACACGGGTGTACAATATGTCTTTGAGACTCTGCTTTCAATTCTTTTGGGTATATACCCACAAGTGCAATGGCTGGATCATCTGCTTTTTTTTTTTTTTTTTTCCAATTTTTTGAGGAACTTTCATCCTGTTTTCCACAGTGACTACACCATTTTATATTTTCAGCAACAGTACATGAGGGGTTCAATTTCTTTACATCCTCTCCAAGGCTTGTTATCTTTTTTCTTTCTTTTATTTTTATGATAGCTATCCTAATGGGTGTGGCCCGACACTTGGTGAAGCTTTGATTTTCATTTCCCTCATGATTAATGATGTTGAGCATCTTTCATTGCTCACTGGTCATTTCCACACGTGACCAGTGTCTGAGTCCTTTGTCCATTTATGAGTCAGGTCTTTTGTTGTTGAGTTATAGGAGTTCTCTGTATGTTCTGGATATTAATCCCTTATCAGATATATTTCATGTCCTACTCTTTGCGACCTCATAGACTATATAGTCCATGGAATTCTCCAGGCCAGAATACTGGAGTGGGTAGCTTTTTCCTTCTCCAAGGGATCTTCCCAACCCAGGGATCAAACATAAATATTTTCTTCCATTCTATGGTTTGCATTTTTACTCTGTTGATAATATCTTTTGATACACACATTTAAAATTTTTTCATGAAGTCTAATTTGTTAATTTTTCATTAACTATGCTTTGGTGTAATTTTCAAGAAATCTTTGTGAAATACAATGTTCTGAAGTTTTGTCCTATGTCTTCTTCAAAGACGTTTATAGGTTTAGGTCTTACATTTATGTCTTTGATCTATTTTGAGTTGAACTTTTATATGGCATTTGTAAGAGTCCAAATTCATTGTTTACATTTGGACATTCAGTTTTTCCTGCACCATTTGCTGACAGGACTATCCCTTTTGAATATTCTTTGCACTGTTGCCAAAAATAACTTGACCATATATGTGAAGTCTATCTCTTTTAATTTGAAAATTTTATTTAAAAGTTGTGTGGCAAATATGTGTGGGAGTATTGATATGATAGGAGCTACTCCTATCACAAGCCAGAAATGCTTTTTGTTCTTGTTGTTTAGACCTAAGCTGTGTCTCACTCTTGTTGTTTAGAGCTAAGTGTGTCTAAGTTGTATCTACTCAAAGGACTGTAGCCCACCAGACTTCTCTGTCCATGGGATTTCCCAGGCAAGAATACTGGAGTGGGTAGCCAATCCCTTCTCCAGGGGATCTTCCTGACCCTGGGGACCTGGGTCTCTGCATTGCAGGTAGATTCTTTACCATTGGAGCTACCGAGAAATGCTTTTAGGTGAATTAAAAAAAAAAAATATATATATATATATATATATATATTTGTTCATAATACAAATCCTGGTGACATTTTGCTCGGTCTGCCATTACATCTATACCTTAATTTGGGGGCAAAATCAAGAATGTCAGAGTGTTGAATCTCCCTATGCATGAGGCTGTATGCATCTTCTGTTATTTTTTCTAGTCTAGATGTATATTTCTAACTGTAGCAGAGAAAATACCACACTCCTTGCCAATCCCGTAAGTGCACCATGTACCCTCACTTGGTTCGTAGTATACATGTAGGTTGAGTGCCAGACACAGGGCAGCTGATCACAGTGAAGGAAGCCAGAAAGTTGTGCCGTAATCTTTATGACATGCAGTTAAGAGCCGGACAATTAACAGGGGTCACTGAGTTCTTAGTGAGTCAGTTCTTATCAGGTGGCCAAAGTATTGGAATTTCAGCTTCAACATCAGTCCTACCAAATAACACCCAGGACTGATCTCCTTTAGGATGGACTGGTTGGGTCTCCTTGCAGACTCTCAAGAGTCTTCTCCAGCACCAGAGTTCAAAATCATCAATTCTTCTGCGCTCAGCTTTCTTTATAGTCCAACTCTTACATCCATACATGACCACTGGAAAAACAATAGCCTTGACTAGACGGACCTTGGTTGATAAAGTAATGGGTCTGCTTTTAAAAATGCTGTCTAGATTGGTCATAACTTTCCTTCCTAGGAGTAAGAGTCTTTTAATTTCATGGCTGCAGTCACCATCTGCAGTGATTTTGGAGCCCAGAAAAATAAAGTCTCTCACTGTTTTCACTGTTTCCCCATCCATTTGCCATGAAGTGATGGGATCAGATGCCATGATCTTAGTTTTCTGAATGTTGAACTTTGAAGCCAACTTTTTCACTCTCCTCTTTCACTTTCATCAAGAGGCTCTTAAGTTCTTCACTTTCTGCCATAAGGGTGGTGCCATCTGCATATCTGAGGTTATTGATATTTCTCCCAGCAACTTAGATTCCACTTGTGCTTCCTCCAGCCCAGGTCTTGGTGGAGAGTTCTGACAAAATATGGTCCATTGGAGAAGGGAATGCAAACCACTTCAGTATTCTTGCCTTGAGAACCCCATGAATAGTATGTAAAAGCAAAATGATAAGACATTGAAAGATGAACTCCACAGGTCAGTAGGCACCCAATATGCTACTGGAGATCCGTGGAGAAATAACTCCAGAAAGAATGAAGAGAAGAAGCCAAAGCAAAAACAATACCCAGTTGTAGATGAGTCTGGAGATAGAAGCAAGGTCTGATGCTATAAAGAGCAATATTGCTCTTTACATTCCAGGAACCCAGAATGTTCAGTTCAGTCACTCAGTCATGTCCGAATCTTTGCGACCCCATGAACCACAGCACACCAGGCTTCCCTGTCCATCACATACTCCTGGAGTCCACCCAAACCCATGTCCATCGAGTCGGTGATGCCATCCAACCATCTCATCCTCTGTCATCCCCTTCTCATCCTGCCTTCAAACTTTCCCAGCATCAGGGTCTTTTCAAATGAGTCAGCTCTTCGCATCAGGTGGCCAAACTATTGGAGTTTCAGCTTCAACATCAGTCCTATCAAAGAACACCCAGGACTGATCTCCTTTAGGATGGACTGGTTGGATCTCCTTGCAGTCCAAGGGACTCTCAAGAATCTTCTCCAACACCATTGTTCAAAAGCATCAATTCTTGGGTGGCCCTAAACAGCATGGCTTAGTTTTCATTGAGTTAGACAAGGCTGTGATCCATGTGATTAGATTGGAGATAATCTCGAAAGGAGATTCTCCACATCCCCCACCTCCAAGGTAAGAAGCAGTGGCTGCACTTTGCTGGAGCAGCCATGAAGAGACACCCCATGTCCAAGTTAAGAGATACCCCGGTAAGATGGTAGGCACTGAGAGAGGGCATCAGCAGGCAGACAGACTGAAACCACAATCACAGAATCTAACCAATCTAATCACCGACACTTTAGATAACAGCAATTCTAATTCTGTGAAGTGCAAACAAATTAACCAACTCTTCAGCTCTCTTCCTCAAGGATCCCTCCAGATATTTGGATGTTTGACAGCTGTCCCAATAGACTCTTCCCTGAACATTGCAAGAGGTGTCTCAGTGTTGAACAGGAAAAAATGGACAGCGAGCGTCCTCTATCCGCTAAGAGAAAGCTGTCATAGAAATGTCATGTATTAATATGTCCCTGGAGGTGCTCTGAGTTCGAACACCCATGAATAGGGAGAAAGAGTTTAAAGAGTTCTCAGATAAGGTCACATTCAGCAGAGGTTCTGGGTGGGGACTGGGGCAGAGGTGACTCCTCAGCATTCAGTCCAGCCCCAGAGAACATGGTTAGCAGAGAGGTAGGAGGTGATCAAGGGAATGCACAGGCATAGCCTTGCTTTGGGTCTTGGATGAAGAACAAGAGAGTGTACCAGAATGCTCCCCAGAGGAAGCAGCAGGTCAGAGGAGTTTTTCCAAGATAAGGGGGAGTGATCTTTCTTTGGGTGAAACCAGAGGTGATAAAACATGGGCATAGATTTATCTTGTAATGATTAATGTTCAGAGGGCTCAGTTCAGTTCAGTCCCTCAGTCGTGTCTGACTCTTTTCGACCCCATGAATCTCAGCACGCCAGGCCTCCCTGTCTATAACCATCTCCCGGAGTTCACTCAGACTCACGTCCATCGAGTCTGTGATGCCATCCAGCCATCTCATCCTCTGTTGTCCCCTTCTCCTCCTGCCCCCAATCCCTCCCAGCATCAGAGCTTTTTTCAATGAGTCAACTCTTCGTATGAGGTGGCCAAAGTACTGGAGCTTCAGCTTTAGCATCATTCCTTCCAAAGAAATCCCAGGACTGATCTCCTTTAGAATGGACTGGTTGGATCTCCTTGCAGTCCAAGGGACTCTCAAGAGTCTTCTCCAACACCACAGTTCAAAAGCATCAGTTCTTCTGTGCTCAGCCTTCTTCACAGTCCAAATCTCACATCCATACATGACCACAGGAAAAACCACAGCCTTGACTAGACGGACCTTAGTTTGATGCCATCCAGCCATCTCATCCTCGGTCGTCCCCTTCTCCTCCTGCCCCCAATCCCTCCCAGCATCAGGGTCTTTTCCAATGAGTCAACTCTTCGCATAAGGTGCCCAAAGTACTGGAGCTTCAGTTTTAGCATCATTCCTTCCAAAGAAATCCCAGGGTTGATCTCCTTCAGAATGGACTGGTTGGATCTCCTTGCAGTCCAAGGGACTCTCAAGAGTCTTCTCCAACACCACACTTCAAAAGCATCAATTCTTCTGCGCTCAGCCTTCTTCACAGTCCAACTCTCACATCCATACATGACCACAGGAAAAACCATAGCCTTAACTAGACGGACCTTAGTCAGCAAAGTAATGTCTCTGCTTTTGAATATACTATCTAGGTTGCTCATAACTTTTCTTCCAAGGAGTAAGCGCCTTTTAATTTCATGGCTGCAGTCACCATCTGCAGTGATTTTGGAGCCCCAAAAAATAAAGTCTGACACTGTTTCCACTGTTTCCCCATCTATTTCCCATGAAGTGATGGGACCAGATGCCATGATCTTCATTTTCTGAATGTTGAGCTTTAAGCCAACTTTTTCACTCTCCTCTTTTACTTTTATCAAGAGGCTTTTAAGTTCCTCTTCACTTTCTGCCATAAGGGTGGTGTCATCTGCATATCTGAGGTTATTAATATTTCTCCTGGCAATCTTGATTCCAGCTTGTGTTTCTTCCAGCCCAGTGTTTCTCATGATGTACTCTGCATATAAGTTAAATAAGCAAGGTGACAATATACAGCCTTGATGTACTTCTTTTCCTATTTGGAACCAGTCTGTTGTTCCATGTCCAGTTCTAACTGAAAAGGAATGGTTGCCTATTATTCTTTTATGTTCAGCCATAATTGTCTTAACCATTGTCCTAATACTGACCTTACATTAGTTTTCAGTTTGTCACTGTTATGAATAACATTTCAATGAATATTTTTGTAAATAAATCTTTAAGCATATATCACATGACTGTCTTAGGTCTGGTTTGCGGAAACAAAAGTACTGACATAAAATATAACACAGGGACTTCCCTGGTGGTCCAGGGTTTGGGAATCAAGCTTCCACTGCAGGCAGTTCGATCCCAGGTAGGGAACTAATATCCCTCATGCACCAGGGTGTGGCCAAAGATAAAAAAATTAAACATATGGCATATATATTTGATACATAGTGCTAACCTGATTTTAGAAAAATGTGCAAACATACACTCCCACAGCAGAGAATCTGTGTCTGTCTTGTGACATTGTTGCCAACCTTGAGCATTGTTGGCAAACTAGAGAACAAAAGGGAATTTTGGAATAAAAAGGAGCTTTTTCAACAGGATCAAAAGTATCTATGAAAAATGTACAACTAGCATCATAGTTAATGGATTCAGACCAAAGGGTTTCTCCCTAAGATCAGAACAAAGCAAGAATGTGCACTCCAACCACTTCTATTTAACAGAGCAGTACTTTAAAATGTTTGCTAAGGTGAGATATTTTAAATCACTGTGTATTTTAATTTGCATCTCTTTGTTTTTGAGAATAACTTTTGTTATGTTTATTAGCTGTTTGTACCTCTTCTTTCATGAATTTTGTAGCTGTAGTCTTTCCCTATGCTTCTGTTGGTGTCCTATGGTTTTTTAAGTTATTTTTGTGAGCTCTCTATATTTGTGTCTTGTATATTTAGTTTTACAAATCTGCAGTTTGCTTTTTCGAATGCCACATTTTTGCAGTACAGAATTTTATTTTTTAATAGTGATCAAAACTATGCAGTTTGTCTCTTTTTAAGTGGTTTAGAAAAGACCCCCATGCTGGAAAAGATTGAGAGCAGGAGAAGAGGGCAACAGAGGTTAAGTTGGTTGGATGGCATCACTGACTCAATGGACATAAGTTTTAGCAAACTCCAGGAGATAGTGAAGGACAGGAAGCCTGGAGTGCTGCAGTCCATGGGGTCACAAAGAGTCACACAACTGAGTGACTGAACAACAAGGAGTGGTTTTTACGCTTCACCATTTGTTCTTACAGTACTGCATGATACTATAGAAATTATACTGATTCCATATTCAAGTACTAGTTGGGTAGTTCAAAGCCCTATAACCAATTTAGCTACGAAAAGTAGCCTTTATATCTTGCAGCTAATATTATTTGTATCATTACAGTGCATCAGCATGAAAAAAAGAAAAAGGCTCAGAGAATCTAATTTGCAATACTGGTTCAAAGTTACAATGTGAGGATTTATACTCATGAGTCACACTTTCATATGTAGCTCTCAATTAAAAAGATGGTGAGATCGATTATTCAAGAAGCAGAGGAGCATAAAAGTGTATGACAGAATTTCATGGGGAAAGATAGTTTAATTTGTACTGAAAGTTCACCTTACTAATTGTTCAAAATGCAAATGGAGAAGAGTTTTCTCCTGTTAAAGAACAGCTAAAGGAGAACTTAAAAAGAATGGTTATTTTCATGTGCCATCAATCAATAGTTTATTGAGTATATTGAGTATTGAATTTTCCCAAGGTTGTTAGTCTAAAAGGGGATGATTTTTAAATGTTAGTTCATTGACACTGAAGAATCTTTTATTTGACTTTATTTGTAGTTTAAGTCATGTATAATATCTGCAGGTTAATAGCTGAGAAATTACTGTATTTTTATTATACTTCATGTTCTTTTGTCTCGTGATGAGTTTGGATATGAGTTAGTAAGACAAGATGTACCTCAGAGTAAGTATTCTCCAGAATTAATCTAAGCATTTGATGAATAAGATTTGTATATTATCAGTATTCTCAACATAAAACAAAGGGAGAGTCCAGATGAAGCAATTTAAGAGAATAATTTAGACAGAAGTACAAGAAAGAATCGTGGATTACTGAGCTTCAAAAAGAATGCATCTATCAATCACAATTTCAAAATACATCAGTGGAAAGAGAGGAAAATTATGCTACCCAGCACTGTTGAAAGGTGCTCTGATGTTGGAAACATGCGCCATTAGGGCTTCTGGCTGCCTTACTTGCTCTGCTTCCCCTCTGCCCAGTTCAGTCAAGGCTTTCTAGAATTTGCTTTCTGTCTCATCAGGGTGCCTGCATGGAGCAGGGACTCAGTGAACGGTAGCTATTATGAACACCTTTTTGATAGGCCCTTGGGGAACAGAATCCACATTTATATGAAGTACCAAGACGATGGACTCTGGGACCAGGCTGTCGGATGCAAATCCTGTATCCACTCTTAACCAACTGTGTGACCTTGAGCATCTTATTACCTCTCGGTGTCAGTGTACTTTCATTGAAAATGAAAATAAAAGCAGCACCGTAGAACCATGTGTGTCAGGATTAATATCAAGGCATACCAAATACCTGCTAGAGAGGAAGCATTTAGTGGTGTGTGCATGCTCAGTCATGTCCGACTCTTTGTGACCCCATGGACTGTAGCCCACCAGGATCCTCTGCCCATGGGATTCTCCAGGCAAGCATGCTGGAGAGGGCTGCCATGTCCTCCTCCAGGGGGTCTTCCCGACCCAGGGGTCGAACCCGCATCTCCTGCTTCTCCTACACTGGCAGGCAGATTCTTTACCACTCAGCCACCTGGGAAGCCTAGTAAGCATTTGGTACACCTGAGCTATTCTTACACAGAGGAGAGGAAAACATAACCAGCTGGATACTTTCTGTATCATTCTCTGCAAGTGAAACAAAACAAAACATATATAAACACCTCCTAAGGGCCATTGAGTCAAGTTTAGCTGCGTGAAATAAATACATACTCTTGCCCCTACATACACACACACACACACAAGAGGTTTATGAAAATAGAAATGAACATCTCTTACACATAAAACAAGCCAGAAGGTAGGCAGCCCATGCTGCTCTAACGTGATCATCTGGGTCCCGGCCGATAGTTGTACAGCTCTTCCTCTGCAGACAGCATCCTCATGGCCCTTGAAGGTGCTTGGTCCCTACCATCTCATCTCCTTTTCCAGGCAAGGAGAAGGGAGAAAGGGTCACAGGGCCTGCGCTTACCCTTTAAAATTATTTGTCAGTAGTCACATGCAACACTTCCAATATCATTCCGCTGATCAGAGCCCCATTGAGCTAGGAAGGAGCCTAAGAAAGAGTCCCTACTCTGAGGGGTCACTTGTCCAGCCAATAACTAAGGGTTTGATTACAAAGGAGAAAATGGACATCAGGGAGGACAGCAGCCAGCAGGTAAGGACCTGGTTCAGAGCAAGAAACATAACGGGAATATTTAAGAGAAATGAGGGTAATCCCCTAACTCCGTGTATTGCTTCTTTATTTGTCAGGGCAGAGTTGTCAGTGGTTTACTTCATTGTGTTTTATGTTTTTATCCTAAGAATTATGAAAAGGATTATGGTCTCAGCCCTCCTGGAAACGCTCTGCAGAAGAGTATCCAACTCATTCGGACCTCAGCGTTTAGCGAGGAAGAGCGCTTAGGGAGGATTTCAAAGAAAAGCCATCTGATGACTAACTGCTCAGAATGATAAAACCGAGGTCAAACCTTTAAGAAAGGGGTGTGAGTTATCCAGGGAGAGAAATGGCTCCAGAGTGACTAAAGAATGATCTCTTGCTACAAAAGGACTCTGTTTCCGAGGAGAGGAGAGGAGAGGAGGGGAGCAAGGATGGCCAGCCAGCAGTTCATTTCCATTGAGACTGGAGAGAAGCGAAGGAGAAGCAAAAGTGACTTAGGGTGACCCGTAAGGAGAAATATGCTGACAAGGCGGCATTAAATACTGCAAGTGGAGATTACACATGACCTCGGCATGTGCTCCTCCTCCCAGGCGGGGCTGGGGGCAGGTAGAGACAGCAGGTGAACCCCCTGAACATCAAAGGTCTTCTCTCGATGCCTGGTTCCCTCATGGAATAACTGTTTCGGAGTTCAGAAAAGGGATACTGTGATGATCTGAAAGGTAACTTCTGGTTTTGCCTGTGCATGAAAAGTAAGAAGGACACAATGTCAGTGTATGTCAGTGTATTGCAGAACAGACCCTACAAGGAGAAAGGAATGAATTTTCCATGATTTAAGATGCAAAGTATAATAATAATGCTTAGCTTTCCAGTCAGGATGCCCTTCATCCTCTACAGATGTTAAGCAATACCAAACAAAATATACACAGAGAAAAGAAAAACAGATAGAACATGGCTCAGAAATAAGACAATTACTTATGAAGGCAAGAAAGAGAAAAGAAAGAGTTAGAGCTGAGTGGGACCTGGGTCATGGGTCTCAAAACAGGCAGTGGCAGCTGGGAGTCTCCTCTGTCCATGGGATTCTCCAAGCAAGAATACTGGAGAGGTAGCCATTTCCTTCTCCAGGGGATCTTCCCAACCCAGGGATTGAACCTGGGTCTTCTGCATCGCAGGCAGGTTCCTTACCACTGAGCCACCAGAGAAGCCCTTAACTCAGAATCCAATTATTCACTTCATTTATCAAGTATGCACTATGTCATGCTGGTTTCCATTTGCATCTCTGACCCAGTCTCTGCCTTCTCTGCTCTGCCTCCTGTCCCACGGTCTTACCTGTAGGATTGGCTTTTATTTGGATTTGAGTACCTGGAGGCACCAGCAGGAGTTTGGAGACTGGCATGTTTATAACCCTGGCTTCCTCATCAGGGTTGCTGTGGGTTGGCTGCTCCGAAGGCAACACTTTCTAGCACCTCAGTTCAGTTCAGTTGCTCAGTCATGTCCAACTCTTTGAGATCCCAAGGACTGCAGCATGCTAGGCTTCCCTGTCCATCACCACCTCCCAGAGCTTGCTCAAACTGATGTCCATTGAGTTGGTGATGCCATCCAACCATCTCATCTTCTGTCCTCCACTTCTCCTCATGCTTTCAATCTTTCCCAGCATCAGGGTCTTTTCAAATGAGTCAATTCTTCATGTCAGGTGGCCAAAGTATTAGAGTTTCAGCTTCAGCATCAGTCCTTCCAATGAATAGTCAGGACTGATTTCCTTTAGGATGGACTGGTTGGATTTCCTTGCAGTCCAAGGGACTCTCAAGAGTCTTCTCCAACACCACATTTCAAAAGCATCAATTCCTCAGCGCTCACCTCTCTTTATAGTCCAACTCTCACATCCATACATGACTACTGGAAAAGCCATAGCTTTGACTGGACAGGCCTTTATCGGCAAAGTTGTGTCTCTGCTTTTTAATATGCTGTCTAGGTTTGTCATAGCTTTTCTTCCAAGGAGCAAGCATCTTTTAACTTCATGGCTGCAGTCACCATCTGCAGTGATTCTAGAGCCCAAGAAAATAAAGTCTGTCACTGTATCCATTGTTCTGGCACCTCAGTTCAGTTCAGTTCAGTTGCTCACTCGGTCCAGCTCTTTTCCACCCCATGAATCACAGCACACCAGGCCTCCCTGTCCATCACCAACTCCTGGAGTTTACCAAAACTCATGTCCATCGAGTCGGTGATGCCATCCAGCCATCTCATCCTTCTCCTCCTGCCCCCAATCCCTCCCAGCATCAGGGTCTTTTCCAATAAGTCAATTCTTCGCATGAGGTGGCCAAAGTATTGGAGCTTCAGCTTCAGCATCAGTCCTCCCAATGAACACCCAGGACTGATCTCCTTTAGGATGGACTGGTTGGACCTCCTTGCAGTCCAAGAGACTCTCAAGAGTCTTCTCCAACACCACAGTTCAAAAGCATCAATACTTCGGTGCTCAGCTTTCTTCACAGTCCAACTCTCTGGCACCTAGTATGCACCAAATTATCTGTGAAATGCTTTCACTACCCCCCTTCTCTATCAGCAAAAAAATTAAAAACAGTTTGTCTCCATGTGTCAAGGACAACAGTTTATCATAACTGTTCTGCCTCAGAACTAAATCAAATCCTGCTGTTTGGACACAATCAGGAGGGCGCTTGTTTGCCTTGGTACTCTGCAGAATGTCATGCTGGTCCATTACTCTGATGGCATTATGCTAATTGGATTCGGGGAGCAGGAGGTGGCAGGAACCTTAGGTGTGTTGGCAAAACATGTGCCAAGGAGGTAGGAGTTGACCCCCTGGGAAGTCCAGGGGCTGCTGCATCACCAATGGTTCCAGGGCCTGGGGCATGCTGCGATGTCTTCTGCAAGCGGGAGACAGCTGCTGTGCCCCACCCCACACCCCCCAGGAGACACAGCACCAAGATGTTAGAGGCGACTTCAACCACGTGTTGCTGTGTGCCCCTCTGACCAACTCACCAGGTAACCTACCAGGCTGCCCATTTTGAATGGGCACAGGGTATGAAAGGTTCTGAAACAAATCCAGGCTGTGTTACAAGCCCTGTGAGCTGCAGATCCAATGGCCTGGGAGAATCTGTGGCAGAGGTGCTATAGGGGTGGGGTTGGGGGTGGGGAGGGCCTGGAAAGACCCAATAAGAGCCAAGTAAAGCCAACTGCTGATAAATAATTTTTTTCAGTAATTTTTTTGTTTTTACTCACACTGATTCTTCGTCGCTATGAGCGAATACTTTCTCTAGTTTCAATGAGTGGGGGCTACTCTTTGTTGCAGTGAGTGGGCTTCTTAGTGTGGTGGCTTCTCTTACTGCTGAACACAGGCTCTAGGCTCACAGGCTGCAGTAGTTGTGGTGCATGGGCTTAGTTATTCCTCAGCACGTGGGATCTTCCCAGACCAGGGATCGAAGCCATGTCCCCTGCATTGGCAGGCGGATTCTTAACCAGTAGACCACCAGGGAAGTAGTCCTGCTGATAATCACTCCTGCAGTTGAAAAGCAGCTCCTGGACAGTTTGAGGGCCCCAGAGGGACTGACCATTTGACCCACTGCCCCTCACACCCAGGGCATGCCCACCAGCATGCTGTGCCTGATGTACTGAGACCAGGCTCTGCAGGTCTAGAAACCTCAAATCGGGCGGTCCACGCTCTGTGGCACCCCTTCCTACAGCTTGACTGCTCCCCTCTCAACACACACTGGTGGACCGATGGAAAGCTCCTTGCAGCCACTTGCAGAGGAGAAACTGGCCAGATTTATTCATGGATGTACATGGTAGGATGGAACCAGACAGCAGGGATGAGCCAACGAGTAGGGGCGGCCTGCAAGAAGGGAGGGTGGGGCGCGTCCTCCTGCTTTACTGTAGAAAAGGGAAGGAGGTCTGAGGAAAGACCACCTGGCTCCTGGGCGGTGGTAGCAGGTTCACCACGCTGACCGGGGATTTGGAAAAAATAACCCGTTTAGTGGCGGGAGGATGTGGGAGAGACATGTGGCTGGAATGTGTTTTGGAATGTGTACAGAATCTGTACAGGTGGCCAGATTACAATTCCACAGCCTGGCAGGCTTAGACAGCAGCCATTTCTTTCCCCACGTTGTGGAGGCTAAAAGTCCCAACAGCAAGGTGCCGCGAGGGCTGGTTTCCATGAAGCCTCTCTTCCTGGTTAAGAGAAGGCGGCCTTCTCTGGGTCCTCACCGGGCCTCTCTGCTGAGTGCCATGGTGAGAGAGCTCTTTGAGGTCTCCGTCTTTTTTCCCCTTTGTTTCTCATTTTTGTTTATTCACATTTTTTCCAGCTCTACTGAGCTATAATGAACGTTTAGTCTTCCTCCTCTTCTAAGGACAACAGTCCTGTTGGATTAGTGCCCCCTCTGTAGGGCCTCATTTAACTTGAATCACCTCCTTAAGGGAGAAGGCAATGGCACCCTACTCCAGTACTCTTGCCTGGAAAATCCCACGGATGGAGGAGCCTGGTGGGCTGCAGTCCATGGGGTCGCCAAGAGTCGGACACGACTGAGCAACTTTACTTTCACTTTTCGCTTTCATGCACTGGATGCCAGTGGTGAGAGAGCTCTTTGAGGTCTCCGTCTTTTTTCCCCTTTGTTTCTCATTTTTGTTTATTCACATTTTTTCCAGCTCTACTGAGCTATAATGAACGTTTAGTCTTCCTCCTCTTCTAAGGACAACAGTCCTGTTGGATTAGTGCCCCCTCTGTAGGGCCTCATTTAACTTGAATCACCTCCTTAAGGGAGAAGGCAATGGCACCCTACTCCAGTACTCTTGCCTGGAAAATCCCACGGATGGAGGAGCCTGGTGGGCTGCAGTCCATGGGGTCGCCAAGAGTCGGACACGACTGAGCAACTTTATTTTCACTTTTCGCTTTCATGCACTGGAGAAGGAAACGGCAACCCACTTCAGTATTCATGCCTAGAGAATCCCCATAGACAGAGCAGCCTGGCGGGCTACAGTCCATGGGGTCACGAAGAGTAGGGCACGACTTACTGGCTAAACAACAACAACAATCTCCCTTAAGGCCCTTCTCCAAATACATAAACTCATGGATATGAGGAGGGGAAAACCTAGCCCCTAGCAATAATCAGGTGGTCAAGTTGATCCAACCTGTGGACCTGTGTCAGTCTTTCCTTGTCACAAACAAGCCTGCTCCAGGGGCTCCTGAACAAAGGACATAGGAGGCGGGGTGGAAGTTGTACATGCCAGTAGCTTATTCCCTCCCCAACTCTGGTCTGGCTTCTGCAGGGGCTGAATGTCCAACCTGCTGGCATCTGATCAACACAGAGACCCTGAGATGGCACTGTGCCCCAAGGGGTCAGCAGGAAACCCCTCCAGCAGAATCAGCCTCAGTGGGATAGATCTGTGCTCCAATCATGTGCTTGCCTTCCTTGCCCCCCAGGAGTTCCACCAGCACTAGCATTCCCGAACTCAGAGACTGTCTTCTCTATCACCACACTATTGTAAAGAGATGCATTTATAGAGGCTGTCATTTGCCAGGGGGATCTTGACCGCGGAATTCACTGGCTTTATCACATGCTTCATTCTCTAGGGAAAAAAAAATGTTAGTCACTCAGTCGTGTCCGACTCTTTGTGACCCCATGGACTGTAGCAAGCCAGGCTCCTCTATCGATGAGATTTCCCAGGTCAGATTACTGGAGTGGGTAGCCATTTCCTTCTCCAGGGGATCTTCCCAACCCAGGGGTTGAACCCACGACTCCAGCATTCCAGGGAGATTCTTTACCATGTGAGTCACTGGGGAAGCCCTTAGAGGAATATTTTTAGGACCAGGTGACATAGTTGATTACTTCCAATTCATTAATGATGTATTTTGAATCACCCATTCATTCAATTATCCATTTATTCAATCTCAACTCGATGACTTTAGAGAAATTATGTCTATGAATTCTTCATTTTTCAAATAGTTTTCAGCATCTTCTAGAAGTATCTACATTCTTCCTGCTGGATTTTCACGGGCCTACTACATAATGGCATTAAACTCTGAATAGCAGCCTTCCCACAAATTTCACATGAAGCTGCTCCTTTAGAAACTAGACAAAATAGCAAAGGAGAACAAAATTAAATAGTCTAGACAATGAAGGAAAAAAATCTGTTTTCAGTTTACATTTTATTAGAGGTGACTTGCCAGTCTGATGCCGTGTTAAAATTACCCAGGGTAAAAAAAAAATGTGTAGTTCTATGAAAATCTTCTGTTTATTTTTAAGCACTTCCCTAATGAGTTATGTATATAACTAAAATTCAAGGTCACTTCATCCACAGAGATAGACTCTGCATCTATTCAATGCTTGCAGAAAAGAAGGTGGAAATACCATTTTCATCTTGCTATGAATGTCCTTATGGATGTCTCCTTGTGTCCATGTGCAGAAGCAGTCATAGGGTACTTACTGATAGAATTGCTGAGTTACACAGGGAATGGGAACATTCAACTAGCAAAGTGTTATCAAGTTGTTCCCAGGGACTGCCCTGGTGATCTACTGGTTAAGAATCTGCCTTCCAATGAAGCGGAAGTGGGTTCAATCCCTGGTTGGGGAACTAAGATCCCACATACTGTGGGGCAACTAAGCCCACCAGGCAGCAGCTACTGAGCCTGCTGACCCCAAGGAAGATCCCACGTGCAACAACTAAGACCTGATGCAGCCAAATAATCAGTATTTTAAAAAATTACCCATAGTAACACTGAACCAATTGTGCTATCTTATTGCTCCCATCCAGTTCCATTTTTTCCATCTCTGTTTCCAATTATCTCTTGAGCATTTACTTGAGCTTCCTTGGTGGCTCAGATGGTAAAGCGTCTGCCTGCAATGCAGGAGACCTGGGTTCGATCCCTGGGTTGGGAAGTTCTCCTGGAGAAGGAAATGGCAACCCACTCCACTTTCTTGCCTGGAGAATCCCACAGACGGAGGAGCATGGTAGGCTACAGTCTATGGGGTGGCAAAGAGTCGGACACAACTGGGCCACCTTCATGCTCCACTCTCTAAGCACTGGATACAAAGTGACTAAGTCCTTACCCATATGAAACTTACATTTAAATTTTTTGGAATCCACTCTGCCAAAGAAATCAGACCATTACCCTAAGAAGTTTCCTATCCAGTTTATTCTCCAGTTTCAAATATCTTCTCCTAGATCAACTAAAAATAAATAGAATTTTACCAAATTATTTAAATTGAGCCTTACCAATTTCGTGCACCTAAATCAGCTTTCAAATACTACAGAAACCAACTGTTAAGTATCACAGATGCTTGAAAACTAGTTTGAAGAAAATAGTTGGCAGTGGGATTGCATTTGCAAAATGTGAAAGCTTTGTGAAAATTAGCAGCACTAAAATAATGTCTGACAAAGATTATTCACATAACACTTTTTGCTTCAGCTACAAACTCCAGCGCTAAAATTTTTCAAAACCACTTTGTATCAGTCATTTTGCAGAAGCATTTTGATGTCATTGTGGTTCATTACAATGGTTAAAGTTACTGTCAGTTTTCCAAAAAATTCTATTTCAGAAATTCCTGGCATTATGAAACTGTAGCCCAAGTAATTTTTCTAATGGCTAAAAAGGTTTCAGTCTTTTGTCAGCAAGCACTGTAGTCAAAATATTTCAACCACAAACTCTTCTTTATTCCCTGAGAATACAGCCAAGGACCTGAATGATAGCAGAGAGGTGGAGACAGGACACGGCCAGTCAGCAGAAAATTCTGAGTCTACTCAGAGGACCAAAGCCTAATTGCTCACCTATTTCACTTGACAACCAGAAAGGCTGTTTTGAGAAAATGTCTGTGGATTTCTTTTCAAAGTGTCTCCAAGAGAAATTTTAACAAGTCTCATCAACTGCTAGTTCCATATTTACGTGATTTTCCCAGAAATTTGACCTAACAAGCAGTTTCATTGGAAATTTACAGACTAACAGAATAATAGTGAAGCAAACTCAGCCTAATTACAATATAAATTAAAAATCCAAGTCAGTTCAAGGCAATTCAGCAGCTGTACAGTTGCCACTGGAATTCTGATAGGAACTACATTGAATCTATAGCTTACTTCAAATAGTTTGGACACTTTTAACAGTATTAATTTCATTTCAATCCTTGAAAATGGAGAATTTTTCCACTTAGGTGAACCTTCATCAGTTTCTTTCCTTAATGTGGTATAATTTTCAGTATATAGGTTTTCATCTCCTTGGTTAAAATTATTAAGAATTTTATTCTTTTTGATGTAGTTAAAAATGGGAATTTTCCTTAATTTCTCTGATAGTTAGCAATGTATATATATAGAAATATACCAGACTTTTATGTATTGATTTTGTATCCTGCAAACTTATTGAATTCATTTATTAGTTCTAACATTTGATATATCTTTAGGGTTTATTTGTATATACACACACAGATTGAAAAAAATATGTATTACTTACTAAAATATAGAGTATTGCTGCTGCTGCTGCTAAGTTGCTTCAGTCGTGTCCGACTCTGTGCGACCCCATAGATGGCAGCCCTCCAGGCTCCCCCGTCCCTGGGATTCTCCAGGCAAGAACACTGGAGTGGGTTGCCATTTCCTTCTCTAACGCATGAAAGTGAAAAGTGAAAGTGAAGTCACTGAGTCATGTCCAACTCTCAGCGACCCCATGGACTGCAGCCCACCAGGCTCCTCCGTCCATGGGATTTTCCAGGCAAGAGTACTGGAGTGGGGTGCCACTGCCTTCTCTCAGCCATAAAAAAAGAAAGAATTCTTACCATTTGTGACAACATGAATGACCTTGAGGGCATTAAGCTAAGTGAAAGTCAGAGAAATACTGCCTGATCTCTCTTATATGTGGACTCTAAAATTTAAAAAAAAGACAAGATATAGGGAACAGATTGGTGGTTGCCAGAGATGGAGGGGATGGAGGATGGGAGAAAGGGGTGAAAGGAGTCAAAATGTCCCATTTTCTTTAACTTGTTTGGCCACGCCATGCAGCATGCGGGATCTTTGTTTCCTGACCAGGGATCGAACCTGAACCCCCTACAGTAGAAGTGCAGCATCTTAAGGGCTGGACCACCAGGGAAGTCACCAAAGTGCAACAGTTTTCTAAATAAATAGGAAATGAAATAAATTAAGGATAACTTAATCCATTGTGCTTGACTCATTTACACTTAACTCATCCAAATGCATTCTGTAAGACCCATTTATTATCCAAGAAATCTTTTGAACCTTTCTAAGACAAAGTCTTTTTTCTCTGAACCAGTAAGTTCTAATTTTCCACATGAATGAAGCTTGGGCCTTGAGAGACCAATTGATTTTCAACTTCGATTCTTGAAATTTGAAGGGAAATAAAGACTCGATATTATGTTTATTGCTTTGAGCATTGAATAAGGTCATTAAAAAAAAGAAGAAGACATTTCTCAATGTAGGCCCAGGTAACCATAGTCAATAAGGGCTAACAATAGACATGAAATTGGTCTGTCAGCCCTCTTTAAAATTATTATGAAGCAAGAGTATAGGATCAGAGAGAGAGTCTCTTTCTTCCTTCTCTACAAATACAAAAAGTAAGTTTGCCTGGAAGAGATGGGAATGGCTCCAAGTGATGGTGTTACCTGGAAAAACTAATGTATTTGTTAGGAATAAGTTGACTCCAACTGACTAGTTTTCTCCTTGAATTTATTACAAGTCTGACAATCTCCCAGATGTTTCCTGCGAACTAGAAAACCCTACATTGTATCTGTTTGCACTCTTCCAAGTTGTGCTTTACTGTCAAAGCCTAACTAGGTCTCCATAAATCCCCGCAATGGCTTTCCCAGCTTTCGCTTCAATACACTCTGCCTCAAGGCTCCTGATATTTGATTCAGTTCTTCCTCATGGTGCTCTGGCCTTAACGTCTAGGGCAGTTGAAGATATTTTAGAAGCTGGAGGAAGAAGTAGGATTTGGGAACAGAAAAATCTAGATGCAGATAAAGCGGATCTGAGTTAGGGAGTTGAATTCAGTTTAAATGCCTAGTCCCATGGACACAAGCTTATTTATGCCTTTTTCAAGGAGAGAATCAAATTCTGAAAGGGTACACTCTTTGTCTTACTTGATTTTTAAAAATTAATCAGTTTTTATTTTTGGCTTCCCTGAGTCTTCGGTACTGTGTGGGCTTTCTGTGGTTGTGGCGAACGGGGGCTTCTCTTGTTGCAGAGCACGGGCTCCAGGCAGGCAGGCAGGCTTCAGTAGCTGTAGCATGCCAGCTCAGTAGTTGTGACACACAGCCTCAGCTGCCCTGCAGCATGTGGGATTTTCCCAGACCAGGGGTCGAACCTATGTCCCCTACACTGGCAGGAGACCCCCAACCACTGGACTACCAGGAAGTCCTGTCTTACTTGATTTCTTTTTCTTTTTAAAGGAGTTTATCTTGTTCATTTTTTTTCTTCTCAAGATCTCAAATGAAAATTTTAATGGAAAAAAGATTATTTTGCATAATTATTCTTCACCATGTGTTTTTCAATTATTCATGGTATTTCTGCCTCATTACTTTGGCTATCATTACAGTGACATTCTCCCGGAGACAAGAATTCTCATTATATGCTTTTTATACTAGAAACTCATCAGTTCTTGAAATTGTCCTCATGTCAATCCACCAAGACAAAGGCAAGTCCAACGGAGGTTACTGATACTCAAATGGAGTCTTCACCTAGAGTCTCACACATAAGAGGATATATCCATGCTTTCTCCTAGCTTAGAAAATTTGCCTTGCTGGAGTTAAACTGCCAGTGTCTTCTGAAAATCCAAATAAACAAAATGTACACTTTGCTAGTATCTTCCCACAGGAAAGAAATAGAGACATGAGCTACTTTATTATTATTATTATTTAGTGAGTCATGCACCATGAGGGATCTTAGTTCCTCAGTTTAGTTCAGTCGCTCAGTTGTGTCTGACTCTTTGCAACCCCATGGACTGCAGCACGCCAGGCCTCCCTGTCCATCACCAATTCCCAGAGCTTGCTCAAACTCATGTCCATCAGTCGGTGATGCCATCCAACCATCTCATCCTCTGTCATCAGCTTCTCCTCCTGCCTTCAGTCTTTCCCAGCATCAGGGTCTTTTCCAAGGAGTCAGTTCTTCACATCAGGTGGCCCATTGGAGCTTCAGCTTCAGCATCAGTCCTTCCAATGAATATTCAGGACTCATTTCCTTTAGGATGGACAGGTTGGATCTCCTTGTAGTCCAAGGGACTCTCAAGCGTCTTCTCCAACACCACAGTTCAAAAGCATCAATTCTTCGGTGCTCAGCTTTCTTTATAGTCCAGCTCTCACATCCATACATGACTACTGGAAAAACCATAGCTTTGACTAGATGGACCTTTGTAGGCAGTCTCTGCTTCTTAATATGCTGTCTAGATTGGTCAGGGATCAAACCCATGCTCCCTGCATCCCTGCATTGGGAGTGTGGAGTTTTTTAACCACTGGACCACTAGGGAAGTCCCTTGAACTTTTAATATTTTATTTATTTCTTTTCAGCTGTGCTGGGTCTTCGTTGCTGCATGTGGGTTTCTCCAGTTGCAACCAGCGGGGGCTCCACTTCGTTGTGGTGCACGCGCTTCTCATTGCAGTGGTTTCTCTTGTTGCGGAGCATGGGCTCTAGAGTGCGAGCTCAGTAGTTGCGGCACAGGCGCTTAGTTGGTCCACAGCATGTGGGATCTTCCGGGCCCAGGGAGCAAACCCATGTCCCCTGCGTTGACAGGCAGACTCCTGTCCACCGCGCCACCAGGGAAGTCCAAAATTGGTTTCGTTTTAATGTCACACTCCTGTTCGTTTGTTGACCTTATTTTCTAAAACTATTGGGTGACTTTCATTTCTGAGTTTTTAAGGTTATTATCCATCTGTATGCCTTTACAGAAGCAACGATACTTTCTGTCTAAAATACCCTTGCTACTTGTTCTGTGGTCAAATAGTGCCTCCTTCATCAAGTTCAGCCTTCTCTGCGAAGCTTCCTTTCTCACCCAGGGACTCTTCTATCCCACCCCTTCTGCTCACCTTGGCAGAGGGATCAGCCACAAAACTCCTGTGTTGCTCACACTCCGTGTCCTCTGCTAGTCCACCTAGAACAGTCTGTGGCCTCCCTCTTCCACCAAGCTCTTTGGAGTCCTTGAGGGCAAGGATCATGTTTTATTCATTTTTATGGTCCCATCCCTCAGAACAGTACTTGTTTTAATCTAGATGCTTATAAATATTGAATGAATTTTAAGTTTTCCTACTTTCTACATTTAATTTACTTCACATTTCTTTTAAGTTTCAAGCCTTTTCTTATTCTTTTTACAGTTAATGATCGCAAATGGGATAAACTGACCATCAGACATTTAAGAAACCACTTTGGTTTTCAAATCTGTACAATGGAGCTAATGACACAAACCTACTTTAAAAGCCTGTGTTAAAAATAAACGCTGTAGTCTCTCTTCCGAGGAAAATGCTAAATAAATAAAGTAAGGGTTCACTTTGGAAAACCATGTGGCAATTTTCTTTGAAGTTAGATATACCTTATGATCAAGCAATACTCTCAGTATTTACTCAAGAGAAAAGAAAACATATCCTCAAGAATATTTCAGTTCAGTCACTCAGTTGTGTCAGACTCTTTGCAACCCCAAGGACTGCAGCACACCAGACTTCCCTGTCCATCACCAACTTCCCGAGTTTGCTCAGACTCATGTTCATTGATACAACCCAACCATCTCATCCTCTGTCCTCTTTTTCTTCCCGCCATCAATCTTTCCCAGCATCAGACCTGGGTTCAATCCCTGGGTCAGCCAGATCCTTTGGAAAAGGGAAGGGCAAGTATTCTTGCTTAGAAAATTCCATGGACAGGGGAGCCTGGCGGGCTACAATCCATGGGGTCACAAAGAGTCGAATACAACTGACTAAAACTTATTCATACAGCATAAAATCAAGGGGAAAAAAAACCCAGCAAATTTCCATTAAAAGAAAAATATATAAACAAACTATGGTATATTCATACAGTGGACTAATACTTAGCAATAAAAAATAAATTCAACTGCTGATACCAGCAACAACTAATTGAAACTCAGAAACACTAAGCTGAGGAAAAAAAGTCAAAAAACAAAGAGTACATACTGTACATACATTTTAACTTATGTGAAATTTAAGAATAGGTAAAACTAATCTATGGTTATAAAAATCAGAATATTGGATTATTCTAGTTGGGGAAGGGATTACCTGGGAAGAAGCACAGGCAATGTTGTAATCTTGCTTGGAGATATTGGTTATAAGATTGTATATATTAGTATATATACTAATTATATATAGTAGATTGTATATTTTAGTCAAAAATCATCCAAATGAACACTTAGGATCTGTGCATTTCAGGGTATATATATTTAAAAATTCAATCTCAATTTCTCCGTCCCTACCCAAATATATGTATATAGACAGATATATATGTAATACACACACCCATATGTACACACATATGTACAAAGATATATAATATACACATACATATGTACAAATACATATGTACAAAGTCTAAAACTGTAGGCCACAGCAAGAACACATTTAATTTTGGAATTCATTTTGTTATACTATTATTTTCATACTAATTACGTTTTTGTTAGGATAAGAGTAATACCATGTTACCCTTAGTCCAGATCCACTCATGAGTGAGATAAATAACAAGATCTGCTAAAAAATAGAAATTTGCAATAGAACAATTTTACTATGACAAGTAAGGATTTTTTTTTTTTTAACTTCGAAGCTTGCAGGATCTTTTCATACTGTTCATGGGGTTCTCAAGGCAAGAATACTGAAGTGGTTTGTCATTCCCTTCTCCAGTGGACCACCTTTTGTCAGAACTTTTGAACTGTGGGGTTGGAGAAAACTCTTGAGAGTCCCTCGGACTGCAAGGAGATCAAACCAGCCAATCCTTAAGGAAATCAACCCTGAACATTCATTGGAAGGACTGATGCTGAAGCTGAAGCTCCAATACTTTGGCCACCTGATACGAAGAACTGACTCAATGGAAAAGACCAGGGTGCTGGGAAAGATTGAAGGTGGGAACAGAAGTGGATGGCAGAGGAGAGATGGTTGGACGGCATCACCGACTTGATGGACATGAGTTTCAGCAAGCTCTTGGAGTTGGTGATGGACAGGGAAGCCTGGAGTGTTGCAGTTCATCGGGTATCAAAGAGCTGGACACGACTGAAGTGAAGTGCAGGATCTTAGTTCCCAGACCAAGGTTCGAATCCATGCCCCCTGCAGTGAACTCAGAGAATCCTAACCACTGGACCACCAGGGAATTCCCAGGATGTTTTTAAGTTAACTAAAATCGTGTGTATGTGTGTGCGTGCGTGTGTTAGTCGCTCAGTAGTGTCCGACTCTCAGTTGTGACCCTATGGCCTCTAGTCTGCCATGGGATTCCCTAGGCAAGGATACTGGAATGGGTTGCCATGCTCTTCTCCTGGGTATCTTCCCCATCCAGCGATCAAACCCAGGCCTTCTGCATTGCAGGCGGATTCCAGGCAGATTCCTTACCACCTGAGTCACATGGCTTAATACTGCTATCTGTTGAAGAAAACAAAGTCTGTATGCGAAAACTACAGCCCAGATATGACTTATTATAGTGACTGCAGTTGGCCTGTGTGCAGCTGAGGACGACGCTCAGCTGTGGAGATGCGGTCAGGGAGAAGGCAGAGGCTGCGTTTATCCAAGGAGCCTTAGCAAGGAGAATCGTAAGAAAGGAAAGATGACCTGTGGGAGCTGGAAGGGAGTGATTGTAACGGCCAACAACTAATAATGCCAGAATCTGGTATTTTTAAGAGTTCTTTATTTGCTCCCTCCCCCCCTCCCCCCATCTTAAGGCCTTAGCTGCCGCAAGCAGGATCCTTGTTGAAACCTGCGGAATCTTTAGTTGCAACACAAGATGCGGCAGATGGGAATCTAGATCCTCCACCAGGGATGGAACCAGGGACCCCTGCACTGGGAGAGCGGGGCCCGAGCCATTGGACCGTCAGGGAAATCCCCGGAATCTGATTATTCCTACATCTTCCGTTTCACTCGATTTTGCCCTGTGGCTTTCCAAAGTGGTTGTAACACGCACGAACTACCAGGAGATGTGTAGTATGCTTTTACGCAATAAGAAAAAAAAACGTCTGAAACACGTACAAACCAGACAATACGCTTTCTTCACTATAGCCTGGCTTTTCTGCCCACATAGCCATCCGCACAGACTGCAGCAGCGAGCACAGACCTATGACCTCGCGCGCCCGGGTACTGCCCGAGGACACACGCACACGCTCGCACCCGGCGTGGCGTCTGACGCAGGCGATGACGTCAGCACGCTCGGGACGTCGGCGCCCGTTGGACCCCCTTGAAGGCCCCTTTCCGGGCTGTCTGGCAAGAGCCAAGTGTCAGCCTGTGTCGGTCGATTACCGCTCCCTCTTTTTCGCAAGAAAGGACAGTATCCTCACAGGCTCTCCTCGTCCTCAGGGACGATAACCTCACTCCTCACGAAAGAATGGCTGTCGGTCGGCGTTTCTTCAGGCAGCGCCGTGGGCAGCCCATAGGCCCTTGAAAGGCGCATGCGCGGCCCCGCCTCCTCCTTTTCGGCCGGAACCGCCATCTTCCAGGTAAAGGCCCGCGCGTGGTTCCCGCCGTCTCCCTTCTCTCCCCCGGTCCCTCAGGCGTGAGTTTCAACCCTGTGGCGGCTGAGGCCGCGCATGAAGCCCTAGAAAGGCGGTCTAACTTCTCCGGGGGCCGCTGGCTCAAATGGTGGGGCCGTGTACATCCAGACTCGGGAACGCGGGCACGGGGCTGGGCCGAGGCCGCGACCTGCTGAGGGGAACGGCCCTGGAGTACCGGGGCCGCGGCCCTTTGGGTGACATGACTCGGGTCTGTCCGGGCAAGGGAACTGGTTCTTCCGGCGCTTGCACGGCTTCAGTCTCTCTGACCTGGGATTCCTCGGACCGGCTCTAAGGCCGCGTGACTTTCTTTTCGAACGCCTTCAGGGTGGCATCCTTACTCTCGTTGCAGAAGCTGAAGTACATGTGCTGCCGGCTAGGGGCTTCAGTGTGGTAGGAACGGGGTGGCGAGGCGTGTGTGTAAGCCTGGGGTCCTGGTCGGAGACCGCAGAGGTGCCCAGAGTCCACCTGGACCAAGAAACCGAGGCCGTTAGTCGTTCATACAGAAGGAGTGATTTCGGGTCGTTTAAATGTTGTCTTGGGGCCCCAGTTGGACAAAGGGAAAATGATTTTGTTGGCTACGGGTGTATTACTAATGCAGGGCAGCAAGTGTTGAGTGAAGTGAAGTGAAGTCATTCAGTCGTGTCCGACTCTTTGCGACCCCGTGGACTGTAGCCCACCAGGCTCCTCTGTCCGTGGGATTCACCAGGCAAGAATACTGGAGTGGGTTGCCATTTCTTCCTCCAGGCGATCTTCCCGACCCAGGGATCGAACCCAGGTCTCCTGCGTTGTAGGCAGAGGCTTTAGTTCTGAGAAGTTTGGGGGGGCGGGGAGTTAAGTAAGAAACCACTTAGCCTTAGTTTTTGCGTCTTTTTGTCTAGTTTGTGGACTTCCCTGGTGTCTCAGACGGTAAAGCGTCTGCCTACAATGCAGGAGACCCGGGTTCAGTCCCTGGGTCCGGAAGATCTGGAGAAGGAAATAGCAACCCGCTCCAGTATTCTTGCCTGGGATGTCCCAGGACAGAGGAGGCTGGCAGGCTAGTTTGTAGCAGCCAGCTGCCAGACTTGCCCAAACGCTAGATGCGCTCCGTAGTGGATCTTATTTTGACTTTGGGAAAGGCAAGTCATGAGTCTTGGGTCGTGAATGGATTTCTAACTAGTGGGCTCAGTAGTCAAGAGATAACTTACATTACTGATACCCACAGAGCATGTCTCCTTGTTTATGAATATAAGGCGAGTTTATATGAACTGAGTGCAAATGTAGAATTGAGAATTGAAGCAGTATTTAGGCTTGATTCTGCTTGCCTTTCTTTTTTGTTGTGAATTTTTTTAAAAAAAAGTTTTAATAGGCATATGGTCAGTCAATTTACAATGTTAGTTTGTAGTGTACAACAGAGTGAATCAGTTATATATATGTCTTTCTTTTTTTAAAGATTCTTTTCCCATATAGACCATTACAGAGTAATTATAGAATGTGAAGTAAGAGTGTGCACAGTGGTTTAACTTTGATGGGTTAGCTAAAATATTATTCTGCTTCCTTGCCAGGCAAGTCATATGAAAAAGATTCTTGAGAGTCACTTCTTTTGAAGATATGGTAACATTGAGAGATTGATTTAGGTTAGAACACTGTGTTCTAACTTGTGATCTCCTTGTGGTAGGAGTTGTTGCCAGCAATGGTAGTTCTCTTGGGTGATCTGAAGCAATTAAAACCATTATTTTGACCTTTTGGGAAACAGTGAAAAGTTAAAACAGCATGTAGATAAACCTTACATTTCCTGGTAAACAGCTGAGTAATTAGATATGTGAAGTGAGTTAGAGATTTTTGATAAGTTAATAGATGCTGTATAAGAGAAACCTGTAGGTTGAAAGGGGGTGGTTTATCCAGTACACAAAAATAAAAAACTGAGTTTTGTGCTTTGCCTTCTAGTAATTCCAGTGCTCTTGGCAGTCTCAGAAATAGTATGCCAGGGTCCTGTTGTGTTTTTATATTCTCGTAGGGAAAGTGCTGGTTTGGATTCTGAAATCCAGTTCTGCTTCTTAGACTTTAGGCGATTTTGGCAAAAATCTTGGTAAAATTACTGCTGCCTCCCCTTTTATAAGAGCTGTTGATTGGGGAGCTAACCTTGTAGATTGTTGCCTAATTCTGATGTTGCTACTGAAATGAGTGCATTTGTAATTACATGTTTTTTGGTTAAAGGAGAAGATGGCAGTGTTGACACTGTTTGAGTGTTCTGTGCTTTCTGGTTTCAGTGATTCGCCAAGATGACCAACACAAAAGGAAAGAGACGGGGCACCCGCTACATGTTCTCCAGGCCTTTCAGAAAACATGGTGAGTGGAGCTGCCCTCCTCCTGGTTTATTGCCTGTGTGTTGCAGTTGATACAGTGTGTTCTTAATAAATGACACTGATTAATCAGCATCTGCCTTTTAATAAATAGAAAACATGCATTTTATATATAATTTCTAAATTGTTGGCTATCAAGATGAAGTATTCTAAGTACTTCTAACAGCCAAAAAGTAGTGTGTTGAAGGTAGTATTTCTTTTACTCTCAATATTGACTGTTTTGTGTTTGTGTGTGGTTTTTTTTTTTTTTTTTTTTTTTTGCAGGAGTTGTTCCTTTGGCCACATACATGCGAATCTACAGGAAGGGTGATATTGTAGATATCAAGGTAAATTATAAAACTGGAGAATTAACCACGGAATAACAGTAGAAGTTAGAAAAGTTGTGTTTAATATTGAAATTTAAACAGTGTGTATTTTATCTTTTTATCTTCCTAACTGAGGGGAAATCCATTTACTGAGAAGGAGCTCCTTAGAGTGTGGAATGGCTATTGTAATTTTACTTTGAAAAACAAGCTTTTAAAATGCTATTTTTGAGTCTTAAGAATCTTCTCATTACTTGTTTTTAACAGCTAGTGGAAAAGTTAGGGGGGAAATCATAAGAACTTGAGTGTATGTGTCCTGGCACTCCAGAGCTTAATGATGATTGTCTTTTTGATTGCTTAAAGCAACGTGAAAATGACATTTCACCGGCTCTGAGAGCTCTTGAGTTGCCTTTAAAAAAAAAAGTTAAAATATCTTACTTTGGGTTTAAAAGGAGAGGGGAAATTGCTGGTATAACATTGATTTCCTTTATAAACAGGGAATGGGTACTGTTCAAAAAGGAATGCCCCACAAATGTTACCATGGCAAAACTGGGAGAGTCTACAATGTTACCCAGCATGCTGTTGGCATCATTGTAAACAAACAAGTTAAGTAAGTAAGGTCTAATTCTTTGTGTATTGCCTCACACCCCCCTTTCACTTTGCCAATTGGACTTATGTCTTTATTGGTCATTCAAGTGGGGCAAAGGAAATAACCTTTTAAAACTCAGGCAAACTGGGTGTTTGTCTTGTAACCTGTCAGAGGAAACATTGTAATAAACTTAGTTTGCACCTTACAGTGTTAAAGTCTTATGCAGTGTGTTCACTAAGTAGTTATAGTTTTCAGAAAGTAAGAAGTTTAATGAGTTGTACATTTTATTAGTGGTCTGGTTTTGCTTAAATTATTTGGTATTTCAGAGTCTGTCATCTCACAGAAGAGAGCTTATGAATGTGGATGTTTGCCTCAACACCCAATTCAGCAAAATTTAATAAATAATTGTAAATTTCCTGTCATCTTGTTGGTTTATCCTGTCTGCGGGTAGAGGTTCATGGTTTAAAGTGAAACCTGTGAAAGGATTCTCTGAATTTAGGCTGTGTTTTTGATGAAGCACTTAACAAGGCTCTTTTTTCTCCAGNTCATTCTACCCATTAGTTCAATGCTTCTTTTATCCTTTTGTAAAAATGTCAAGGAAACTATAAAATCCAATGGGTCTTGTTTTTTTTTTTTTTTTTTTTTTTGAGTTCTAGGGTACTGGGGCTTTGAGTAGAGAGCGTCTTAGTAAAGTTTCTTTGGCAAACCATCAGGGAGAGAAAGCAGAAGCTCACTAAACTGCAAGCAGATTGGGCTTTGCCTTCCATCCCTGGGATTCACATTTTTGGTATCTGGTCAGTTATTCACTTTAGAGGTCGACATGTTGGTGGATAACATGATGGAGGGTCCATATGTTTTTGACTCAGCTGTGAGCTCTGTTTATTCCTCAGGTGCCCTTCGGAAGCCATGGGGTTCTTAATGTGTATATGAGCATACACAAAGGGAGAATGGAGCTCATTCCTTTGTAAATGATGATAGTGCTGTTACAAGAATCAAATTAAAAGACGAATGAAAGCAAAAGCTATTTAGAAATGGGAGGTAAGGTTGCAAAATAAATTCTCAAAGAATCCTGTTCTACTATTTCTACGTTTTAGCAATAATATGCAATACACATATAACACTGTGAGTGGGAATTCAGTCTAATTAAAACACAAATGGCAGTCCTCACACTACTTATTTTGTCAGCCATAAATGACGGTCAGAGATGCCAGGCAAGCCCTTTGCTGTCCCTTTTGCACAAGTTAAAGCAGATAATGAGGAAAAACAAAGGGCTGAACTCAAGTATCTGTTTCCAAATTGCTTTACTAATATATGATTTAATCAAGGAGTTCACTATTACCTCTTCATATCTTAAGGAGAAGTTGCAATGGGAGAAATTAATCTGTTTACTATTTTTGTGTATATACATGAGGGAAATGGTCTGAATGCTCTAGAGACCAGCTAATTTTAATTCAAATTTTTGGTGTAAAATATTAATAACTAAGCTACATTTACTGTCATTTATGGCTTAGATGGAAAACCTCCTACCCTGTGGTTCTTTTAAAAATTAGGAAGCTTTTTAAAGTAATTCCTGTGTCTTTCTACTTGAAGGTGAATTGTCATATCAGCAACAGAGACATGTCAGTACCGTTAAGCGCTGAATTTAGACACTTCTCAGAAACATATTGTTTTGTACACACCTGTTGTGAGCACTTGCTCTGTGTGTGACATTGTGCTGTGCGAGGCACTGAGGGTGTAGGAACAATCCAAGCTGTTTCTTTCCTTGTGGAATGTTAATGCATTGGAAGAAACAGCAGAGAAAGCAAATTATCTCAACAAATTATGCTTTGGGGGGAGACCCAGGGTAGAAAGGTCTGAAAGTAAGCACAGTTGGGTTTTCTGTTGGAAAGAAGCATAGACAGGTTGCATGGGTCACAGGGTATTAGATGGGGTGGAGTATGCATGTTACATGTGACAATTTATAGAGTTCTAGAACTATACTGTTCAATAAAAATATAATGTAAGCCACATCTCACCAATAGCAGATGCATTAAAAAATGTTAAAAAAAGTTAGTGAGATAATTTAAAAACCATATTCTATTTAACTCATATATCTAAACTCTTACCATTTCAATGTACTATCAATATAAAAACTATTAATTGGCATTTTATGCTCTTATTTTTACCAGCTTTCAAAATATGTACTCCTATAGGACATCCCAACTTTGAGACTAAATTTTCATTAGAAATAATTTACTTGTATTAAGGGTTCATAAAATTCAGTTCAGTTGTTCAGTTGTGTCCAACTCCTTGTGATCCCATGGACTGCAGCACGCCAGGCCTCCCTGTCCATCACCAACTCCCAGAGTTTGCTCAGACTCATGTCCATTGAGTCAGTGATGCCATCTAACCATCTCATCCTCTGTTGTCCCCTTTTCCTTCAGCCTTCAATCTTTCCCAGCATCAGGGTTTTTTCAAATGAGTCAGCTCTTCCCATCAGGTGGCCAAAGTATTGGAGTTTCAGCTTCAGCATCAGTCCTTCCAATGAATATTCAGGACTGATTTCCTTTACGAAAAACTGGTTGGATCTCCTTGCAGTCCAAGGGAATCTCAAGAGTCTTCTCCAATACCACAGTTCAAATGCATCAATTCTTTGGCACTCAGCTTTCTTTACAGTATAACTCTCACATTCATACATGACTACTGGAAAAACCATAGCTTTGACTAGATGGACCTTGGTTGGCAAACTAATGTCTCTGCTTTTCAATATGCTATCTAGGTTGGTCATAACTTTCCTTCCAAGGAGTAAGCGTCTTTTAATTTCATGGCTGCAGTCACCATCTGCAGTGACTTTGGAGCCCCCCAAAATAAAGTCTGTCACTGCTTCTATTGTTTCCCTATCTATTTACAGCCTTCAATCTTTCCAGCATCAGGGTTTTTTCAAATGAGTCAGCTCTTCCCATCAGGTGGCCAAAGTATTGGAGTTTCAGCTTCAGCATCAGTCCTTCCAATGAATATTCAGGACTGATTTCCTTTACGAAAAACTGGTTGGATCTCCTTGCAGTCCAAGGGAATCTCAAGAGTCTTCTCCAATACCACAGTTCAAATGCATCAATTCTTTGGCACTCAGCTTTCTTTACAGTATAACTCTCACATTCATACATGACTACTGGAAAAACCATAGCTTTGACTAGATGGACCTTGGTTGGCAAACTAATGTCTCTGCTTTTCAATATGCTATCTAGGTTGGTCATAACTTTCCTTCCAAGGAGTAAGCGTCTTTTAATTTCATGGCTGCAGTCACCATCTGCAGTGACTTTGGAGCCCCCCAAAATAAAGTCTGTCACTGCTTCTATTGTTTCCCTATCTATTTGCCATCATAAAATTAGCCATTGAAAATTAGACTTCCCTGCTCAAGTTATTCCAAACATACTTAAAATGTTCTAATAACTGAATGAAGTATCAGTATTTAAATTAATAAAAATTGAAATTTGAAATTCAGTTCCTCAGTCTCACTTCTAGTACTTAATAGCCACACACTTGAGCCCTTGAAAGGCTCAAGATAACCAGCATCAGTCCCCTTCTCAAACTGGCAAGGTATTTCATTGATAGCAGGCACTGGATAAGTGTTTCTTGAATTAGATTAAATGAAACAGCTGAGATTAGTGAGATTAAACAACTGCTCAGCATCCCTCAGATAATAAAAGGTGATGCTGCTGCTGCTGCTAAGTCTCTTCAGTCATGTCCAACTCTGTGAGATCCCATAGACGGCAGCCCACCAGGCTCCCCCGTCCCTGTCTCCAGGCAAGAACACTGGAGTGGGTTGCCATTTCCTTCTCCAATGCATGAAAGTGAAAAGTGAAGGTGAAGTCACTCAGTTGTGTCTGACTCTTAGCAACCCCATGGACTGCAGCCCACCAGGCTCCTCCATCCATGGGAGTTTCCAGCAAGAGTGCTAGAGTGGTTCGCCAGTGCCTTCTCCAAAAGGTGATGAGGATATGCTAGAACCCAGGCCTGTTGCTATCTAGAAGAATCCTGGAATAGTATTCAGTGTTTGAGTTTCAGAAAATGATTCAAAGAATTTGGACAGAAAGGGATTTTCTGAAATTGTTTCTAAATGTACTTAGTTCTCAAGTTTGGAGAGGGGTCTCCAAGAGGAAGAGCTCAGAGAGTGTAAGCATTTATCCTCTTAAAAGCTGGGAAACACAGTTATAATAGAATCAAGGACCCATGCAATTACTTAGACTTGACTTATGAAGCACTTCTATGGCTCAGGGAAGAATCTAATTTGAAAGCTGCATCTTCCTCTTCAGTGATGAGCGTCTGCACAAGTGTGCAGAGGTGTGTGAAAGGGGTTTGGCTTCAAGGAAGGAACAGACACAAATGGCCTCAACAGTGGTGGGGTGTTGGCTCATGTAACTGGTTTCAAGAGGGATGGCTGGAGTTCACTCTGCTGGCTTCCTGGGAAAGCAAGCAGGAACCGAACTCTTAGCCGTCCTTAGCCACCGAACTTTCAGCGCTGGAGAAAACCACTGACAGTCTGCCGCTGTAACAGGAATACATATACCGGGTAGCCTATAAACAACAATTTTTCATGTTTCTGGAGGTTGAAGAGTCCAAGATTAGGGCCCCCGCCAGTGAGGTCTTTTCCCGAGATGGCTGTCTTTTTGCTGTGTCCCCACAATGTGGAAGACTCTAGGGGCTCGCTGGGGTGTGTAATAAGGCACTGATCTCATTCATGACCCAGTCACCTCCTAAAGGCTCCCTCTCCTAACATCATCCCTTGGGGATTAGAATTTCTACATATGAACTTGAATTCTTATGAACCCCACGTAACTGTCTCTATTGATCCTATTGAGGGACTCATCTGTCGTTAAGTTACATTCTCTCTAAACTTGACCTTCTTCACATCAATGTCACACTTAAGTGCAGATTTCTAAGATCATTTTGACAAGGCAGATGGTAAAGGTTTTAATTAAGAGAGTCTCACGGAGGCTAAACTATGGTAGTGTTATTTTCAGTGTTACGACGGCTTTGGCTAGAGTTGACTGTTTTATCTGGGAGAAGAATAGTATACCCCCAAAACGTCTAAATGGCCTTGAGTCTGGATGTGTTAAAGTCCACTGTATGCTTGCTTGTGCCTGCTCGGTTGTGTCCGACTCTTCTGTGACCCGTGCGCGTAGCCCAGAGTCCATCAGGTTCCTCTCTCCATAGGGTTCTTCAGGCAAGAACAGGCAGTGAGCTGCCGCCTCCTTCTCCAGGGGATCTTCCCTAACCCAGGGATCAAACCCGCATCTCCTGAACTGGCAGGTGGATTCTTACCAATGCACCAACGGGGAAGTGATGATCACACTAAACGACTGTCCGTGAGAACAGGAGATACATTTCGGGGGAGATATAAGGTATTTTTGGACCACTGGCATAAGTATAAGTAAGTTTTGTTAGTTCAGTTCAATTCAGTCACTCACCACAGCACACCAGGCCTCCTTGTCCATCACCAACTCCTTGGTTGGTGGAGTCTAACCAAACCCATGTTCATTGAGTGATGATGCCATCCAGCCATCTCATCCTCTGTCGTCCCCTTCTCCTCCTGCCCTCCGATCTTTCCCAACATCAGGGTCTTTTCAAATGAGTCAGCTCTTCACATGAGGTGGCCAAAGTATTGGAGTTTCAGTTTCAACATCAGTCCCAGCAATGAACACCCAGGACTGATCTCGTTTAGGATGAACTGGCTGGATCTCCTTGCAGCCCAAGGCACTCTCAAGAGTCTTCTCCAACACCACAGTTCAAAAGCATCAATTCGTCAGTGCTCAGCTTTCTTTATAGTTCAACTCTCACATCTATACATGATCACTGGAAAAACCATAGCCTTGACGAGATGGGCCTTTGTGGACAAAGTAATATCGCTGCTTTTTAATATGCTGTCTAGGTTGGTCACAACTTTCCAAGAAGTAAGTGTCTTTTAATTTCATGGCTGCAGTCACCATCTGAGTGATTTTGGAGCCCAGAAAAATAAAGTCTGCTACTGTTTCCACTGTTTCTCCATCTATATGCCATGAAGTGATGGGACCAGATGCCATGATCTTTGTTTTCTGAATGTTGAGCTTTAAGCCAACTTTTTCACTCTCCTCTTTCACTTTCATCAAGAGCCTCTTTATAGTTCTTCACTTTCTGCCATAAGGGTGGTGTCATCTGCATATCTGAGGTTATTGATATTTCTCCCGGCAATCTTGATTCCAGCTTGTGCTTCCTTGCTAGTAACCATGGTCTTAATTCTTACTGAGCCTACTTGTGTCTCCTCCCCCAGTTAAACAAGCACAAGTTTCTTCAACTTTTTAAATGAGTGTTTTGATATCTACCACAAACTAAAAATAACTCTGAATGGCATGCACTTAAAATAAATGATTGTCTCTTTAGTATAATTAAAGAGATCAGTGTCATCTGAAATCCTCATTTGTCTAGGAAAACCTAGGCAAGAAAATCTACTTAGGTAAGGTACAGTCTATAAATTAGATTAATTCTCTAATACACATTTAGAGTGATAAAAATCTGAAGTTTAAAATTGACAAGGAAATTAGTCTTGTTAGTGCCTTCCAAAGTAAAACTGTGTTACAGAGGAACTTTTTAAAGCTATGAATGCTTAGATTTTGAGGACGAATTTGCTCTAATTGCAGTGATGGCAAGTGTATTGAGATAACCCTGCATTTTACTGTGTAGAATTTCCTTCCCTTGTATGTGAATTGTGTGTGGAATGGGTTTGATGAGTTTCCATCCTGATACCCCAAATGTTGCCAGAGCTAGCATTGAGCCCATGTAGACATGTCGAAGAGAGCCTGCCAGGGTGTTGGTCAGAGGACTACTGGGCTTTGTGAGTCAGAATGCAAGCTGAAATGAGGCTCTCCCTGTTATTACAGTGGATCCTCTTAATGTTAATTTTAAAAAGTCTTTGTATTTGTAAGGGACAGATGTAAACAAGACAGCCTTCAAAGAAAAAACCTACAATTAGACTTTGATTTCTTCTCAATTTGAGCGTGTAACTCCTAACTAATATCTCTTTTATTTGGAAGCACACAGATACTTGATCACAAATAGACATAATCTCTCCAGAGCATGGAAAATGATGGGCACTTTTAACTCTGTATTGAAGCAAATATAATCTTCTGTTTTGTGATACAATGAGTAAAATTATACCTTATATTTAAAACAGGCATTAATACAATAACACATCCTTTAATGAACATCTTCAGGGAATGAAGTGTTCCACATACATGAATTTTCCTGATAATGAAAGACTTTCTCTTTGAAATACAGTAAACTTAGAAGCAAAGTTTTGTTTCTTCATTTTCATCAGGATGTCAATTTACACGTGTATATGTGCCTCTCAGCTGCCTAAGCAGAATTACTTAACACTGTTTGATATTGTTGATGACTTAAGGAGAGTTATGGGGAATTATAGCACAATAACACTTTTGGTACAGTGTGTCTTGAAGTTTAGTGCATATAGGAACAACCTGGGAGCTTGTCAAAAATGTATATTCTTGGGACTCATTCCAGAAATCCTTATTCAGGAGCTTTGAATCTGCATCTGTTGCAAGTTTTCCTCCTGATTCTGGTCCAAGCAGTCAGGAGAGCCACACTTGGAGAAGCCTTGCCTTTGAGAGCATCATTGAGAAAATGATAATTGTCTTAACAACCACATATCCCATTGTCTCTACATCCTTCCATGAATTATTCAACGCTCACGACAACCCCGCGGGACAGGCACTGTGTTCATCCCCACTTTTCTGCTTCGGAACTGAGCCAGGTGGTTTAAATGCCTTCCCAGGTTGCCCAGCCGCCAGGTGCTGAAGCTGGGGTTTGAGACCAGCCCGCCTGACTCCAGGGCCGGACCACCATGCGAGGGGCCCAATTTAGATTCAGAGATAAGGGTTTCCAAACATGTTCTAGGCTTATTGCATCCACCCCCCATGTCTGGTTCTCTGAGGGTCTGTTTGGCAGGATACTTAGCCCCACTAACAGAGGACGCGACATGGGCCAGCGTGGGGGTGGGGGCCCGATGAGAGGAAGCGCGGCTCCCGGTCAACTCACCCCCACCCCCGTCTTCCTCATCAACGAATCCTGGTCACTGATACAGCTGGGACCCAGATCACCATCTGTGAAAGGAGTGATCCACACCATAAGCAACTAGGCTCTGACTGGCATCTAAAAATAAATATGCGTCATGAGTCATTTTTCTAAGTGGAATGTGCAAGTGGAATGTGTAACTTTGATTATACAATAATACTATGGACTCTGAGAAATTTGAAAAACTTGGCAAGTAATATAGAAATATAATATGCAAACCAGTCAGAGATGATACTGCTGCCACTGGAATGTCTTTAAAATTGTTTTCTGTATATTGAAACATGAACATTTAAATAGAGATTTGTGTGTTCATATGTAAATATGAGGATCATGAACTCCTTATTACTAATAAAGATAATTATTATGATTAATAAGGATCAGTCCAGTTCAGTTCAGTTGCTCAGTCATGTCCAACTCTTTGTGACCCCATGAACTGCAGCTCACCAGGCCTCCCTGTCCATCTCTAACTCCAGGAGTCCACCCAAACTCGTGTCCATCGAGTCGATGATGCCATCCAACCATCTCATCCTCCATCGTCCCCTTCTCCTCCTGCCCTCAGGAGGAGGAGAAGAATCTTACCCAGCATCAGGATCTTTTTAAATGAGTCAGCTCTTCGCATCAGGCAGCCAAAGTATTGACTTTTCAGCTTCAACATCAGTCCTTCAAATGAACACCGAGGACTGATCTCCTTTAGGATGGACTGGTTGAATCTCCTGGCAGTCCAAGGGACCCTCAAGAGTCTTCTCCAACACCACAGTTTGAATAAGGATCATGAACTCCTTATTACCAAATTCAGACCGAAACTGAAGAAAGTGGAGAAAACCACTAGACCATTCAGGTATGACCTAATCAAATTTAGGTATGACCTAAATCAAATCCCTTATGATTATACAGTGGAAGTGAGAAATAGATTTAAGGGACTAGATCTGATAGATAGAGTGCCTGATGAACTATGGATGGAGGTTTGTGATATTGTACAGGAAACAGGAATCAAAACCATCCCCAAGAAAAAGAAATGCAANAACCACTAGACCATTCAGGTATGACCTAAATCAAATCCCTTATGATTATACAGTGGAAGTGAGAAATAGATTTAAGGGTCTAGATCTGATAGATAGAGTGCCTGATGAACTATGGACTGAGGTTCGTGACATTGTACAGGAGACAGGAATGAAGACCATCCCCATGGAAAAGAAATGCAAAAAAGCAAAATGGCTGTGTGAGGAGTCCTTACAAATAGCTGTGAAAAGAAGAGAAGTGAAAAGCAAAGGAGAAAAGGAAAGATATAAGCATCTGAATGCAGAGTTCCAAAGAATCGCAAGAAGAGATAAGAAAGCCTTCCTCAGTGATCAATGCAAAGAAATAGAGGCAAACAACAGAATGGGAAAGACTAGAGATCTCTTCAAGAAATTTAGAGATACCAAGGGAACATTTCATGCAAAGATGGGCTGGACAAAGGACAGAAATTGTCTGGACCTAACAGAAGCAGAAAATATTAAGAAGAGGTGGCAAGAATACACAGAAGTATACAAGAAAGATCTTCACGACCCAGATAATCATGATGGTGTGATCACTCACCTAA